>NIVC01001495.1:0-39861 GCA_002269645.1 Macrostomum lignano
AAAGGTGAGATTCAAAAGGTGAGGTCACATAGGTGAGATTCATAGAGGTGAGATTCAGAAAGGTGAGGTTCACATAGGTGAGATTCATAGAGGTGAGATTCAGAAAGGTGAGTTCACATAGGTGAGATTCAGAGGTGAGATTCATAGAGGTGAGATTCACATAGGTGAGATTCATGAGTGAGATTCAGAAAGATGAAGTTTCACATAGGTGAGATTCATAGAGGTGAGATTCAGAAAGTGAGGTTCACATAGGTGAGATTCATAGAGGTAGATTCAGAAAGGTGAGTTCACATAGGTGAGATTCATAGAGGTGAGATTCAGAAGGTGAGATTCATAGAGGTGAGATTCCTAGATGTGAGATTCATAAATGTGAGATTCAGAGAGGTGAGATTCATAGAGGTGAGATTCCTAGATGTAGATCATAAGTGAGATTTCAGAGGTGAGTTTCAAAGAGGTGAGATTCATAGAGGTGAGATTCCTGGATGTGAGATTCAGAAGGTGAGTTTCATAGAGGTGAGATTCATAGAGGTGAGATTCCTGGATGTGAGATTCAGAAAGGTGAGTTTCATAGAGGTGAGATTCATAGAGGTGAGATTCATAGAGGTGAGATTCATAGAGGTGAGATTCATAGAGGTGAGGTTCATAGAGGTGAGGTTCATAGAGGTGAGAATTCATATAGGTGAGTTTCATAGAGGTGAGATTCATAGAGGTGAGATTCATAGAGGTGAGGTTCATAGAGGTGAGAATTCATATAGGTGAGATTCATAGAGGTGAGATTTATAGAGGTTAGATCCAAAAAGGTGAGATCCATAGAGGTGAGATCCATAGAGGTGAGATTCAATGTGATGTCGGAGATGAGATGGGCACAGGTGAGCCTAGAGATGCAGTGACAATATGCTAGAAGCTGGCAGCAAGATAAGATAAAAATGAGGCAATGGGCGAAGGCCAAAGGTGCACCGCAACTCAATGAGTTATCAGTGTAGAAAATCTTCAATAGGCGACCCTGCGACGAGCTGCATTGGGTTGCACAATGGGCCTCTACTCGGTGGGGGGGGGGGAGATTTGCGAGCATAGATAAGACTAGATCTGGGTGGGGCCTGAATGGCCACGGCTCCCCATTTATCTCGCATGGCAAACACTCCAAATCCGGCTGTTGGTTTAAAAACCCAAATCGAAATGAGGATGAAGTTGCGCTGCCCCGACGGAGGCTGCGGCCGAGGCGGCTGCGGCGGCGGCGGCGGCTCCCATTTTCTCCCCTCTTTGTCCGCGCCCGTGTTTGCCTTCTGCCTGCCGTCCGCGGGATCGAACTCCCACTTGTGCCCGCGTCCCCGTCCTCCCAGTCCCGCATTGTTGCGGCCGGTGAGCTCCTCGATTGCTCCGGGTGGGATTTTTTGAGCGAAAAAAGTCGGACGTAAGGGGAAAATGACAGGCGGCCGGTGGGGGGCTGCAGTTGCCGGGCGCTGAGTCAATCTTCGGGATTTATTTCCCCATAGATCTTGAGACTTAGGCGGCAGAACAATCCGGGTATCCAGGTGAGTGGCCTGAGAAGTCTGTGAGACAATTCTGAGCAATCCTGCCGCTGAAGAGGACTCCAGCGGCTTTGGAAACTGTAAAACATCGAGCTAGAAGCCGCTTCTGACTCTTGATGGTTTTTTTCTGATTTTCAGAAAATCTTCTTTGTTTTGCGCTCGATGGAGGGGATTCGAGCCGACGGAAGCGCCCCACACGAACTGGATGGGAGCCCATTGAATGCTCCTAGCAACCATTGATTCTCCTAGCAACCATTGATTGAGACTTGAAGAGAAACTTTGGCTTAGTCTCAACTCAGGTTGAGCCTTGCTGATCATCTTGCAGTTTAAGCCTCTCAGATCTAGAGGGTCTATAGTTTAGTCTCTCAGATCTAGAGGGTCTATAGTTTAGTCTCTCAGATCTAGAGGGTCTATAGTTTAGTCTCTCAGATCTAGAGGGTCTAAAGTTTATTTTCTCAGATCTAGAGGGTCTATAGTTTAGTCTCTCAGATCTAGAGGTCTATAGTTTAGTCTCTCAGATCTAGAGGGTCTATAGTTTAGTCTCTCAGATCTAGAGGGTCTATAGTTTAGTCTCTCAGATCTAGAGGGTCTATAGTTTAGTCTCTCAGATCTAGAGGGTCTATAGTTTAGTCTCTCAGATCTAGAGGGTCTATAGTTTATTCTCTCAGATCTAGAGGGTCTAAAGTTTATTTTCTCAGATCTAGAGGGTCTATAGTTTAGTCTCTCAGATCTAGAGGGTCTATAGTTTAGTCTCTCAGATCTAGAGGGTCTATAGTTTAGTCTCTCAGATCTAGAGGGTCTATTTATTTTCTCAGATCTAGAGGGTCTATAGTTTAGTCTCTCAGATCTAGAGGGTCTATAGTTTAGTCTCTCAGATCTAGAGGGTCTAAGTTTATTTTCTCAGATCTAGAGGGTCTATAGTTTAGTCTCTCAGATCTAGAGGGTCTATAGTTTAGTCTCTCAGATCTAGAGGGTCTATAGTTTAGTCTCTCAGATCTAGAGGGTCTATAGTTTAGTCTCAGATCTAGAGGGTCTATAGTTTAGTCTCTCAGATCTAGAGGGTCTATAGTTTAGTCTCTCAGATCTAGAGGGTCTATAGTTTAGTCTCTCAGATCTAGAGGGTCTATAGTTTATTCTCTCAGATCTAGAGGGTCTATAGTTTAGTCTCTCAGATCTAGAGGGTCTATAGTTTATTCTCTCAGATCTAGAGGGTCTAAAGTTTATTTTCTCAGATCTAGAGGTCTATAGTTTAGTCTCTCAGATCTAGAGGGTCTATAGTTTAGTCTCTCAGATCTAGAGGGTCTAAAGTTTATTTTCTCAGATCTAGAGGGTCTATAGTTTAGTCTCTCAGATCTAGAGGGTCTATAGTTTAGTCTCTCAGATCTAGAGGGTCTAAAGTTTATTTTCTCAGATCTAGAGGGTCTATAGTTTAGTCTCTCAGATCTAGAGGGTCTATAGTTTAGTCTCTCAGATCTAGAGGGTCTATAGTTTAGTCTCTCAGATCTAGAGGGTCTATAGTTTAGTCTCTCAGATCTAGAGGGTCTATAGTTTAGTCTCTCAGATCTAGAGGGTCTATAGTTTAGTCTCTCAGATCTAGAGGGTCTATAGTTTAGTCTCTCAGATCTAGAGGGTCTATAGTTTAGTCTCTCAGATCTAGAGGGTCTATAGTTTAGTCTCTCAGATCTAGAGGGTCTATAGTTTAGTCTCTCAGATCTAGAGGGTCTAAAGTTTATTTCTCAGATCTAGAGGGTCTATAGTTTAGACTCTCAGATCTAGAGGGTCTATAGTTTAGTCTCTCAGATCTAGAGGGTCTAAAGTTTATTTTCTCAGATCTAGAGGGTCTATAGTTTAGTCTCTCAGATCTAGAGGGTCTATAGTTTAGTCTCTCAGATCTAGAGGGTCTATAGTTTAGTCTCTCAGATCTAGAGGGTCTATAGTTTAGTCTCTCAGATCTAGAGGGTCTATAGTTTAGTCTCTCAGATCTAGAGGGTCTATAGTTTAGTCTCTCAGATCTAGAGGGTCTATAGTTTAGTCTCTCAGATCTAGAGGGTCTATAGTTTAGTCTCTCAGATCTAGAGGGTCTATAGTTTAGTCTCTCAGATCTAGAGGGTCTAAAGTTTATTTTCTCTCAGATCTAGAGGTCTATAGTTTAGTCTCTCAGATCTAGAGGGTCTATAGTTTAGTCTCTCAGATCTAGAGGGTCTATAGTTTAGTCTCTCAGATCTAGAGGGTCTATAGTTTATTCTCTCAGATCTAGAGGTCTATAGTTTAGTCTCTCAGATCTAGAGGGTCTATAGTTTAGTCTCTCAGATCTAGAGGGTCTATAGTTTAGTCTCTCAGATCTAGAGGGTCGATAGTTTAGTCTCTCAGATCTAGAGGGTCTATAGTTTAGTCTCTCAGATCTAGAGGGTCTATAGTTTAGTCTCTCAGATCTAGAGGGTCTATAGTTTAGTCTCTCAGATCTAGAGGGTCTATAGTTTAGTCTCTCAGATCTAGAGGGTCTATAGTTTAGTCTCTCAGATCTAGAGGGTCTATAGTTTAGTCTCTCAGATCTATAGAGAGAGATAGTTTATTTTCTCAGATCTAGAGGGTCTATAGTTTAGTCTCTCAGATCTAGAGGGTCTATAGTTTAGTCTCTCAGATCTAGAGGGTCTATAGTTTAGTCTCTCAGATCTAGAGGGTCTATAGTTTAGCTCTCAGATCTAGAGGGTCTATAGTTTAGTCTCTCAGATCTAGAGGGTCTATAGTTTAGTCTCTCAGATCTATAGAGGGTCTATAGTTTAGCTCTCAGATCTAGAGGGTCTATAGTTTAGTCTCTCAGATCTAGAGGGTCTATAGTTTAGTCTCTCAGATCTAGAGGGTCTATAGTTTAGTCTCTCAGATCTAGAGGGTCTATAGTTTAGTCTCTCAGATCTAGAGGGTCTATAGTTTAGTCTCTCAGATCTAGAGGGTCTATAGTTTAGTCTCTCAGATCTAGAGGGTCTATAGTTTAGTCTCTCAGATCTAGAGGGTCTATAGTTTAGTCTCTCAGATCTAGAGGGTCTATAGTTTAGTCTCTCAGATCTAGAGGGTCTATAGTTTAGTCTCTCAGATCTAGAGGGTCTATAGTTTAGTTCTCAGATCTAGAGGGTCTATAGTTTAGTCTCTCAGATCTAGAGAGTCTAAGAGGTATAGTTTAGTCTCTCAGATCTAGAGGGTCTATAGTTTAGTCTCTCAGATCTAGAGGGTCTATAGTTTAGTCTCTCAGATCTAGAGGGTCTATAGTTTAGTCTCTCAGATCTAGAGGGTCTATAGTTTAGTCTCTCAGATCTAGAGGGTCTATAGTTTAGTCTCTCAGATCTAGAGGGTCTATAGTTTAGTCTCTCAGATCTAGAGGGTCTATAGTTTAGTCTCTCAGATCTAGAGGGTCTATAGTTTAGTCTCTCAGATCTAGAGGGTCTATAGTTTAGTCTCTCAGATCTAGAGGGTCTATAGTTTAGTCTCTCAGATCTAGAGGGTCTATAGTTTAGTCTCTCAGATCTAGAGGGTCTATAGTTTAGTCTCTCAGATCTAGAGGGTCTATAGTTTAGTCTCTCAGATCTAGAGGGTCTATAGTTTAGTCTCTCAGATCTAGAGGGTCTATAGTTTAGTCTCTCAGATCTAGAGGGTCTATAGTTTAGTCTCTCAGATCTAGAGGGTCTATAGTTTAGTCTCTCAGATCTAGAGGGTCTATAGTTTAGTCTCTCAGATCTAGAGGGTCTATAGTTTAGTCTCTCAGATCTAGAGGGTCTATAGTTTAGTCTCTCAGATCTAGAGGGTCTATAGTTTAGTCTCTCAGATCTAGAGGGTCTATAGTTTAGTCTCTCAGATCTAGAGGGTCTATAGTTTAGTCTCTCAGATCTAGAGGGTCTATAGTTTAGTCTCTCAGATCTAGAGGGTCTATAGTTTAGTCTCTCAGATCTAGAGGGTCTATAGTTTAGTCTCTCAGATCTAGAGGGTCTATAGTTTAGTCTCTCAGATCTAGAGGGTCTATAGTTTAGTCTCTCAGATCTAGAGGGTCTATAGTTTAGTCTCTCAGATCTAGAGGGTCTATAGTTTAGTCTCTCAGATCTAGAGGGTCTATAGTTTAGTCTCTCAGATCTAGAGGGTCTATAGTTTAGTCTCTCAGATCTAGAGGGTCTATAGTTTAGTCTCTCAGATCTAGAGGGTCTATAGTTTAGTCTCTCAGATCTAGAGGGTCTATAGTTTAGTCTCTCAGATCTAGAGGGTCTATAGTTTAGTCTCTCAGATCTAGAGGGTCTATAGTTTAGTCTCTCAGATCTAGAGGGTCTATAGTTTAGTCTCTCAGATCTAGAGGGTCTATAGTTTAGTCTCTCAGATCTAGAGGGTCTATAGTTTAGTCTCTCAGATCTAGAGGGTCTATAGTTTAGTCTCTCAGATCTAGAGGGTCTATAGTTTAGTCTCTCAGATCTAGAGGGTCTATAGTTTAGTCTCTCAGATCTAGAGGGTCTATAGTTTAGTCTCTCAGATCTAGAGGGTCTATAGTTTAGTCTCTCAGATCTAGAGGGTCTATAGTTTAGTCTCTCAGATCTAGAGGGTCTATAGTTTAGTTCTCAGATCTAGAGGGTCTATAGTTTAGTCTCTCAGATCTAGAGGGTCTATAGTTTAGTCTCTCAGATCTAGAGGGTCTATAGTTTAGTCTCTCAGATCTAGAGGGTCTATAGTTTAGTCTCTCAGATCTAGAGGGTCTATAGTTTAGTCTCTCAGATCTAGAGGGTCTATAGTTTAGTCTCTCAGATCTAGAGGGTCTATAGTTTAGTCTCTCAGATCTAGAGGGTCTATAGTTTAGTCTCTCAGATCTAGAGGGTCTTATGCTATATACGCTCGTATCAGACTCATGGCTCAATTTATGCTGACTCGGACTCAATAAATTCCCCCTATAGGGCCAGCCTCAATAGCCACTTCACACAAACCTGACAATATCCACGACATCCCCACAGGCCTCACCTGCCAGACTTGGTGATGACCATCTCGGTGCCCAGCTCGTAGAACTGTCTCCACAGCGGTAGCTCCGCCAGCTCCACCTCCGGGTTGTCCTTTTTCCTCGTGGCCTTCTCCTCGTCCCGGATCTGCTGCAGGTACTGCGGAGTGACGCTGGGCGGCAGCGGAAACTGGCCGCCCATGTGCTGGTAGGCCTGCAGCAGCGGGTCCGCCGGCAGCCCCCTACCCAGCCAGCCGCCGCCGCCGCCGCCGCCGCTGCCGCCGGGGAAGCCGAAGGGCGCGGGCAGCGGGAAGCGGGAGCTCCAGAGCGGCCGGACGCTGCTGGCCGAAGGGAAATGGGGGCGTCGAACATTTGGCTTTGCTGAGCGGGGCCGAACCTGACAATTGTTTGGATGCTTGACTCGGCCCGAATTATCTGGGAGGCGCCTCATATTTGTGTCTCCGGGCCCGGCCTGCCGCTCCAATCTGGCCGCTCAGCTGGGCCCGCCACCCCCGAGCTGCAGCCGGATTGGCTGGGCTGGGCCGGGCGCCCTCATTGGTCCGCCTACCGCTGCTGCTGCTGCTCTGCTCAGAGCGAGCCCTACTCAAGTCAGGACCCACCACCCCCTCCAGCTCACCTCACCGTCTCACCCGAAAGGCGCCAATTTGGCTGCCAAGACAAGAGGGGCATTGGGGGGGGGGGTGCAGGCCACACAGAGCAGGCAGCGGTGCAGGCCACTGCTTTGAGCTGCTCACAGCTACCAGATCATAAAAGTGTCAGTGTAATGCCAACATCATAGCGCTTGTCTCCCCTCCCCTCTATCTCTCTCACGGCTGAGACTACAATTCTTCTTCTATTCTTATCCACTTGAGTCCGACAAGAGCACTTGTCAGGCGCCTCAGTCTCAAAGACTGGCAAAGCAAAGCAGCTCAAATTTGACCCCTGCGGCCAGACAGTCGCGCGGCCGGGTCGCACAAAATAAATTTTGGCGGCAGAGCAGGCTGCACCGGCCCCCCGGTCCCACAGTGCCGCAGGAGCGGCGGGGGGAGGCTCGCGGCCGTTTCGTTGATGAAGGAGGGGCCGCAGACCGCACCGAATCGAACGTGTAAACCCGCGTGTTTTACAGCTTGTCAGACACTGCGGCACCGGGCCAGGGCGATGATTGAGGGGCCCCCGCCTGCCTTCTGTGGCAGCCTCGCTCTGGCGGCCCGGCGCGACCTGGCGCCGACTCGCCCCTCCCAGCCTCCGAGCCTCATTCATCCACAGCACTCACGATGGCATGGCAAGGTGTAATGGCCAGCTCGCTGACAATATCTATAATAACAAAATTGCTGCAGTAAACCCGCCAGAGATCTTATCGCTGCGACTCTGAGCTGCAATTTCAACTGCAGGCATTTAAACAGAGAAATTTGCTCGGTCTATTCTCTCAATCCCCTCTGTTTGAACACGTGGCCAGCAAGAATAACCGGGGGCAGAAATCGCACACAAAGAAGACGCCTGAAAACCGGCAGGTTTAAAAAGACTTTGCTTGGAAGGGCAATCGCCACCCTGCAGCTTTTTACTGCCCCGATATTACTCAAATGGAGCAGGAGGGCTCAGTTGCTCAGATTGGCTGTCAGAGATCCGCCCAAAAAGTAAGGATTGGGGATTCCAAAGCAGTAAGCCGCGATTTTATGGTAGGCACGGCCTGGCAGACTCAAAAGCCGTGGAGACAAGATTGCACCACTGATCCAGGCAGGCATAAACTGCTCAGGTGCATGGGAGCTCAGCAGGGTCGCATTGTTGATCCTCCGCGGGGCGATAAATGCCGCCCGACCCGACAACAGGCTAATCTGATAATGATTGCGCTAACAACTCGGCAACCCCCGGCGCCGAGACCGACTCGCTTGAATTGCACCGTGCTCGCGGAGAGCCGGGGCCGCATGATCTCTGAGCTACTTGTTGAACCATGCAGGCCCTGCTCTCTCAGTGCTCGCATGTGTTAACACAAGTCAAGCCCCATGCATATCAGAATTAGCACCTGTAATTCGGGTTGCGCAATCTCTTGTCAAACACCTGATAACAACAAAAACTGGCCGCGACCCCTGCCCACCCCATTATTTAGTTTGAACGCAGGTGTCAACAGGTAAACGCCAGTGCAGCGCTATCCAAATCAATTCACACTTGAAGCCTTACTCCAGCACGGGAGGGCTCAGTGATATGAGGCCAACTGCAGCGCTCAGCATGTCGCAGGAGATACGGAGAGAGCGGTCGGACAGGAGGGCGGGTGCCGGCGCCGGCGCTGTCTGAGCGGCGGCAGCGTCGGTCCCGGCAGTCTCACACAGAAGCCGTTGGTGCGGACTGGCAATGGGCGAGAATTAGGGGGAGGGGAGAAGGGAGGGAGTTAACACGGTGGCGGACATGAAAACTCTGCGTGTCCTCTGTCACTTCTCACAGCCGTCTCACTCATAGCATAAAGCAACCCGGCACCCCAAGCCGCCGCCGCCGTCACAGACGGCGCCAGTCGCGCCAGAAATCGCCCTGGCTTGAGTCGGGGGGGGGAGGGTGAGTGCAGCGAGGGGAGGCAGTGCAATGCCAGTCTAGTGGCAAAGTCTCTCATTCATTCAGCTTTAGCGGGGGGGGTTGGGGCTTTTGAACTGGGCATACAACAGCCCGCCTGGTGACCACAGCGAGTGAGAGAGAGGTGGCGGCAGCCAGCCGTGATAAGCAGCATTGACGCAGGTGAGAAAGTGGCGCCGATTGACAAGCTTCCAACACTGCGCCCCTCCCCCCCCCTGTCTGCCATGCAGCGGTGCCCGCACCGCACCGCGTCTGAGCTGGCGGGGTTGGGGGGGGCGGCTGCGCGGCGGCGGCGGCGGCAGTCGCAGAAGCAGAAACGAGAAGCGCAGCTGATGAGACACGGCGAGCCGCCTTGCGTGCGCCGCGGGGTGACAGCGCGGCCTCAGGGCAGCTCAGCGGCCGCCCGCCTCCTCCTCATTGCCGGCAGCCATGGGAGAATCGGAGTGGAAGGCGCGGCACCTGACGCTGTAAAACAGCGCGTGCTGCTGCCGGTGCCGCGCCGGCAAGTCTGCAGCCAGGCGAATGCGCGGCACTGGAGACACGCACTGCTCAGACAGGCGCTCGGTAGGGGCGGCAGCTCATTGCCGGGCTGTCCTCGTTGCTCAGTTTTTTGCTGAGCTGCTTTAGGGGTTTCAAATTAAATTCCAGACAGATTAAAAACCCATCAGGACCGTCGCAATAATTGCTTCTCCTAGAAGAGAAACTGCAGGAGAAAAATCGCGGCAGACAGCTGACAGGCCCAAGTTGACGTGACAGGCGCCGTTGCAGCAGCGCTGCCAATTAATTTGAAAGATTTCATTTAAAAAAGCGCTCGAAGGAGCAGCGCCAGAAAAAGGCCCCCACCCGGTCTCCAAGGCCGCCTGTCTGTTTCCGCTGCCCTGCCGTGAAAAGCTTTTCCTGCTCCAAGACTCAGCGAGCTGCGTTGACAGCTGATGGCTGCATTTGTTTTTCTCAGCATTATAAAAGTCGCTAAACATGCTCACAATACAGTACTGACAGTAGTGTGCAGAACTGCACATATGTCATGAATGAGGTTTCGGAGGTCCACTGAGACACTTGAACAGCCGTGACCTCAGCACTAAATCAGTATGAGCAGCAGTGACCTCAGTACTAAATCAGTGAGCAGCAGTGACCTCAGCACCAAATCAGTGAGCAGCAGTGACCTCAGCACTAAATCAGTGAGCAGCAGTGACCTCAGCACTAAATCAGTGAGCAGCAGTGACCTCAGCACTAAATCAGTGAGCAGCAGTGACCTCAGCACTAAATCAGTGAGCAGCAGTGACCTCAGTACTAAATCAGTGAGCAGCAGTGACCTCAGCACTAAATCAGTGAGCAGCAGTGACCTCAGCACTAAGTCAGTGAGCAGCAGTGACCTCAGCACTAAATCAGTGAGCAGCAGTGACCTCAGCACTAAACCAGTGAGCAGCAGTGACCTCAGCACTAAATCAGTGAGCAGCAGTGACCTCAGCACTAAATCAGTGAGCAGCAGTGACCTCAGCACTAAGTCAGTGAGCAGCAGTGACCTAAATAAATTTCACAAGCCCAGAGTTGTCACTCTTCCCGATTCCACCACGAGATGCTTCTAGCGATCATGCAGCAGAGAGTGATGGTGCCACTCTGGAGGATGATCTGTGTTGGACTAAGTTGCAATGATTTATTTATTCTGAACACATCAAGTTAATAAAGCATTAGGTAAAAGCATATTTTGATTACAACGTAACAATCAGTCGGGTACTGAACCAAAGCTGATAAACCTATTGTCTCAAACAGATTTATTTACTCGTAGTAGAAATTGAAATCGGAATGTCTATAGATAAAATTATTATTAAAAAGCATAATATGGCTTAGCACACAGCCAACATGCACATATAGAGGTTAAAATGGGAAATACAGATATATACACGGAATGGATATATCAAATTTTAGATGCATACTACTTACAGCCTCAGTAGTGTATTTGCTAGTAAGACATGTAGGATTCCAATCAACTGATTATAAGAAAAGAATCGCGATCGAACGAACAGAAGTCGCGCAGAGCACAGCATCAGCGCTAGCGGATGCTGAGGATGTAAAGAGAAGGCAGTCAAGAAGCAGCAATTTATAAAAAAGCAGAGTTGTTCCAAGCTAAGGCTGGCTGCCCGGCAGTCAAATTCCCGACGCAAAGAGGCGCAGCAGGCAGCTCGCCGCGGTCAGCAGCGCCACTCGGCTGAAGGCGGGCCCGACCGATTGGCCAGAGAGCTGCGATGGAGAGCGGATTGAATAATTCATAAATCTGCTACTCAATCCCGACTGATGTTCACGCATTCACTATTGATGTTCACGCATTCACTACTGGTGTTCACGCATTCACTACTGGTGTTCACGCATTCACTACTTGTGTTCACGCATTCACTACTGGTGTTTACACATTCACTGCTGATGTTCACGCATTCACTGCAGTAACTACTAGCGCACTGAAATGCGTAGCCCAGCCCCTCACCGTGACATAGTAGTTGCAGAGGTCACCCCGCAGCACTCTACGCAGCTCCAGTCGGTGAACCAGTCGTAGGTGCAGGACCGCTGGGTGATGTCCCGCTGCTTGATGCAGGCGGAATAGCTGACGCAGCCCTTGCTGATGTAGTGCTTCCGCTCGGCCAGCGGTGTCCAGTAGCTGGTAGGGGTTGTGTAGTGCACGTGCGAGATGCAGGCGTCCTCATCCGGGGTGCAGGGGGTGCTCAGCCGGACGCAGGCGTCGCCATTGCCCTCAATGTTGCGGCATTCGTAGCACTTGATGGCGTCGGCTGAGGTTTAAGTGGAGCGATGGCGGCCACGTGAGTACAGGGCTTTGGCTCTAAGTAAACTTTAGAGCATTGAATATCGTTAGCAATGGTACTTGTAGTATATTGTATAGTACTGAGAACACAGAGCAAAGAAGTTCACCTTGTTAGAGACAAATGAAGTAAGTTTGGGATTATCTAGGTTGAAGGACTTTAATATAGGCAACAAGGATCAAGATTAAGATTAAGGCCATGATTAAAGTCTATGTAGTTACTATTTAGAGTTGGAGGGAAAAATAAGACAGCCTTCTATTTGAAATCCAGGCTATGATATTTGTTATGGGCCTGAGAAACTAGACAAAGGTTTTGAATAAAAAACTATAAACAACTAGCATATAGTTTTATTCTGAACTTTTTATATAAATCAAATTTAAAGCAATATTTTAAATCTAAAATTCTAAGAAAGACAGTCAAATGATAATTAAAAAGACAAAAGCATCTTTTTTATTCTTCATAAATTATTTAAATTTTCAATGCACTTAGCATTTAAATGTTTTTTATAGTTTGTTCCATGCTCAGGAAGATATTTTTAATGGCAAAAAATTAGAGTGTACAAACAATAGTTATGCACTAATTAATACATATGGGGCATAGCAAAAGCATAACAGAAATTTTAGCACATAGTAATACATAGCAAATGCTAAAAAAAACTTTTAGCTCACAATGAATTACCTAAAACATGTCATCTACATGTGTATGCATAAAATGTGTTTTTTGATTTAATTGATATACGAGGGCTGCTTAATAAGTTCGCGGAAAACCAAACTTATCTTCAAGCGAATCAAACGAAATTTTATGAACTTTTTCCTTCAGATATTGGCATCTTACACACAATTTTTCAGCCAGTTTGGCCAAAATGTTGCGACGCAGTGGCCGAAGAAGTGATGAAACCCCCGCTCCAGTGCTGCGCCTGACTGAGCGCGACAGGCGAGTCGCAATTCTGGTCCAATTCTGGCTTGGCCTGTCTGCCTCCGAATGCTTGCAGACGCTTCAAAAGGCCCTTGAGAGTGAAGCCCCATCCCAGACGATGGTGTACAAGTGGTTCGGTCGATTCCGCTCCGGCTGTATGGAGCTGGACGATGATGAACGTGAAGGCCATCCAAATTTGTCCATCTCGGACACGACTGTGGCCAGTGTCCAAAAGCTGCTCGATGCAGACCGCCGAGTGACGATTCGGGAAATCGAAAAACATGTCGGGATTTTGGATTCAAGCATCATTACTATCTTGCACGATCACCTCGGCATGAGGAAGGTGTCAGCTTGCTGGGTCCCTCATCAACTGAAGCCGGCTCAGATGCAGGCCCGCGTGGATTTTGCGAACTTCATGCTCGACAAGTTCGACGCAGGCGCCTCAAATTTGGTGGACGGCATCCTCACAAGTGATGAAACATGGGTGTACTTTTATGATCCTGAGACAAAAGTACAGAGCAAGCAGTGGGTCGCCTTTGAGGAGGATTCGCCCTTGAAATTTCATCGCGAGCGAAGCGTCGGCAAAGTGATGGCTGCGGTGTTTTTCCGTCGGTGCGGAATTCTGCCGCCTGTTCTGCTCGAGGAGGGAGCCACAGTGACTGGCAGCTGGTACTCCAGTGTCTGCCTGCCGCAGGTGCTGGAATTCCTGCGTCGAGAGCGGCCAAAGACCAGAGATCGCGGCATTTTCCTGCACCACAACAACGCGCCCGCTCACAGAGCCAGTGTCACGCAGCAGTTCTTGGCATCAACTGAGCTGACTCTGCTGCCGCATCCGGCCTACTCGCCCGACCTCGCGCCTGCAGACTTCTTTCTCTTTCCGAAGATCAAGAAAAATCTGAAGGGGAAGCGCTTCGACACTCGTGAGGAGCTGGAACAGGCGTTGAATGCGGAGCTGGAAGCCGTCACAAAGGCGGAATTGAGGGACTGCTTTGCGGCGTGGTTTCATCGGATGAAGAAATGCATTGATCTGGCTGGGGACTATGTTGAGAAGTGCCATTAGGTTGGGCTAAGTGTGTGTAAAATTTCACGACTGTGCGATAACTATAAGTATGTTTTTCCGCGAACTTATTAAGCAGCCCTCGTATGTGCCAATTAATAACATTTGGATAAATAAAAATGAATATTTAAAATAAAAATAGTACTTCTTTGTATAGTTTTAACTGATTTTGATTTGAATATTTTAAATGTAAGCAAAAATAAAACAAAGAGTTTTTACTAGAAAAGCATTTAAAAGCTGCAAGTATTGATTTATTATTTTAACTTTTGTTTAAATTATTATTCTATAATGTAGCATTTTTTAATGCTACTATGCTCTAAGTATATTCCCATGCACATGTGACACCTTCCTAAATATAGAGCCTTAGGGTTTATAGAGCCTTAAAGCTTTAGGGTCTAAATATTGAGTTTAGGGTAGGTGCAAAATTTGGTGTAATTTGGTTGAGTGGTTTTGGGAGTCTATAGCAATCAAAATTGTACATAGATAGATGCACAGACAGAGTTTTCATTTTTATAAGTATATATTTTCCATGAAAAAGACTATCTTCTTGACTATAGTCATAAAGACACTCTATTGATAAATGTTCAATGTAGATATTAGCAGACTTTTAATACAAATTGACTCCAAGTTTTGCTTATCTCCTATTAGCTATCTTTCTTATTATACTTCATACTATCAGAATTGCTATAGCTCTTCTCATATTCTCAATATAGCTAAGAAACTAGTATTAATAGGTTTTTGTTTAAGTACAAATATGTCAACAATGTTTATTATTAGGTAACCAACTGGGTCATTCCATGAGAGGGTCCTATCATGTTTTTGAACTTTAAGCACTTGTAACATTTAAGCCATAATAGATAAAACAAAGCTGCAAAAGGCAGGCTATGTCAAACTTCTAGTTTTATATTTTTATATAGCTGCTTATGAATTCTAAAACAACCAAACACATAGTAGAGACATAAACAATGTTGACAGTTGTTTGATGATGAAAAACAACTATCATGAGACCTTCTTGTCGAATGATACAACTGAATAGTTAACTAGTCATTTTGCCCATAAACCATTTCAGCTATGGACATTTTGCCCTAGACTATTTCATATATACTATTTTGCCTATAGACCATTTTGGCCATGGATCATTTTGCTTCTACTAAGCTAACTGGATTAGTTTGGCCAAGGATTACAAGGAAAATGGTAATAAATACCCAAACTTGGAGAAAGTTGATAAATTTTTTAATACTATTCATATTTATAATATATTATATTAATTATATATTTTATTCTTTTAGCATTCTTGGTTTTATAGTGCTTATAACCAAAACCTTTTTTATCCTTTGATTAAAATGGCTTATTGCACTTTTGAAAGGAATGACAATCTTAGAAAAAAATTATAATAATACACAACAATTGTAATAAATACAATTGTAGTAACACAATTATAAGGTTGTGTTTATAGCAATAATTCATATTTTATTACATAATAAAATTAAAAATTAGCATTATAAAGACAGAACTAAAGATACATATATAGCTATATTGCTAAATTATATAATACCATTTCAGCTGAAATGCCTATAACCAAACTGGTTTATGGGCAAAACAGACTATGGGCAAAATGGTCTGAGGGCAAAATGTCCATAGCAAAATAGTTTGAAGGCAAAAAATTAGAATAACTTGTCATACATTTGGGCATTTCCGCCAAATAGGGACACAAATTGTGTCCGAGTGTGCAAAGAAGAAGAAAAAAGTTGAAAACAGGAAATCTAACTAGAATTTGTTATTAAATTTTTTTTTATCTTGTAAAAGCACAAGAAATTTTCTGGTAACAATAAAAGTTGCCGATAAAAGTTATACTGATCTAAGAAGACGATTAATACCGTAGGAGCATAAAATTTTATATTGAGGCGTAATTGCTTGATTATAATTAACTTTCTTTCAGTCAATAATTTTTTAATTGTTTCTTAATGCTTTTAATCAACTTTTTAATTCAGATTTTGTTATTTTTGCGCATAAGTTCATACGATATTTTTTAACTTTGTCAAAATGTTTTTTTCTGCACGATATACCGAACGTAAATCTCTAATTTTACTTTTCAGTAACTAGCCGATCACCGTAATTATTCAGAAGTTCCAGTGCAACTTTGCAAGCAGCAAGAAATGCATATGCTTCCACAATCTAGAGAAAGTTTTTCTGAAGCAATATTACAAGTAAATGTGGGGAAAATTGATTTAGTACTATGTAAATTAATATCTACATACTATAGTGCAAAATGTAAATTACATTTTTATTGATAAATAAACAAGAAATTAATGTGAAACTGTTTTATTTTCCAGCTTTTATACTTAATGATAGTCTTGTAAGACTGATTTTGAGAAAAAAACTAGCGAAAAATAAAATAAAGGGTACAACATGAAAATACATCTCGTGTAAGTAGTGTGCTTACTACATTTAAATGTTAATATTTAAGGTATTTTGATAGATTAAGGTTCAGCAGACCACTTTTTGTGAAGCTCTGTATGTCGGCAATCCATAAATATATCGTTTTCAGCTAATGAAAAGCACTAAAAAAAATTATTGGGTACAACATGAGTACAATCTTGTGGTTAAGATGTCACATCGAAAAAAAATTAATGTCTTAGAAAAATGTATTAAGCAAATGTTATTGCTAAAAAATATACTGATACATCATCGCAAAGATGTTTTCCTTCATTTAAGCTAAAAAACATGTAGATTGAAAGCCTTATGAGTAAATGAGAGGGTACAACATGAGTACAAATGATACAAAAACTTACCGTTTATAATTTTTGGTATAGCAAGAAAACTGACAAAAATCAATGACTTCTTGCAGGTGTTGTGACGAAAAGGAATGATTTTAACAAAGTTTAATGTGTTTTTTTTATGAAACAAAGAGAATAACTATCAAGAATGTTTTTTTTCGCTCTTTTATTCAATGTTGAAGTTAAAAATTGTGTGTTTGGACATCCAAAAAAGTGGCGTCTACGTAAGTTTAAAATGGTTTATTCAACATTAATTTTGCGATTAACAATCTTTAAATAGCTTTAAATTGAGCAAAAGTGGTTGTATTTTACAGTTTAAGTCCTTGTTTGACTTCAATTAGCTGGCTTAAGCTACAATTCATCATTTTCTGTTTGTTGAAGTGTAATTTTCCGATAGTGCCTAATTGGCGGAAATGCCCATTTGTTAATTTGATCAAATTATTTGCTAATCAAAAATAAATTAGAACAAGCAGAACCTCAAAATACAAATTACTATAATCTGGCTAGAATTAAAAATAAAGAAAATGTTTGTACAATAAAATATATTAATACGCAGATAAGAAAATATGTTAATATCTATATATTTAAATTTGTTAGTGAAATAAACTTGCATTACTCACCATGAAAAATACAACAGAAGAAAATTAAAAGAAATTCTGCGAAAACAGTTTTTGAGAGGTACATTTGTTAAGAAATCAATGCAGAGCCGTGACACTTGTAAAAAAGTTTGCTACTATTCGCCTGCTACTAAATATTAGCGGCTGTTCAGTTGTCAAGATAGACTTTACCGTTTATAATTTATTTATACTAAAAGCACTTCCGTAGTTTTCTTCCTAAGAAAGTCTTTTTGAAACATCGCGCTATAAAAAAATAAAACAATTTTTGATAGTTTTTTAAACGGTTCTTTCGAAGTTATGACATAAAGTTTCTGCTTTAGTATTTAAAAAAGAAATAAAGATCCAGAATTACACAAAAACGCTACATTTATTCAAGCTTTTAAATAGCAAAAAAAGGGGCGATAATACAATATAGGTCAGTTATTAAAATTATATATCTAGGCATAGAAAATAACTGTACGCGAGGACACAGGGCGTTTTTTAAGTCAATAAAGTGCGCTTGAACAATCTATCTATCTATAATAATTATACATTTCAGTTCAGTCGGTTTTCTACTAAAAATCCTACTAAACTATGGAAATGTTGCGCACTCAGTCAGAGAGTATCAACGCTGGTCCCGAAATCATGTCCATCGGCGAACTGCATCGCTGCATCTTGGCTAAACTGACTGTAAAGGAAGTCCGACGCGCTATTAATAAGTACCGGGACTTGATGCCAAAGGAATCAGACTGGAATAGAAAGCTAAGCCAATCTAGCAAGAAGCCTGAACTTGGTTTTCGTTATTTGTTTCGTTGTGGGCAAATTGATGATGACAACAACAGAACGCTTCAAAAGATGTTGAAGTATATGGATAGATATGACATCTTGCCTTACTTCCAAACACTGCGTTACCAAGATGCATGCCAAACAGCAAGTGATCACCGTAAGTATAATATTGGGGTTTTATTGGTAATTTATTTATTCCTTGCTTTAAGTTTAACTATTCATTCTAAACTCTGACTGTTAGTAGTGTTACTTCTTTATTCAATTTTTTTAATCATGACAAGTAATTGCATATTTTAATACCTTTAAGTGGTAAAAACAGTAAATTGATAACATATTTTTCTATCAAAATGACAAGTGTTTTACAATATAATATTCTTTAAAAAATTATTCTTTTTTAATTATATTTTAATTGTAGTTAAAGAATAATAACTAAAATTACGTTTAAAAAGTATGGCTATGGTTTTGGGTAATTCTATATATAGTCATTTTTTATCTAAGAAATCATATAGGCTTATTTATAATAAAATTCAATATAAGTTATAAGATACTAATATTTATTACATTCGGACAGCCAAGCTGCCTTGCACGCCATCAGTGGCTGCAGCACCAACTCTGCTACAGTCCTCGACTGTATCAAACTCCTCAACGTGTTGGGTTCCGCCAACAAAATTACCCTTAAGTGGGTTCTAGGGCATGTAGGGATCCAAGGAAATGAGTTGGCTGACACCCTTGCAAAAGTTGGTGCCTCCGGCTCCTCTCTTGGCCCCGAACCTCTTGTCCCAATTCCTGGCTGTGTCATCAACTCGCGCATCAAAGCGTGGATCAGGACCTAGCACCGCTCGACTTGGGCGAACTGCACCACCTGTAGGCAATCCAGAGGCGCTGTCCCTCAGCCCTCTCATCAGCTCTGGAAGCTCCTCTTGCGCCTCTCGCGCAGAGACATCCGGGCTGCCACCATGACCCTCTCTGGTCACGGCTACTTCTCCAGGCACCAGTACCTGCAGGGCAACGCCACCAATGCCACCTGTAGTTTCTGCAACTCAGGTGACGAAACCGCTGAGCTTTTCGTCAGTATCTGTCCCACCTTTACGCGAGCCAGACTCACTTACCTCGGGCCACACACATCTATTACTGAAGCGTGCAAACCCGAAAACTTTAATCAGCTCATGCGCTACCTTCGGGCCACCCGCAGGGCTGAACTCTCCTTTCCAGAGAGCACTATAGCTGCTGGCGACACTGGGGGACCTCCCTGGGCAGCGCCAACCCTCCGTCCATAGCGACGCGTTGGCCGTTCAGGGACTAGCAGAATGGGCGCCTGCACCTTCCCGCTGTGTCCCCTCCGAGACAGCCCTGCAGCTAAGTCAAGTCTAAGTCAATATTTATTACTATTAATAATTATCAGTGATAGACACTGCTAAATTTATTTTTAGTGCCGCTAATTAGTGCTGTCACTAACTGATATCAGAAAAAAATTAGCAATTGCTAATAGCAGGCGCTATTTCTACTTTGAATTTAGTGCAATTAGTGCTGCTAATTTTGAAAGGCAGTGCTTATCCCCACGGTACTATAGGAATAATATCTGTCTTATTCCAACAGTACCATAGGGATAATTTTCTGCTTATCCGCATGGTACACTGACGAGATAGCTGCCTTATCTTCTACATATGCTGTGGGAATAATTTTCTGTTTATCCGCATGGCACATTGATGAGATAGCTGCCCTATCTTCTACATATGCCGTGGGTTCATTATTTAGTTTAGTACTTACGGTTTAAGTGCAGTATAACAACATAACTTTGCTTGGCCATTATTTTTATAGAAGTAAAGATTTAATGGCCTTTTTATACAAAAAACACTTTTTGTATTTATGACATATGATTTAAGGTAAATTGCTTTAGTAATTGTTTATAATTTGAACCAATAGAACCAATTTGTGAAGTATAACTTTTTTGTCTCTATAACTAGAGGGAGATACATGCTATAAAGTTTTTATTATTGAATGACAATCGCCAAGAAGAAAGTAAAAAATTGTGCTAAGTGAGGTTGTTAAGGCAGTCAAACATTCAACATTCAAACATTCAATTATACTGCTATTTTTCTTGGAAGATCCAAACCGATTCTGATTCTAGAATTGGTAATATGAAAAGCCTCCTAGTCTAATCCCGAGATCTTCGAAAAGTCCATTGCCACTTCTGTAGACTTCTACTAGACATGTAAATTCTCAATTTGTTTGTATAAATTATTGCATTGCTTCAACAATTTGCCCTATCTCGTCGGATTCAACCCACTTCGGCGAAGGAATTTTCGGCGAAAGTCAATACTTTTCAAGACTTTTGCAGCGACCATTTTGTCTAAAATTGATCCACTTTGGCGAAGGGTTATTTTTATTATTGGCCAAAGGCAAGCGAGCAATTATGCATTCTACGCGGAGTAATTGTAACAAATGAAAAAATCGGTGTCTGTAAATAAAAAAAACAATTAAAATGAACAAATTGAGCAGTTAAAATTGATTACTAAAATTAAAAGTCATTTGGGCTAAGACATTTAAAATAAAGTTAAATATATCCATTGTCATTGTATGTGTATCATAAAGTTAGGGTGCATTTAGGCGACTACACTTCTCCAACAAGCTCTCAGTTGAGCGCAGACCCAAGTGATGCTCCCACCACAGATCTAAAAATATGCAGTTGCGCTTTCGCTGTGCTTTGCGCTGAAATCGTCGCAACTATCCCTGTGCCATGAGCTGAGCATCAACAGCGACAAGTCGCCCTTCCTTGTGCAATAGTCGGACGAGAACGTAAAATTGAAGGCCGTTTTGCTGAGCCCGGTAGTTGAGCCGTCGATGCCAGCCTTCTACGTCATTGTTGGTTCAAATGGTGCAGTCGTAAACTGATATTTCATTGATGCTCCAGATGGTACCGTTTAACCACATGTCCTAATATTGAATTAAATTGGTCATTGCAGAATGTATATCAGCTTAAACGTATACATTTATTTACACAATTTTGATTGTAATATAATTTCATATATTTGTCGATGTACCTGAAAGTACTGGCACAACTGATTTAAGAGTGGCTGGCTGGCACCACCAACTTATCTGTAGCTCGCCTAGGGTTTCATAATACATGTAATACATGTACAGAATACATATACAGAATAATACATGTATGTGAAAAGACAATGTATGCACATATATGTACTTTATATCGTACGCTCGTACCTTTCGTATCTGGATATATTGTTGGTGCGAAATCCCTGTTTGACATTTTCGATGCTGCCATCCACCACATCCGTCACAACTGATGGCATGTTGATGAGCACTTACGATTTTCTCACAGAGAAGACATAAATTGCTAGGTGCATTCATAGTTGCAGAGCGCAAGTCAAGTTTTTATAAGAACTAAGCAGAAATAGTCTAGTGCTATTGTGTTTGTTTAACAGTGCTCAATTTTTCTAGTGATTAAATTCATTTAATTCATATGCTGGTTGGTATATATGAACTAGAGGCCATGGCTCCAACCCAACCCCCCCCCCCTATAAATCCATCGATTGCACTTTGCATGATGTACGTATATCTAGCTATATATATAGCTAAGTTGTGAGTTTTTAAATGTGCAAGCTGCAAATATCTTCATTGGCAATCAATGAATAATTTAAAAGATACTTGTACATGTATTTAAGTATCTTTTTGCCAAAGTGGTTAATTTCTTTCGCCAAAATGTGCATCTATGTAGACAAAAAATTCATCTTTGCCAAAACGTCTTTCGCCGAAAATTCCTTTGCTGAAATGGGCTGCACCATCTGTCAGTGTGCCATGCGGATAAGCAGAAAATTATTCCCACAGGCCACAGCATATGTAGAAGATGGGGCAGCTATCTCGTCAGTGTACCATGCGGATAAGCAGAAAATTATCCCCATGGTACCATTGGAATAAGACAGAAATTATTCCTATGGTACTGTGGGGATAAGCACTGCCATTTTGAAATGCACTAATTAATAAATACATGTAATATAAACTGTTATTTCACATATATGTATGCATTTTTGCACATTTTTAACTTACACATTTTAAATGAATAAGCTAAGAATGTTATTGCTAATAATTTGTTTTTTTTATCAATCATAATAAAAATCCTCAAGCTGCTGAACTGTTAGAGCAGAGCACTCTGCCTTTCTAGTAGATGTCTGTCTACCATACTTTTTCCCACAAACTATTATAGCCATTACTTTGAGAGTAGAAAGTATCTTTTTATACTAAGGTAGATTTCAATTTAACAGTCTTGATTAATAGAAATTTTATTGATATAATTAGATAGTTGTTTAACAGAGGAGATTTTAATGAAAATTAGTTCTATTGAAAAAAATTGATAGAGTATGGTTTTATAAAAAGGATCTCAATAATTTTTATAGTTTTACTGAGAGGTTTTTTATAGATTCTAATTTCACGAAAAAATTGATATCTGCAAAGATTGTAGTCATTTTTTGATAGGTCAGAGATAAAGTTGGAGGGATTGCATAAGCACATTTAAGCCATCATTTCAGTATTTTCAGAGAAATGAAAGAGATAAAAGAATAGAGAAGAAAAAGTAGTAAGGAGAAAGAATAGGATAAAGAGCACAGAGAGGAGAGATGAGAGATGAGAGACTAGAGATGAGAGAGCAAAGAGAAAAGAGCAAACAAGAGAGGCTAGGTCTAGAGTCTGGACAATGGTAGTCACTTTTTGCAAACAGGGAAACAAGATATGGTATTTGAAAGGTTTTATAAAGGATTTGTAGATGATTTGAAAGATCAGATTCAAGACCTGGGATTTTAGCTAATAGATTATAGGAAATGGAATTTTTGCAATAGTTCTTCCCCTTTCTCCTCCAAAAGAGGAGTTGCACTTGCATATAATATAGATAAAAAAGCAACAATCAACAATAGTTATAGGTGCAGACAGAGGTTGGTTTAGAAATATAAAATGAGAGAAAGGACGATTTTGACCATGAGTAGAGATTGCTATAATATATAGTATAGGGATATTATATACTAGACACTATAATACACTAGAAGGATGCCATAAAATACTAGAAAGGCACTATAATAAACCAGAAAGCAAATTGAAGGTAGTAAGAACCTTTTTAGGGCAAAAGAAGAGGTGCCATCATTGCTAGCCACAAAGAAAAGGTAGCTATCTTCTATACTCCCATATACCTCTATATCATATTCATATATTGCCTTTAGTTTATACTTATTTAAATATAAATATAGTAATCATAGGGTAAAAGCACATGCCCTCTTTTATTGAATGAAAATCATAAGTAAGATGTTTTAATAGTTCTTGATAACTTAAATTTAACAAAAAAAATTGGAAAGTGAAAATTTAATTTATAATATCTAATTAATCATCTAGGTAAAGAATATTATATTTGGATGTTAAAAGTCAGATAGTGGAAACATATAATTAAATACAAATATGCCAGAACCTTTCTTATACTTTTAGTTTATAGGCATTTTAATAGAGTTAATAAAGTTGATATGTAATATTATCATATTGATCTCTTTTTCTCTATAATTAATGATACTATTTACTTTTTCTAAGAGCAGAAAGTGCCAGTTTCTTGCCTTATTTTGTATGAGAGATTCTATGATAAGGGCAAATTGAAGTGGGCAAGTTGTTATTGAAATAAAATGTTGATTCTAAAAGAATTCCCAGATTTTCATCTTGTTTCTCATCTTAAATGACAGACTAACCAAGAGCATAATTGCCTTGTAGAAGAATATGATAGAACAATATGAAAGACCAAATATTGTGCTGAAAACATAAACAAATTCTAAAGCAAAGGACTGAAGAATCTGAATATGATATGATTTAGAAATATGATTTTTTTCTACTTTTTAAAGAAAGTTGTAAATCAATTACAATAAAAGTTTTTTAGCTTTATAATTGATCTAATTCCTTGCATCTGAACATTTTAATAGTAATAATAAAAATGTATGCCTCTGTTCTTATTCTATATTACAATAAGTATATCATTAGAAGATCATTTTTTATTGTTATTTCCTGATATTTTATGAAAACTATATTGAGTGTAGAGTTTGTATAATATATAAGCTGTACTTATAACAATAAATTCTGTATTTAGAGTTAACAAGTATGCGATAATTAAAAATTAACAGAACTTAACAGAACAGAATTTATTTACATGATGTATTTGCTACAAATTTACAAGTAGAACACCACGGTAATTTATTACTACGATAGCAAATTCTGAAAGTGAGCAAATTTTATTTCCCCATGCTCTTCCCACTAATCCGCCTGTCGCAGCCGCCTGCGAGGACCCGGTCGAGAGTTTCCTTTGCCGCGAGGTCGGCAACGGCGAGAACGTCTGACCAGCGCCGTCTACCGCATGGAGCGGAAGCGGGCCTCCAGCAGTCAGCAGTCCGACGGCTCCGGCTGCCTGACCCGCGCCAAGTGCCGCCGCATCAGCAGCCAGCTGGAGGCGCAGCCCCGCGTGCACAGCGTCGCCCCGCCCGGCGCCGGCATCCAGATGTCCACGGCGACGGCCTCGCAGTCGCCGGCCTCTTCGTTTGCTTCCGCTTCGTCAACCGCTTCAACTTCGACTGCCGCCACCTCGTCGACTGCGGCGGCCGGAGCGCTCGGTCAGCCGCCGAGCAGCGGCGGTCAGGCCTTCTGCGACCTGCGGATGCGCGTTCGGGCCGAATACCAACAGATCCACCGCCTGCTTAGCAACCAGCTGCACTCGCACCGCAACGACCCGGCGCAGCGCCAGTTCGACCTGTTCTTCCAGGCCAGCAACACCCTGAATAGCCACGACCTGGGCGACATTCTCTGCGACATCCGCTTCTCCGACCTGCACTATCTGGAGGCTTTCTGGCGCGACTACGTCAGCGGAGAGCTCGCGCACGCCATCAAGAGCGTCTTCGTGCGCCACTACCTGATGGGTGAGTCAGTCAGTCAGTCAGTCAGTCAGTCAGTCAGTCAGTCAGTCAGTCAGTCAGTCAGTCAGCCAGTCAGTCAGTCAGTCAGTCAGTCAGTCAGCCAGTCAGTCAGTCAGTCAGTCAGTCAGCCAGTCAGTCAGTCAGTCAGTCGCTTCCCCGCTTCTCCACCCGCCCAGACCGGTTCAACCCGGCCGATGTCCAGGTGCACATCAGCCTGGACGCTGCGGATTACTACAATGGCCGCCAGGTGCTTCTCCGATCCTACGCTGAGCACTACAACCGTCTGGCCAAGGTTCGCGATTCGCAGCGGGAAATGCAAGAGCAACAGTTGATGGAGCAGCAGCTGACTGCTCCACAGGAGGCTGACGCTGCGGCTTCTGCCGCCGCCACCTCCGCGGCCACTGCTCCCGTCGCCACCTCGGCGGCCACCGCCAGCAAGCCGACCAAGCAGCGAACGGCTTCAGCAGTTGGCCAGCGCAGTCGCCGTTTAGGTGGCAGCAGCGGCGGCGGCAGCGGCGTCCCGAAGCGGCTCACGAGGTCCTCGACGGGATCCTGAGTCCCGCTGGCTGCAGCTGGCGCTCCGCTCTCCCAGCCCTCCTGACTGCCCCCCCCCCACCTGTTCACTTGACAATTTGGCCCAGCTTCACATTCTCCCCTAGGGCCTCATCTTTCAGCAGCCCGTGAGCGGCGGCTTTTTTTGTCACCCCTCCCGCTGTTACTGGCGTCTCTTCCACTCTGCGTTGGACTCTCAATCGCCCTCTCGCCTCGTTCGCTTGTTTGCTCGCCCCTGCCTTGCGGGCCCGCTCCCGCTATACGATTTGTTATAATGTTTTTATTATTTAATTCAACTGCGGCTTCGGACAGGCGATTCTTTTTTGCTTTCTTCTCTACTTCTTTTTCGCTGCCTGTTGCTTGTTTATAAAGAAGCAGTTCTTTGTCCTTTGGCTGGCAGTTTGCAGTTTTTCAGGCATTCTCTTTGCTACTCATAGTAGCGGCCGGCGGGTCGGAGGCCGCCCATAGACTAATCTGACCGATTTTCACACCGTCTCCCTGGCCAAGAGGCCTGGACACTCATAGCCATCGCTGCTCCGTAATCATTCAAGTTTATTATTATCATTTATTGTTTATTATTAAATTCAATTTTGAGCTTGTCAGATTTCAAAAGCAACAGCCTTTGTAATTATCTCTGTCGCCTGTGTTTCTTCAACTGACTTTCGCTGTTGCTTCGCATTGCGCATTGTTCGCATTGACCCTGTGCCATTGTTGCTTAGAATGTCCTATGTATACTACTACTGCAACTACTTATTAATTTTGCTGTTACATCCCAGGCCGCTTGTTGAGTTCTCCTTTTTTTGTGTCCCGTTTAATCTGCCGCGGCCTCCGCCCCGTCTCCTCTCTTGCTTGCTTGCTGCTCCTTGTTCGTTCTGCCTGTTCCAATTATCTGAAAATAAACATATTTAAAGCCGCGCGCACTCGGGCGGTTGATACAAAAATGACGAGAGCAGTTTAGTTCAAATCGTTGTGCCTGTCAATCATTGCCTGCAGCAGTGCCATCAGCTAGGGCTGGTAATGAAGTTAGCGCTCGTTACTACTGTTAATTTGAGTCTGTCATTCGCTACAAGTTTTGTAAATTTCCTTTAAAAAACCGATTGCATGCATGCTGCTCTACTGTCAGTAGCAGCTTTCGCAACCGCCCTTGCCGATCCCCGCCTCCCCCGATGCCGTGAGGCGTGTCGGGCCGGGGCGCGCAGCCGACAATCGCCAAGACGAAACAATGCGAGACGCGCCGCTGCCAACCCCACCTGCTGGCAACCCCAACGCCACCGCCTGGCTGTTGCCGTCCGTCTCCGCGTCTCCCCTGCCGGATCCATGTGAGGCTGCCGCTGGCAACGCCACCGCGGCTAACGCTAGCTCTGCTGCCTGCCGGGACCGGCTGGGGCAGCCCATGGCCGCGTCCGCTTCTGGACTCGTTGAGCTGAGCACGGCTGCCTGGCTGGCCATCGGCCTGACCGTCTCACTGCTGCTCTTATCTGGGGGTGAGTGGCACATTGCTGAGTAGCTCTCTAGTAGTTGTTGAGTAGTTCTCCAGCAGTTGCTGAGTAGTTCTCCAGCAGTTGTTGAGTAGTTCTCTAGCAGTTGTTAAGTAGTTCTCCAGCAGTCGTTGAGTAGTTCTCCAGCAGTTGTTGAGTAGTTCTCCAGCAGTTGTTGAGTAGTTCTCCAGCAGTTGTTGAGTAGTTCTCTAGCAGTTATTAAGTAGTTCTCCGATAAGTGCTGAGAAGGTTAAATGAAGAATCCTCAACTTTTAGTTATTTTTTTCGTTTCCGCAGGCGTGGCGGCCTTTTTGATCTACAAGCGCCGTCTGCAGGGCAGACGCAAGAAGCTGCGCGCCTCATCGCTGGCCTCATCTCTGTCCGGCGACGCCATCACCATGCAGCAGGTGGCGGGCAGATCTACTGAGAGCCTGGAGGACCCGGCGCACTACGACCAGGATTGGTTCCTGCACAGCCTCGAGAACGCGCTGTTCTCTGGTCGCAGCTGCTCCAGCGACAGCAGCCTTGCTGTGGTCGCCGCCTCTGTCGGGCCTACGCAGCCCGGAGGTCACCTGGCACCGGCCGCCGCCTCTCGGCTGCACGCGCGCGGCTTGCAGGCCTCGGCAGCTGTCTGGGCGCGTGCCTGATCCGCGTGACCTGCTGCACCTACCAGGTGTGACCTGCCGCATCTACAAGGTGTGACCTGCTGCACCTACCAGATGTGACCTGCGGCATCTACCAGGTGTGACCTGCTGCACCTACCAGGTGTGACCTGCTGCACCTATCAGGTGTGACCTGCTGCACCTACAAGGTGTGACCTGCCGCACCTACCAGGTGTGACCTGCTGCACCTACCAGGTGTGACCTGCTGCACCTACAAGGTGTGACCTGCTGCACCTACCAGGTGTGACCTGCTGCACCTACCAGGTGTGACCTGCCGCACCTACCAGGTGTGACCTGCTGCACCTACCAGGTAGTGACCTGCTGTACCTACCAGGTGTGACCTGCTGCACCTACCAGGTGTGACCTGCCGCACCTACAAGGTGTGACCTGCTGCACCTACCAGGTGTGACCTGCTGCACCTACCAGGTGTGACCTGCCGCATCTACAAGGTGTGACCTGTCGCACCTACCAGGTGTGACCTGCCGCATCTACAAGGTGTGACCTGCCGCACCTACAAGGTGTGACCTGTCGCACCTACCAGGTGTGACCTGCCGCATCTACAAGGTGTGACCTGTCGCACCTACCAGGTGTGACCTGCCGCATCTACAAGGTGTGACCTGTCGCACCTACCAGGTGTGACCTGCCGCATCTACAAGGTGTGACCTGCCGCACCTACAAGGTGTGACCTGTCGCACCTACCAGGTGTGACCTGCCGCATCTACAAGGTGTGACCTGTCGCACCTACCAGGTGTGACCTGCCGCATCTACAAGGTGTGACCTGCCGCACCTACCAGGTGTGACCTGCCGCACCTACCGGCTCAATTTCGCTTGCCGTGCGCCCGAACTTACCGCTGCGAGCTCTCATTACGCTTCCTCATTAGCAGAATTCTGATACAAATATTCTCCCTAATGCGCTACTGAGTGGTAGATTAGTTAGTAGTATGATAACTAAAAACTGCAGTATGATAACTAAAATCTAAAGACTGATGTCCAGCCGATCCCACAGGATTAAACTCTTAGCTCAGCTTCCTTTTCCTCTCCTGCACCGGCCCAAGCGCTATTATCCACCCACCTGTTCTAAAAGTATTACCTAATCATGATACAGTGTGATACCTAATGTGATACAGTGGCGTTGTAAATTGCTTTTTTTGGCCCCCCCATGCAGCAAACTGCGGCTCCACAATGCGTTTGTATTCTAGCCTGTAGTAACCCAATGACTTGGACCCTCGCCACTTTTCGATTTTTTGTTTTTGTTTTCATATTTTTACCCCAGCAGAACACGGAGCCTGGCACCGTTTATACGACTGACCAGCGGCATTAAGCACTCCGCGCACTCGGCGTCATCGATTCACACCTGTACAATACTGCTATACTGTTCGTGTCGCTTCATTGTGCTGCTCTGACTATCCAGCATACTCACTCATGAGTCACCCATGACTCACCCATGACTCACCCATGACTCATCCATGACTAGCAGTGCCACTGGCTGTTTTACCTTTTTACACCTGATTGGCCCGTACGCATCCAGGCAGGCTGTCAGTCCGGCAGCAGTTCTGTCGCTCACAGAGTTGTTTTTAGTTGCTGCTGTAATCAATCTATTGCAACCATTGTGCGTGATCTGCACCCGAGGCCGGCTGGTTTTCCTGCCGCCTCTTGAATTGGCATAATTAAACTCGATATTATCGATTGGCTCCATTCAATGCCCGATTTTGATTTTATTTTGAGCAGGGCAAACCAAATTCTCCGGTTTTTTGTTGCTAATTAGTCTCCCTTCGAACTGAGCTCAATTATGCCCTAATGTGTGCCAATTTATTTCTTCAGGTTGAGGATTTTGAAGCTGCGTAGCATTTCTGCAATGTGAAGCAGCTTAGAATAAATAAAGTACTTTCGATGCTTTACTTGACTTAGCTGCAGGGCGGTCCGTAGACACAGCGGGGAGGCGAGGGTCGCCCATTCCGCCAGCCCCTGAAGGCCCGCAGACAGGCAGAGGCGTGGGGCCGGTCAGGGTGGTCCGCCAGTCTGTCCTGCAGCGTGATCTCTTCCGTTAGGAAAGAAAGTGGCTCGTCCTGTCGTTCAAAGGAACTGGATGAGCCGTGGGATGCTGCCGAGGTAGCGTAGCCGGTCTCTGGTAAAGAAGAGTAGTGACATACAAAGTGCTGAGCATCTTCGTTGTATTCGCAAAAGGGGCAAAGTTCACTCTCGAGGTCACCTCGGAGGAAGCAGTGCCTGGCAGTCCGGACAAGGTCGCAATATCCTTCCATTACAGTCTCTTGTACGGAGACTTCCATTGGGTCTTCATCGGTGAATTCTTTTGTTCTTGACCTTGAAATGAAATTTGGCAAGGGGTGCAAGCAGAGAGAGATATTGATGGACCAAAAATTGATGATTTTATTTGTAGCATTTGTCCTGTCTGGTTCGTATGGTTAAATTTGATGAAGAACGTTCCAGTTCCAGTGCCAGTCAAGGACTTCTTAATAACTCAGGACGGAAAACTCGCAAATCACTGTAAGAAAGTATGATGCTCGATTCATTGTACATGTAGGGTGTCCTTGAATTTACGAGCTAGTAACGCTTGAATTTACGAGTAGTAACACTTGAAGAGTTCAATATGTAAGAGTGAAGTTGCAGGACAATAGAAATTTCCTTCACACCGGATATAGGTACCCAGAGTTAGAGGGGTTCCTAAATTTCAAGAGTTACTACGAGTTCTCGTATATTCGTTACTAAATTCAAGCATTACCATTGGCGTAGCTGGGGGGATACGGGGATAATCCCGATCGGCAAAAATTCTTAAATCTATGCATATACGCTCGTAGTAATATTGAAATCACCCATATAAATATAATAGGTGTACAATGTAACATTATATTATAGTAATACATATGGAATATCCCTCAGCTGCACCATTGCGTTACTAAATTTCGGTTACTAAATTCACAGACCCGTACATGTATCATATCTATGGTCAAGCCATAGTCAAATATAAAGCCTTTTGGGCTTAACTTTAAGCTGAAGAGAAGGCTACATTCTTAGCTAAGTGCGTGGGAAGCAAATGAAACGTTGCGCACGAACCTACTATACAGTAGGAGTCATGAGAAGACGACAGTTATTAATTACCAAAAGATCAAAAAGAGGCATGGTGAGTTTGCTGCCATAATAGCTTGGCCATAACCCTGCTCTTAAACGAGCCTCGTGATTTTTTCACCATGGTTTTGCGAGTTCCCGTCTTGAGTGATTAAAGCGTCCTTGCATTCTGTGTACATTCTGTGGTTTCTGTACAAACTCTAATCATAGGTGTGCCCTCTAAGGAAGGGCAGCAATATGCCGCATTCACTCTGTAAAGCATTAGAGTTTTATTGATTCTTGGTCCACCAATAACTGAGCTTGCGTGTATCTCTGACAAATTTAATTGTAAGTTCATGCACAAAAGTGCTGCTGGTTATCCTCTTCGCTTCCCAATGACTCCAGACTTGTTGAATTTCAGGCATCCAATATTTCTACGCTTACAGCACGGTTTTTAGTCGCTAAGGGGCGCCGAGTGCATTATGATTCGGCTCATCTTCGGCTGCCACCAACGCTGAACTAAAAAATAAAGAAGCTAATGAACGAGAATCATTTTGTAAATTTAACGGAATTGAAATAATGTATTTTCCTCCACGCCTGTCTCAGGCTTCAGTGAAGCTGCAGCCAATTAAGCAAATGTTCTTCCCACCACCAAAAAATTTTCAGGTTAAAACTGAAGTTTGCGAAGTTGTCTCAAAGTTAAGTTTTGCGTTCATCAGGGGCAGATTTGAGTTACTTCTTGGTCTTGGAAGCCACAGTCTTAGCCACGGTCTTCAGCGAGGTGCTCACTTTCGAAACCTTCAGCACCTGGATCATCTTGCGTCCTGCAGTTGGGCGAAATGTTTGAATTCAGTGAGTTTCCCTCATTCTCTTCGCATCATTTTTCTATCTACTCGCTTTCCATCTACATTCCTAGATAATATCCAAACCAAGGACCTTACGAACCAAGGACCAAGCGAATTTATAACTTCTAGTGGTCCTTGATCCGAACTCTAGTCTCTTCAGATGCTCGTGTCAATCGACCTTCACTTTGAGTACTCTGCATTAGCCGCATAGAATTTCGAGAGAAATCTTGAAGCCACCATAAGCCGATACGAAACTTACCTGATACAACGCCACTTAGGGTCGGATTGCCTGCGCTGTCCTTAGCGCATTCGCAGCTTTTCGCCGATTTGCCCTTGACAACGCAGTCGAAGCCCTTCTCGCCGATTTTGCGGCATTTGCCGTCCTTCTGTTTACACCCGGACTCAACCAGCTCGCCTCCCTTGGCGGTGCACTTGTACTTGAAGCACGAGTTGACCCACTCCTGTCCCTGCTCGTATCGCTTTCCGGTGCTGCGATCCACGCAGACGCTAACGACGCTGCCTCCGGAGCTGCTCACTTCCTTGGCCTTGTCGCCGGTCACCACTTCGTTCTTGCCCCAGCCGGCCGAGTTTTGGACGCAGATGCAGTTCTTGTGCAGGCTGCCGCTATAGTGGCAAGAATAGCCGTCCTCGTTCAGGGCTTTGCAAGTCTTGTCAGCGGCCTGGCACTCTGCAAATTGTTGCAGCAGAACTTTTATTATGATTGCTGTGAGGACCCCATCTTTGATCTACTCGTTCTTAGATCCATACAATTTAATAAAAACCTACACAAGTATCTATTAATGCAGCTGCTGACTGAAGACATCGTCACGGGCTTAAAACAAAAAAACTCACTAGGGATTCTCTTCAATCCGGTCTTGGTGCACTCCATCACATTGCAGCCGTGATTCCAGCGCTCGCCCTCGATGTAGACCTTGCTCGGGTTGAACGGATCGGTACAGCGGTTCTTGCTCTCCTTGATCTTGCAGTAGCCCCATGATCCGGTCTCGTGCATTCGGTGGTACGAGCACCAATACCTGCCGTTGTACTCGTCGCAGTTGTACAGCCACTTGTTCTGATACTTGAAGGGGAACACGCACTGGCGGCCACTCTCTGTGAGCACCTTCTCCTTCGAGGTGGCGATAGACTGATAATGCAGGGACTCGACCTTCTTTCCCTTCTTGTTTGTGCGGGTGCGCAGTCTGAAATGTGGAGATGGCATGGTACCGAAATCTTATTTAAAATGTCACTTTGAGTTTGTTCATCAAGAACTAAGCACCGTTTTTATCCATAGTTGATGCAAAGATAATTTGTAAGACTGAATGTAAGGTTCTTACTTGCAACGACACTTCCAGCTCAGAGATCCAGTGACCTGAGTGCATGGGAAGTACTCCTCCGTTGAGTAGCATTGGCCGTCGTAACCAAGACACTTTCTGGACACGACTTCGATTCCACTGTTGGTGCACTTGAACTCGGAACACTCCTCTTGCCATGTGCTTCCAACTGCTCGCAACTGTTTGTCTTCGGTCTTGCAGTACTTGATTGTTGCTGTCTGCAGCTGGCAGAGTCCGCGAACCTTGACAAAGCCCTCTGGACAGTTGATCAGCGGATAGATTCTCTTGTAGATTAGCTTGTAGATGGTGTTAATGTCAGCGGATCTGATTACGGTTACGTAGTGGCTGATTTCATCGCGGGAATACAGCGGGCTCCAGTCGGACGGCTCTCGTGCCGGTGTCAGCTGGACAGTGAAAAACTTTCCGGTCGACTTGAAATTGTCAGACAGTCTCTTAATCGCTGGCAGGTTGGTGTCGCCCGGCTTAATGTTCGAACCAGTGATGAGGAACACGATCGGCGTGCTTCCGTTTCTGGCCTTTGCATGCTCCCGATTTGCCTTCTTCATTCCGTCGAGAAGGTTTGCCTTTCCTCCAGGGAAGTTAAGCGCCTTGATCTTGTCATCGATTCCAGACAGGTCAGCTTGGCTAAATTTGATATCCGCACCTCCCCTTTTGCCCATAATAATGGCCGATGCACGCACGCTCAGACCCTTCAACTCATTGGCTTTAAACTTATTGAGCAGGCGGGTCAAGAAATCCTTGATGTCCTTCTCAGATGACTTCAGCTTGTCGCTACCATCAATGGTGAAGATAAAATCAACCTTTCGTTGAGACATTCCCTTCTTCTCATCTGGCACGCACCCTCTTCCAGCCTTGTGCACCCAGTTGCTGCCAAGTTTGCACTGGCATTCATAGCCTGGCTTCTTGTTTACACATGTGGCAGATGCGTCGCAGAGTTTGCTGTCCTCAGCGCACTCGTCAATGTCAATGCACTTGTTGCTTTCGTAGCGATAGCCGGAGTCACAGCTGCAGTTGTAAGAACCAGCCGTGTTGATGCACTTCGAACCGCCCTTGCAGTTATGCGATCCAGCTGCGCACTCATCGATATCCTTGCAGCCGAGACCGGTTTTGTAAGTGTAACCCTCGTCGCAGGTACACTTGAACGAGCCAAGTGTATTGATGCACTTTCCGGAACCAGCGCAAGGATCTTTTCCCTTGCATTCGTCGATGTCAACGCAACCAAAGTATTTGTTGTACTCGAAACCAGTCTTGCACTTGCACTTGAAGCTGCCTGGTGTATTGACGCAAGTAGCACTATCACCCAAGCACGGATTCTCTTTGCATTCGTTGATGTCAACACACTTGCCCTTTGCCTTATCAAAGCGGTAGCCATTGTCGCATTTCGGTTTGCTTGGGCACTTCTCCTTCTTCAGAGACACACATCCACGGGATCTGTCATGTCGGAAGCCTTCGCGGCAGAGGCAGATGAAGCTGCCTGGCAAATTGACGCAGGTGCTGTCAGAATGGCATGGTGGTACCTTTGCTGCGCACTCGTTCACATCTATACAGCGTTTGCCTTGTCGTTTATATCCAGAAGTACAGCCAGCTGTCTTTTCCAGCTCCTTGGTGATCTTCGGGATTGCAAGATACGGTGGCACTCGTGCTGGGATAACTGACAATCCACCAATAGCCGTGTCGGTCTTTCCTGGTTTTGTTGGTGGGAGAGTGACAGCAACCACGTGGACGTTAGCTTTTTTCAGCGAATCTAGTTCGCTCTTGACAACACTTTCCGATGACGCTGGAACTTTGCTCTTCTTCAATAACAGAATATACTTTGGAACCGCTGGTCTTGCGCCTCCCATTGGGTTCATCATCACCTTGTTGGCAACCCGGAGAGCGGCATCCAAGTTATCAGCTGATCCTCCTGGTTTCTTCATTTTTCTGACGAATGCCATGAAGTCAGCTTTTCCGGGGCGCTGGTTAAACAGACTTACAGTTGGGCTTGTTCTGCCGAACACTGCAATTGCTGGTCGTACAGAGTTAGAAGACAGTCTGTACTTTGTAAGAAGCTTGATGATCAAGTTCTTCAGTGTTTCAAACTCATCTGAACTGACGTCATCTGTTCCGTCGACAACGAAGGCCAGATCAAGTGGCACTGTTTTGCCGCAGATTCTTTCGGGGACGCACTTCTTTCCATTGAGTACGTAGCCTTCTTTGCAGGCGCAGCCTTCTCGGGATGGCAGACGGCACTTTCTTCGTCGACCTAGATCGGCGCATGTTCTTGGGCAGCCACTTGTTTTTCTTCTGAATACAGAATTGGCACCGCACTTCAATGGACAGAACCGGCGTTTTCTCCAGCTCACTCGGAATCCCTTGGCCAGGCAAGCGTTGTAAAGAGTTTCCAGGGACTCGCACACAGCCTTTCGGCGATTTTTAGCTTTTCGGTACTGACAAACGTCAAACTTGCAGCTCTTATAGATCTTGGTATAATCAACTTTTCCGGATTTCAAGCAAGCTCTGAATGGCCCCTTCTTGTTTGAAATAAGGCCACAGAATCTGCTAGATTTGATCTTTCGCTTCATTGATTTTGAGCATTTTGATGTTGATGCAGGTTTGACTTTGCATCGCGAGCTCTTTGTGGAACGGTCAGCGACAAGATAGGATTGTCCGATCTGCACGAATCCCTTTGAACCAAGCTTGGAGACATCCTTTCCACTTCTGGTTTTCAAATCATCCTTAGGATTTCCGTTGCAATTTCCACAGATGCCCTGAACCTTTCCAGCGAACCGGGATTTTGGAAGGTGCAGTTCGGCCACTGATCTGCCATTGAACTCAAGATACAAGCCGCAGTACTTTGATTCAACAACAACATTATTTCCACTACGGTAAACTCGAAGCTTCTTGCCTCTCTTGTAGAGCGAAACAGGTAGCCTTCGAACTCTCTTGCCGTTGAAGAAGACACGACGTTTCTGGTGCAAGCGGATAGACAATCCATGAATGTTAATGTCAACGAATTTTGTCCAGCTGACTCTTCGTCTCTTTCCACGAACTTCATTCTTTGCTGCAACAGAGAAGTTGCACCTAGAAGATTTTCGTAGTTTGGACTTGGCCAACAGATACTTGCATTTTCCCATGAAGTGGATCCATTTTCCATCAAATGTACGGTAGTGTGGATCGCCCATGGATATGCAGGTGCAGAGCTTTCTCTTCTTAGGATTGCAGGTGCCACAGGACGCTGGACACAAGTACTTAACCAGCTTTTTTGAGCACCGTTTCTTTCTAGCCCAACCCTTGCAAGCGAATGTCCTATCGTAGCAGCCCTTCAATGCTTTTCTGCAGCGACCCTTAATAAACATAGACTTGGCGGGGCATTTCTTGGGCACACAAGCTGCATAAGATTTCGACCCCTTTCTTACTGTTTTCTTGTTGTAATTCTTTGGGCAGTTCTTGACGCAACGCTTTCCAAGCTTATATGTTCCTTTCCTGCAGGCAGATGAGGCACAGTATCTTCGAACACCTCGTCTAGCCCTGAAGTATCGTCTCCTGTATCCTGAAGGACAGCGCTTCACGCAGCGTCCGCCAAGTCTAAACAGTCTGCGCTTACAAGCTTTCGGAGCGCAGTACTTGAAGATGTATGACCTAGAATACCTGATAGATTTTCCAGCAAAGCCACTCGGACAGCGCGGCACGCATCGTCCACTTGAGAAAAATCGGCCTCGTGAGCATGCGTCTCTGGCGCACATTCTGTACAGTCGTCCTCCGATCTTCTTGCTCAAAACCCTATAATTTTTAGGGCAACGCCGCTGACATCGTTTGCCAAAGCCAACTAATCCAGCCTTGCAGAAAGGCATAGAAGGAACACATGATGCTCGTTTGCGCCCAGATACTCGTCTAATTCGGCATTTAAATCCTCGTCGGCACCTCATCCGGGCACACGGGTTTTTATTAGCACAAACAGCCACTTGCCGATCTTTGCGCCCTGGAAGAGTCTTTACAATGCACCTCTGGTTTCTTGAACAGGAGACCTTTGAGCAGAGATTGCGTCGGCATACAGCATAGCGTCTGATGAACTTCGATCGCCTGTAGCGGAATCTGAGGCGATATACTTTCTTTTCATATCTGCTTGGGCAACGCTTAACGCATCGTGTGCTATATCTGGCCATGGGATACCTGCACAGTTTCCTCGTGCAGAGTCTCACTTTGTATGCCATTCTGCGGCCCTTGTGCATTCTGAAACGCTTCGAAGAGCGTTTAATGTAGCCGCGTGGACACTTTCGAACGCATCTGCGCCTGTGACGATAGGTTCCGGCTTTGCAGTCTGCAGGGAAATGGGAAATTCAGAAGTCGATTTAAAAAACTTAAATAACAGTCATGCATCTTAAGCACAGAATATGTTCTTTCTTACATCGTGGAACACAGACGGGCTTTCGTACAGTTCGACGAACTGCTCGCTTTCCGGCCCTGAAAACTCTCGTTCTTCGGCTGATGATGCACATCTTTGTCTTGCCGCAGCGACGGCGGCGACAAAGGACTGTCAGCTTTGTTGGCAGGCAGAATCCAAGTCTTCGCCCGCGAACAGTTCTGGACCGTCTGTAGTAACCGGATGGGCAACGGCGGAAGCAGCGACCAAAGGCAAGTGCAGTTGGATATCTGCAGCTCTTCTGTCTCACTGAAGAAATATAGGTTGTTATAGTTAATTTTTATTATGCTTGCTACGCCTTTACTTGCTTATCCGAAGGACAAAAAGCTAAAAAAATACCTGGTCTGCAGACCTTAGTTGGTCGGATTGACCTGCCCTTAGCACTTCGCTTGAGACGATACACTATTCGGTATCCTGATGGGCATTCTACAATAGAGAAAATAATGAAATATTTATTGACAGTTATTAAAGGTTGTCTCGGTTAAGCATCAGGGCTAGCCAACTTACTAGTTTTCCGGGCGCAGCTGGTGATGGAAACAAGCTTTCTTGATCGTCTGGAATACACTCGATATCTTCGCTTTCTGTAGCCTGCTGGACACCGCGAGATGCACGAATTTCTGAACGCGAATCTTCCTCTGGGGCAATCTGAAATGTTTAAATCGATGCTTGTAAGTGAAACTGGAGATATTCCATTAGCATACTGTTAAATCAGGCACTTTATTAAATTTAACTCGCACCTTTCCTGCAGAACTTGATAAACCTGAATCTTCTTGCTGTGTATCCACGTGGGCACCTTCTGACGCATTTGCTTCGGAAAGCAAACTTTCTACCGCATTCTGAAAGTTTGTATGCAAATTAGCTTTTTAGACACTATTTTCTAGAAAATATAGAATTCTCTCTATTCAATCAGATGAAATCACGGCCTTACTTGGCTTGCATGTGCGGACAACTTTTCTTGATCGTCTAACCAACAATGTCCTCATTCCTCTTGGGCACTGCTTTCTGCACTTGGCGTGGAACAAGAACAATCCCTTGGCACAGCTTTCCCTGGCTCTCTTGCACAGTCTTAGCACTCTGCGCACCCTCCTTCCGCCTCTATTAAATCGTACGACACGTCTTCTCAGCACGTAACCAGTTTTGCAAGGCTTGCTTGCACTGACACATCTTGACCTGTAGCGACTCCGTGACCGTCTGTAAACGAGCACTTGTCCCTTCTTGCAGCTTCTAATAGGCCTGCAGTATCGGACTGGCGCTCTTCTCGCCCGCTTGTAGACGCGACCGGTGTATTTTTTCGGGCATTTCTTGACGCAACGCCTTCTGAACCTGAAAGTTCCTTTCTTGCATCTGAAAGGCACTCGTCTACAGCGACCTCCTCTGGCCTTGAAGCCTCTTGGCATCGCTTCACACAACGCCTGCGGAGTCGGAACAGGCCGTCTTTGCAGCTCTTTCTGACAGCTCTACAGCGACCTCTTCGAGCACGGAATCCTTTGGGACAGGACTTTCTGCATGTTATTCCCAGACGGTACATGCCCTTTGGACAGCGTGTAGGCTTGCAAGAGCCCCGCGACCTAACAACTGTGTAGGTCCTTGGGCAGGCTCGAACGCAAGATCTAGCACCACTCGGCTTGATTAGCAGCAGCCTACCAGACGGGCAGAGGCGAGCTAAGATGGAATGAAAAAAAAGATGTTTGTAAGTTGGTCATTGCGCTTTGCAATTAATTAATCCCTCATTCAACCCTTTAATCAGACTTACGCGTGCGAACGCACGATCCTCGAATGTTGTGAGTTCCAGAAGGACATTTGGTAACGATGCAGACTCCTCTGTACATCTTTCCGTTTCGGCAGACGTATTTTCGTACGCAGCTTCGTCTCTTTCTTCGGAAGCCAAGAGGGCACGTTTTGAGACAGAGTCTTCTGAATCTAAGCAGACCTTTTTTGCAGTGCTTGATTCCTGGAACATAATCGATGTATATAAGAGATTTGAAATGTTTTGATTTAGCAATTGAATAGCGTATATCGAATTAGCGGTTACAGCTAAGAGAAGCATAGCCGAATCAAAGAGAAATACTCACTGACACACGATCGTCTAGCAAAGCTTCGATAGTGACCAGGCGGGCACCTCACCAGGCATCGCTTTCCGTAGGCGAAGCGACCAAAGCGGCATTTGCTTCTCTCTAAAATTTTAGATGTGTGGAATAACTTTTATGACGTTGAAAGGGTTAAATCATGCTACATTGAACAGGCAAATAACTTACTGAAACAGTACGATCCTCGTCGCTTTGTTCCAGCTGGACAGCCCTTCATGCAGGTGCCTCGGTACCTGTATGTTCCCTTGCGGCAGGCGGAGTACGCGCATTGTTTGCCTCTTGGTGAAACCGGCTGGACAATTTCTGAGGCAGAGCGCGCGGCCAAGCCTAACGTAGGCCTTGGGACACGAGATGTGAAACTCTTCGGCACTTTCGTCGAATTCCAATGTAGCCGACTGGGCACTTTCTCACACAGGACCGGCCAATGCGGAACTTGTTGTAGCAGTATGCCCGGATGCATCTCTGTCTGCGGAATCCCACTCTCATGAAGCCC
>NIVC01001496.1:0-32806 GCA_002269645.1 Macrostomum lignano
CTAGACAACGCCCCTTTTTAACTTACGCTTGCAGGACCGTCTTGATGAGCGTCTGGTGCCACGAGGGCATTTTCGCCAACAGCGGTTATTGAACAAAAATTTGCCGGACTTCAATCTTGTTGAACTCTGCAATGTTTATTTTTTTGAGAGCAATAGTTAATAATCTATGATAATCGCTGGAAAGTCTTTGAGAAAGCTTTCCTAGTCGTTATACAATAAAATTGGCTTACTGATGCACCGCCCTCCGCGCTTGTTCCTAATCATAGTGAAAGTTCGCGGGCACACCCGATAGTAGCCGACGCAAGTTCGTCCCCGGCGACGGTATCCGCTCGGGCAAAACTCTAAAATTCAGAGACAGCATAAGTTAGCGATGCGCAAGCCGCAAGCGAAATATCTCGGGCCTTTGTCAACTTACTTCCTGGCTTATAACAGCGAGCTACAAACGCCCACTTCGTTTAAAGGCTCCGCGTCTTTTAAAGGCTTTCCAGATCTTTCTCAATTTTCTTTTCAGGGAACGCTTCAACTTTCTAGCAGTTGCCGCTCGTCTTCTGCGACTAAGTTTGGAGAGCCGGCGCCTTGCAATAGCGTATCTTCTATAGCGACGCTTTACGATTTTTCTGAAGCGCCTGTACAGCCTTGGAACTCTTCTGCGCACGACGCACCTGGATCCACTTGGGCAGCGCTTCTTTCTGCATGGATCTGAATTAATTTGATTGGAAAATAATATATCTCTCTCGCGTCTCTAAGTGCAAGAAACCGCATGTGAGAAAAATGAAATTATGTGACTCACTTGCTCTCTTTGGTGCACAAACGGCGCGGGTAATGTAGCGCCGTTTGTTTCGCATGAGTCGTCTGTATTGTCGCCTTGTGGCGCGTCTCAGACGCCGTCTTAGCTTATTGCGAATTCGTCGGTACGACCGGGTCGAACGACGGCGATGCCTTCGAAGAGTGCGCTTCAGTGACCGTCTCAAACTTCGGAAGCGTCTTGCCCGTCGTCGGCCTCGGAATCGCCGAGCGGCTGATCGTCTCAGACGTCGGTTTCGACGGATAGCGCGGGCCGCCAGACGTCGACGCCTACGGCCAAGCCTCCTGCGTATGCCATGCATTCGAAGACGGAAACGTTTCCTACTGACTCTTAGATAGAAGCGGTACAGCCGGAAGGCTCGAGTTGGGATCCTTCTCACCACACAGCGACGGTTCTTTCCGCACTTCTTTCTGCTGCATGGATCTGAAAATTAAAAAATATCATCCACTGTTTGCCTCATTCGGAAATAATACGAGCTTATGGGCAGAAGGAATAGCAAATATTGCTATTTATTGAATTAACATAACGATTACTTACTAGACTTTCTGACGCAGCGTCCAACAGTGATTTTTCGACCCCTCTTTGACTTGACTCTGCGCACTTTGCACCTGTATCCCCGTCTACAGCGCTTTCTTCTGCAAGGATTTTTGGCAACGCACATGGCCCGACGAATAAATCGCCGTCCCTTGCGTCTGCCAAGTCGCTTGCGCAACATTCGAAGCCTTCTTTGCAGAGAGGTTGCAAGGATGCTCTTTTTCTTGTAGTACGAAACCACAGCTCGTTTCAGTCTTCTTCGATAAACCCTGGAAATTCTTCTATACAAAGAGCGCATCTTTTTCCTGATCGATTTCTTTGCTGCTTTGGTCGCCTTTTTAGACTTGTAATACAGAGCCTTGAAAATTCTCGCTTTTCTTCCAAACCAGCTTTTCAATGAGAAGACGCGTCTGGCGTACTTCTTCTGATTCCTTCTGAATCGGCGAACAACAGATTTTGGAACGCGTCGTCTACGAGAAGAACGTCCACGCCGTCCCTTTCGTCGAGAGAATTTTCTAAAAAGCTTTTTGAATCGCCTTCCATAGCGCCTTGCCGCTCTTCTGAACCTTCCCCACAGTCGAGAGCGAGCTCGTCGCAATTTTCTAACAAATCTTTTCAGGTTACGCCTTGACCTGCGAACACGACGGACTCGAGAGCGCCGGGATCTGCGAATGCGTCTCAAAGCGTGTCTTAGCCAGAAAGAAAATGATTTTCCTGCTCTTCTGCTTCTCCGTGCCAAAAATTTACGGTGCACTCTGTGTCGGTGACGGAGTTTTTGCACAGTGCGGCGTAGCCGGGTGTGGAACCGTCTGTAGGCCCTCTTCACACTGATGCGGTAAAGCCTGTACCACCAAGTTGGAACTTTCTTAACCACGCAGCGCTTTCCAGCTGAGCATCGAACTTTTCGACAGGATCCTAGATATGCAAAGGTGGGCGAAAAGAAATGCAGGTATATTGCAGTAGTGTAACTAAAATATCTGTCGCAGTTAAAAAAAACAAAGCACTCACTCGTCGCCTTTTTGATGCATCGAGCCACAGTCCTAACGCGGTTCTTGAAAACTCCCTTGCCTTGCTTCTTACGCAGTGATCTAAGCCTTTGAGCCAAGCGGCGCCTAGCCAGTCGTACTGAGCGACGATACTGCTTGAAAGCTGCACGCCTACTTCTTCTGAAGCTTCTTACTCGACGACGGAACGCAACTCTGAGACGCTTCTTCGCACTGCCAGATTTTGCTCCCTTGAAGCTCGAGCGATAAGTTGCGGCATACTTGCGGAAGTTTCTTGCAGCTTGGCGACTTCTTCTTCGGTAAGCCAACGTGATCTTCTTGTGACTGGCAAAGTAAGACTTTGTCAAAGCTCGTTTCTGACGAAGGAATGCGCTAAACTTCTTTGTAAACCGCCTCACATGCCTGCAAGAGAATCCCGACTTGCACTTGACTTTTGAACATTGATTCACTACACAAACAGCAGCTCGTACAGCAGTCTTAGTTCTTCGATTCTTTCGAGAATGGCTTGATAGGCTACGCCTAAAACGCAGGCTGAGACTTCTTCTAGCCTTCAAGAACTTTCTTCTTTGTTTACGAAGCTTCAAAACGTAAGATCGTCTTCGAAGTCTCCAGGATCTTCTCAAGCTCTTAACAGAGGCAGCTTTCTTCGCCTTAGATGCTTTCCGAATAGCCCTCTTAAAAGTAGCTGACGCCCGTCTATAAGCCAACTTTGCAGATCGCCGACTTCTAACGAACCTTAGTTTCAGAGCTCGAAGCTGCTTGCGATATCCTTTGATCATTCTGCGCCTCTCTGAGTGAAATTTACGGCCCGCTTTTGTGATAATTCGTTTCACGATGCAACGCTTGCCTTTGGAGCACCGTTTTTTAGCACACAAACCTAAAAAAGGGTGCAGGTATTTTCAATATCAAGAGAAACCAAAAAAACTACTTAGAAAAAGGGTTTTTCAAAATCTACAAAAATAAATAAAAACAAGACAATTATAGCCGACTAACCTCTGGAAGGTCGTCTCCTTCGGACGCATCTCTTCGATCCTCGTCTAGCTCGTCTCAGCAGTCGGATCAGCCGAGCGACTCTGCGCCTGTGCCTCGATCGAAGAGCGTTCAATCGTTTCTTGTGCAGTCGTGCAAGTCGAGCTCTGCGCTTCGCGTAGCTAGACACAACCGATGAAGCCAGCTGGCATCTGTACCTCACGGTCATGTACTTGTATGTTCCGCGGCAAGGATCTCCGAAGACGGCGTTGTTGCTTCGCACCCTGCACGCTCGTCGGTTGTTGCACTTGGAAGCGATGACTTTGTTGGCTCGGCCGCTGCTGCACTTGTATGTCTTGCGGGGTCCTCGAGCGCAGTATTTGTTCGATGTTCTGCCATAGAACCGCGCAGCACCCGGATGACGTATCTGGATGGACATCTGATGGTCAGAGATTTGCCCTCGCAAGCGTGCTTCACTCGCACTCCTGAAGCGGTAAATAATGCACCGTTCGTAAAAGCGTGATATACTCGTAAACAACCGAAAGCAAATAAATAAAGCAGTTTCAGTAGTATTGCTTACGGCGGTAGCGAGCTGGTGTTCGGCTCTTTCGGATGGAGGCTGCATGTCGTCGTCTCTCGGCGACAGTCCTGCTCTTGTGAGCTCGTCGCAGTTTGTTGATGCTTCTTCTGAGGCTTCGGATTCGCCTGCTAGATCTTCGTGTCACGCACTTCTGGTTCCTTCGGCAGGTTCGTCGGCCGCATTTCTTGCCTGAGTATGTTGTATTTCGGTGAGGAGCAACGTATGAACTTGGGTGAAAGTGCTTCAACTCTAAAATCCGTAGCTCAAAGTCTCACTAGATATTTGAGGAAGCAATTTACTAGGTGGGGCATCAATAGTTTACTTCTGTAGTTATTTTGATTTTAATAAACGGTCGACCGAATAGCCGACTAACCTCTGGAAGGTCGTCTCCTTCGGACGCATCTCTTCGATCCTCGTCTAGCTCGTCTCAGCAGTCGGATCAGCCGAGCGACTCTGCGCCTGTGCCTCGATCGAAGAGCGTTCAATCGTTTCTTGTGCAGTCGTGCAAGTCGAGCTCTGCGCTTCGCGTAGCTAGACACAACCGATGAAGCCAGCTGGCATCTGTACCTCACGGTCATGTACTTGTATGTTCCGCGGCAAGGATCTCCGAAGACGGCGTTGTTGCTTCGCACCCTGCACGCTCGTCGGTTGTTGCACTTGGAAGCGATGACTTTGTTGGCTCGGCCGCTGCTGCACTTGTATGTCTTGCGGGGTCCTCGAGCGCAGTATTTGTTCGATGTTCTGCCATAGAATCCGCGCAGCACCCGGATGACGTATCTGGATGGACATCTGATGGTCAGAGATTTGCCCTCGCAAGCGTGCTTCACTCGCACTCCTGAAGCGGTAAATAATGCACCGTTCGTAAAAGCGTGATATACTCGTAAACAACCGAAAGCAAATAAATAAAGCAGTTTCAGTAGTATTGCTTACGGCGGTAGCGAGCTGGTGTTCGGCTCTTTCGGATGGAGGCTGCATGTCGTCGTCTCTCGGCGACAGTCCTGCTCTTGTGAGCTCGTCGCAGTTTGTTGATGCTTCTTCTGAGGCTTCGGATTCGCCTGCTAGATCTTCGTGTCACGCACTTCTGGTTCCTTCGGCAGGTTCGTCGGCCGCATTTCTTGCCTGAGTATGTTGTATTTCGGTGAGGAGCAACGTATGAACTTGGGTGAAAGTGCTTCAACTCTAAAATCCGTAGCTCAAAGTCTCACTAGATATTTGAGGAAGCAATTTACTAGGTGGGGCATCAATAGTTTACTTCTGTAGTTATTTTGATTTTAATAAACGGTCGACCGAATAGCCGACTAACCTCTGGAAGGTCGTCTCCTTCGGACGCATCTCTTCGATCCTCGTCTAGCTCGTCTCAGCAGTCGGATCAGCCGAGCGACTCTGCGCCTGTGCCTCGATCGAAGAGCGTTCAATCGTTTCTTGTGCAGTCGTGCAAGTCGAGCTCTGCGCTTCGCGTAGCTAGACACAACCGATGAAGCCAGCTGGCATCTGTACCTCACGGTCATGTACTTGTATGTTCCGCGGCAAGGATCTCCGAAGACGGCGTTGTTGCTTCGCACCCTGCACGCTCGTCGGTTGTTGCACTTGGAAGCGATGACTTTGTTGGCTCGGCCGCTGCTGCACTTGTATGTCTTGCGGGGTCCTCGAGCGCAGTATTTGTTCGATGTTCTGCCATAGAATCCGCGCAGCACCCGGATGACGTATCTGGATGGACATCTGATGGTCAGAGATTTGCCCTCGCAAGCGTGCTTCACTCGCACTCCTGAAGCGGTAAATAATGCACCGTTCGTAAAAGCGTGATATACTCGTAAACAACCGAAAGCAAATAAATAAAGCAGTTTCAGTAGTATTGCTTACGGCGGTAGCGAGCTGGTGTTCGGCTCTTTCGGATGGAGGCTGCATGTCGTCGTCTCTCGGCGACAGTCCTGCTCTTGTGAGCTCGTCGCAGTTTGTTGATGCTTCTTCTGAGGCTTCGGATTCGCCTGCTAGATCTTCGTGTCACGCACTTCTGGTTCCTTCGGCAGGTTCGTCGGCCGCATTTCTTGCCTGAGTATGTTGTATTTCGGTGAGGAGCAACGTATGAACTTGGGTGAAAGTGCTTCAACTCTAAAATCCGTAGCTCAAAGTCTCACTAGATATTTGAGGAAGCAATTTACTAGGTGGGGCATCAATAGTTTACTTCTGTAGTTATTTTGATTTTAATAAACGGTCGACCGAATAGCCGACTAACCTCTGGAAGGTCGTCTCCTTCGGACGCATCTCTTCGATCCTCGTCTAGCTCGTCTCAGCAGTCGGATCAGCCGAGCGACTCTGCGCCTGTGCCTCGATCGAAGAGCGTTCAATCGTTTCTTGTGCAGTCGTGCAAGTCGAGCTCTGCGCTTCGCGTAGCTAGACACAACCGATGAAGCCAGCTGGCATCTGTACCTCACGGTCATGTACTTGTATGTTCCGCGGCAAGGATCTCCGAAGACGGCGTTGTTGCTTCGCACCCTGCACGCTCGTCGGTTGTTGCACTTGGAAGCGATGACTTTGTTGGCTCGGCCGCTGCTGCACTTGTATGTCTTGCGGGGTCCTCGAGCGCAGTATTTGTTCGATGTTCTGCCATAGAACCGCGCAGCACCCGGATGACGTATCTGGATGGACATCTGATGGTCAGAGATTTGCCCTCGCAAGCGTGCTTCACTCGCACTCCTGAAGCGGTAAATAATGCACCGTTCGTAAAAGCGTGATATACTCGTAAACAACCGAAAGCAAATAAATAAAGCAGTTTCAGTAGTATTGCTTACGGCGGTAGCGAGCTGGTGTTCGGCTCTTTCGGATGGAGGCTGCATGTCGTCGTCTCTCGGCGACAGTCCTGCTCTTGTGAGCTCGTCGCAGTTTGTTGATGCTTCTTCTGAGGCTTCGGATTCGCCTGCTAGATCTTCGTGTCACGCACTTCTGGTTCCTTCGGCAGGTTCGTCGGCCGCATTTCTTGCCTGAGTATGTTGTATTTCGGTGAGGAGCAACGTATGAACTTGGGTGAAAGTGCTTCAACTCTAAAATCCGTAGCTCAAAGTCTCACTAGATATTTGAGGAAGCAATTTACTAGGTGGGGCATCAATAGTTTACTTCTGTAGTTATTTTGATTTTAATAAACGGTCGACCGAATAGCCGACTAACCTCTGGAAGGTCGTCTCCTTCGGACGCATCTCTTCGATCCTCGTCTAGCTCGTCTCAGCAGTCGGATCAGCCGAGCGACTCTGCGCCTGTGCCTCGATCGAAGAGCGTTCAATCGTTTCTTGTGCAGTCGTGCAAGTCGAGCTCTGCGCTTCGCGTAGCTAGACACAACCGATGAAGCCAGCTGGCATCTGTACCTCACGGTCATGTACTTGTATGTTCCGCGGCAAGGATCTCCGAAGACGGCGTTGTTGCTTCGCACCCTGCACGCTCGTCGGTTGTTGCACTTGGAAGCGATGACTTTGTTGGCTCGGCCGCTGCTGCACTTGTATGTCTTGCGGGGTCCTCGAGCGCAGTATTTGTTCGATGTTCTGCCATAGAATCCGCGCAGCACCCGGATGACGTATCTGGATGGACATCTGATGGTCAGAGATTTGCCCTCGCAAGCGTGCTTCACTCGCACTCCTGAAGCGGTAAATAATGCACCGTTCGTAAAAGCGTGATATACTCGTAAACAACCGAAAGCAAATAAATAAAGCAGTTTCAGTAGTATTGCTTACGGCGGTAGCGAGCTGGTGTTCGGCTCTTTCGGATGGAGGCTGCATGTCGTCGTCTCTCGGCGACAGTCCTGCTCTTGTGAGCTCGTCGCAGTTTGTTGATGCTTCTTCTGAGGCTTCGGATTCGCCTGCTAGATCTTCGTGTCACGCACTTCTGGTTCCTTCGGCAGGTTCGTCGGCCGCATTTCTTGCCTGAGTATGTTGTATTTCGGTGAGGAGCAACGTATGAACTTGGGTGAAAGTGCTTCAACTCTAAAATCCGTAGCTCAAAGTCTCACTAGATATTTGAGGAAGCAATTTACTAGGTGGGGCATCAATAGTTTACTTCTGTAGTTATTTTGATTTTAATAAACGGTCGACCGAATAGCCGACTAACCTCTGGAAGGTCGTCTCCTTCGGACGCATCTCTTCGATCCTCGTCTAGCTCGTCTCAGCAGTCGGATCAGCCGAGCGACTCTGCGCCTGTGCCTCGATCGAAGAGCGTTCAATCGTTTCTTGTGCAGTCGTGCAAGTCGAGCTCTGCGCTTCGCGTAGCTAGACACAACCGATGAAGCCAGCTGGCATCTGTACCTCACGGTCATGTACTTGTATGTTCCGCGGCAAGGATCTCCGAAGACGGCGTTGTTGCTTCGCACCCTGCACGCTCGTCGGTTGTTGCACTTGGAAGCGATGACTTTGTTGGCTCGGCCGCTGCTGCACTTGTATGTCTTGCGGGGTCCTCGAGCGCAGTATTTGTTCGATGTTCTGCCATAGAATCCGCGCAGCACCCGGATGACGTATCTGGATGGACATCTGATGGTCAGAGATTTGCCCTCGCAAGCGTGCTTCACTCGCACTCCTGAAGCGGTAAATAATGCACCGTTCGTAAAAGCGTGATATACTCGTAAACAACCGAAAGCAAATAAATAAAGCAGTTTCAGTAGTATTGCTTACGGCGGTAGCGAGCTGGTGTTCGGCTCTTTCGGATGGAGGCTGCATGTCGTCGTCTCTCGGCGACAGTCCTGCTCTTGTGAGCTCGTCGCAGTTTGTTGATGCTTCTTCTGAGGCTTCGGATTCGCCTGCTAGATCTTCGTGTCACGCACTTCTGGTTCCTTCGGCAGGTTCGTCGGCCGCATTTCTTGCCTGAGTATGTTGTATTTCGGTGAGGAGCAACGTATGAACTTGGGTGAAAGTGCTTCAACTCTAAAATCCGTAGCTCAAAGTCTCACTAGATATTTGAGGAAGCAATTTACTAGGTGGGGCATCAATAGTTTACTTCTGTAGTTATTTTGATTTTAATAAACGGTCGACCGAATAGCCGACTAACCTCTGGAAGGTCGTCTCCTTCGGACGCATCTCTTCGATCCTCGTCTAGCTCGTCTCAGCAGTCGGATCAGCCGAGCGACTCTGCGCCTGTGCCTCGATCGAAGAGCGTTCAATCGTTTCTTGTGCAGTCGTGCAAGTCGAGCTCTGCGCTTCGCGTAGCTAGACACAACCGATGAAGCCAGCTGGCATCTGTACCTCACGGTCATGTACTTGTATGTTCCGCGGCAAGGATCTCCGAAGACGGCGTTGTTGCTTCGCACCCTGCACGCTCGTCGGTTGTTGCACTTGGAAGCGATGACTTTGTTGGCTCGGCCGCTGCTGCACTTGTATGTCTTGCGGGGTCCTCGAGCGCAGTATTTGTTCGATGTTCTGCCATAGAATCCGCGCAGCACCCGGATGACGTATCTGGATGGACATCTGATGGTCAGAGATTTGCCCTCGCAAGCGTGCTTCACTCGCACTCCTGAAGCGGTAAATAATGCACCGTTCGTAAAAGCGTGATATACTCGTAAACAACCGAAAGCAAATAAATAAAGCAGTTTCAGTAGTATTGCTTACGGCGGTAGCGAGCTGGTGTTCGGCTCTTTCGGATGGAGGCTGCATGTCGTCGTCTCTCGGCGACAGTCCTGCTCTTGTGAGCTCGTCGCAGTTTGTTGATGCTTCTTCTGAGGCTTCGGATTCGCCTGCTAGATCTTCGTGTCACGCACTTCTGGTTCCTTCGGCAGGTTCGTCGGCCGCATTTCTTGCCTGAGTATGTTGTATTTCGGTGAGGAGCAACGTATGAACTTGGGTGAAAGTGCTTCAACTCTAAAATCCGTAGCTCAAAGTCTCACTAGATATTTGAGGAAGCAATTTACTAGGTGGGGCATCAATAGTTTACTTCTGTAGTTATTTTGATTTTAATAAACGGTCGACCGAATAGCCGACTAACCTCTGGAAGGTCGTCTCCTTCGGACGCATCTCTTCGATCCTCGTCTAGCTCGTCTCAGCAGTCGGATCAGCCGAGCGACTCTGCGCCTGTGCCTCGATCGAAGAGCGTTCAATCGTTTCTTGTGCAGTCGTGCAAGTCGAGCTCTGCGCTTCGCGTAGCTAGACACAACCGATGAAGCCAGCTGGCATCTGTACCTCACGGTCATGTACTTGTATGTTCCGCGGCAAGGATCTCCGAAGACGGCGTTGTTGCTTCGCACCCTGCACGCTCGTCGGTTGTTGCACTTGGAAGCGATGACTTTGTTGGCTCGGCCGCTGCTGCACTTGTATGTCTTGCGGGGTCCTCGAGCGCAGTATTTGTTCGATGTTCTGCCATAGAATCCGCGCAGCACCCGGATGACGTATCTGGATGGACATCTGATGGTCAGAGATTTGCCCTCGCAAGCGTGCTTCACTCGCACTCCTGAAGCGGTAAATAATGCACCGTTCGTAAAAGCGTGATATACTCGTAAACAACCGAAAGCAAATAAATAAAGCAGTTTCAGTAGTATTGCTTACGGCGGTAGCGAGCTGGTGTTCGGCTCTTTCGGATGGAGGCTGCATGTCGTCGTCTCTCGGCGACAGTCCTGCTCTTGTGAGCTCGTCGCAGTTTGTTGATGCTTCTTCTGAGGCTTCGGATTCGCCTGCTAGATCTTCGTGTCACGCACTTCTGGTTCCTTCGGCAGGTTCGTCGGCCGCATTTCTTGCCTGAGTATGTTGTATTTCGGTGAGGAGCAACGTATGAACTTGGGTGAAAGTGCTTCAACTCTAAAATCCGTAGCTCAAAGTCTCACTAGATATTTGAGGAAGCAATTTACTAGGTGGGGCATCAATAGTTTACTTCTGTAGTTATTTTGATTTTAATAAACGGTCGACCGAATAGCCGACTAACCTCTGGAAGGTCGTCTCCTTCGGACGCATCTCTTCGATCCTCGTCTAGCTCGTCTCAGCAGTCGGATCAGCCGAGCGACTCTGCGCCTGTGCCTCGATCGAAGAGCGTTCAATCGTTTCTTGTGCAGTCGTGCAAGTCGAGCTCTGCGCTTCGCGTAGCTAGACACAACCGATGAAGCCAGCTGGCATCTGTACCTCACGGTCATGTACTTGTATGTTCCGCGGCAAGGATCTCCGAAGACGGCGTTGTTGCTTCGCACCCTGCACGCTCGTCGGTTGTTGCACTTGGAAGCGATGACTTTGTTGGCTCGGCCGCTGCTGCACTTGTATGTCTTGCGGGGTCCTCGAGCGCAGTATTTGTTCGATGTTCTGCCATAGAATCCGCGCAGCACCCGGATGACGTATCTGGATGGACATCTGATGGTCAGAGATTTGCCCTCGCAAGCGTGCTTCACTCGCACTCCTGAAGCGGTAAATAATGCACCGTTCGTAAAAGCGTGATATACTCGTAAACAACCGAAAGCAAATAAATAAAGCAGTTTCAGTAGTATTGCTTACGGCGGTAGCGAGCTGGTGTTCGGCTCTTTCGGATGGAGGCTGCATGTCGTCGTCTCTCGGCGACAGTCCTGCTCTTGTGAGCTCGTCGCAGTTTGTTGATGCTTCTTCTGAGGCTTCGGATTCGCCTGCTAGATCTTCGTGTCACGCACTTCTGGTTCCTTCGGCAGGTTCGTCGGCCGCATTTCTTGCCTGAGTATGTTGTATTTCGGTGAGGAGCAACGTATGAACTTGGGTGAAAGTGCTTCAACTCTAAAATCCGTAGCTCAAAGTCTCACTAGATATTTGAGGAAGCAATTTACTAGGTGGGGCATCAATAGTTTACTTCTGTAGTTATTTTGATTTTAATAAACGGTCGACCGAATAGCCGACTAACCTCTGGAAGGTCGTCTCCTTCGGACGCATCTCTTCGATCCTCGTCTAGCTCGTCTCAGCAGTCGGATCAGCCGAGCGACTCTGCGCCTGTGCCTCGATCGAAGAGCGTTCAATCGTTTCTTGTGCAGTCGTGCAAGTCGAGCTCTGCGCTTCGCGTAGCTAGACACAACCGATGAAGCCAGCTGGCATCTGTACCTCACGGTCATGTACTTGTATGTTCCGCGGCAAGGATCTCCGAAGACGGCGTTGTTGCTTCGCACCCTGCACGCTCGTCGGTTGTTGCACTTGGAAGCGATGACTTTGTTGGCTCGGCCGCTGCTGCACTTGTATGTCTTGCGGGGTCCTCGAGCGCAGTATTTGTTCGATGTTCTGCCATAGAATCCGCGCAGCACCCGGATGACGTATCTGGATGGACATCTGATGGTCAGAGATTTGCCCTCGCAAGCGTGCTTCACTCGCACTCCTGAAGCGGTAAATAATGCACCGTTCGTAAAAGCGTGATATACTCGTAAACAACCGAAAGCAAATAAATAAAGCAGTTTCAGTAGTATTGCTTACGGCGGTAGCGAGCTGGTGTTCGGCTCTTTCGGATGGAGGCTGCATGTCGTCGTCTCTCGGCGACAGTCCTGCTCTTGTGAGCTCGTCGCAGTTTGTTGATGCTTCTTCTGAGGCTTCGGATTCGCCTGCTAGATCTTCGTGTCACGCACTTCTGGTTCCTTCGGCAGGTTCGTCGGCCGCATTTCTTGCCTGAGTATGTTGTATTTCGGTGAGGAGCAACGTATGAACTTGGGTGAAAGTGCTTCAACTCTAAAATCCGTAGCTCAAAGTCTCACTAGATATTTGAGGAAGCAATTTACTAGGTGGGGCATCAATAGTTTACTTCTGTAGTTATTTTGATTTTAATAAACGGTCGACCGAATAGCCGACTAACCTCTGGAAGGTCGTCTCCTTCGGACGCATCTCTTCGATCCTCGTCTAGCTCGTCTCAGCAGTCGGATCAGCCGAGCGACTCTGCGCCTGTGCCTCGATCGAAGAGCGTTCAATCGTTTCTTGTGCAGTCGTGCAAGTCGAGCTCTGCGCTTCGCGTAGCTAGACACAACCGATGAAGCCAGCTGGCATCTGTACCTCACGGTCATGTACTTGTATGTTCCGCGGCAAGGATCTCCGAAGACGGCGTTGTTGCTTCGCACCCTGCACGCTCGTCGGTTGTTGCACTTGGAAGCGATGACTTTGTTGGCTCGGCCGCTGCTGCACTTGTATGTCTTGCGGGGTCCTCGAGCGCAGTATTTGTTCGATGTTCTGCCATAGAATCCGCGCAGCACCCGGATGACGTATCTGGATGGACATCTGATGGTCAGAGATTTGCCCTCGCAAGCGTGCTTCACTCGCACTCCTGAAGCGGTAAATAATGCACCGTTCGTAAAAGCGTGATATACTCGTAAACAACCGAAAGCAAATAAATAAAGCAGTTTCAGTAGTATTGCTTACGGCGGTAGCGAGCTGGTGTTCGGCTCTTTCGGATGGAGGCTGCATGTCGTCGTCTCTCGGCGACAGTCCTGCTCTTGTGAGCTCGTCGCAGTTTGTTGATGCTTCTTCTGAGGCTTCGGATTCGCCTGCTAGATCTTCGTGTCACGCACTTCTGGTTCCTTCGGCAGGTTCGTCGGCCGCATTTCTTGCCTGAGTATGTTGTATTTCGGTGAGGAGCAACGTATGAACTTGGGTGAAAGTGCTTCAACTCTAAAATCCGTAGCTCAAAGTCTCACTAGATATTTGAGGAAGCAATTTACTAGGTGGGGCATCAATAGTTTACTTCTGTAGTTATTTTGATTTTAATAAACGGTCGACCGAATAGCCGACTAACCTCTGGAAGGTCGTCTCCTTCGGACGCATCTCTTCGATCCTCGTCTAGCTCGTCTCAGCAGTCGGATCAGCCGAGCGACTCTGCGCCTGTGCCTCGATCGAAGAGCGTTCAATCGTTTCTTGTGCAGTCGTGCAAGTCGAGCTCTGCGCTTCGCGTAGCTAGACACAACCGATGAAGCCAGCTGGCATCTGTACCTCACGGTCATGTACTTGTATGTTCCGCGGCAAGGATCTCCGAAGACGGCGTTGTTGCTTCGCACCCTGCACGCTCGTCGGTTGTTGCACTTGGAAGCGATGACTTTGTTGGCTCGGCCGCTGCTGCACTTGTATGTCTTGCGGGGTCCTCGAGCGCAGTATTTGTTCGATGTTCTGCCATAGAATCCGCGCAGCACCCGGATGACGTATCTGGATGGACATCTGATGGTCAGAGATTTGCCCTCGCAAGCGTGCTTCACTCGCACTCCTGAAGCGGTAAATAATGCACCGTTCGTAAAAGCGTGATATACTCGTAAACAACCGAAAGCAAATAAATAAAGCAGTTTCAGTAGTATTGCTTACGGCGGTAGCGAGCTGGTGTTCGGCTCTTTCGGATGGAGGCTGCATGTCGTCGTCTCTCGGCGACAGTCCTGCTCTTGTGAGCTCGTCGCAGTTTGTTGATGCTTCTTCTGAGGCTTCGGATTCGCCTGCTAGATCTTCGTGTCACGCACTTCTGGTTCCTTCGGCAGGTTCGTCGGCCGCATTTCTTGCCTGAGTATGTTGTATTTCGGTGAGGAGCAACGTATGAACTTGGGTGAAAGTGCTTCAACTCTAAAATCCGTAGCTCAAAGTCTCACTAGATATTTGAGGAAGCAATTTACTAGGTGGGGCATCAATAGTTTACTTCTGTAGTTATTTTGATTTTAATAAACGGTCGACCGAATAGCCGACTAACCTCTGGAAGGTCGTCTCCTTCGGACGCATCTCTTCGATCCTCGTCTAGCTCGTCTCAGCAGTCGGATCAGCGAGCGACTCTGCGCCTGTGCCTCGATCGAAGAGCGTTCAATCGTTTCTTGTGCAGTCGTGCAAGTCGAGCTCTGCGCTTCGCGTAGCTAGACACAACCGATGAAGCCAGCTGGCATCTGTACCTCACGGTCATGTACTTGTATGTTCCGCGGCAAGGATCTCCGAAGACGGCGTTGTTGCTTCGCACCCTGCACGCTCGTCGGTTGTTGCACTTGGAAGCGATGACTTTGTTGGCTCGGCCGCTGCTGCACTTGTATGTCTTGCGGGGTCCTCGAGCGCAGTATTTGTTCGATGTTCTGCCATAGAATCCGCGCAGCACCCGGATGACGTATCTGGATGGACATCTGATGGTCAGAGATTTGCCCTCGCAAGCGTGCTTCACTCGCACTCCTGAAGCGGTAAATAATGCACCGTTCGTAAAAGCGTGATATACTCGTAAACAACCGAAAGCAAATAAATAAAGCAGTTTCAGTAGTATTGCTTACGGCGGTAGCGAGCTGGTGTTCGGCTCTTTCGGATGGAGGCTGCATGTCGTCGTCTCTCGGCGACAGTCCTGCTCTTGTGAGCTCGTCGCAGTTTGTTGATGCTTCTTCTGAGGCTTCGGATTCGCCTGCTAGATCTTCGTGTCACGCACTTCTGGTTCCTTCGGCAGGTTCGTCGGCCGCATTTCTTGCCTGAGTATGTTGTATTTCGGTGAGGAGCAACGTATGAACTTGGGTGAAAGTGCTTCAACTCTAAAATCCGTAGCTCAAAGTCTCACTAGATATTTGAGGAAGCAATTTACTAGGTGGGGCATCAATAGTTTACTTCTGTAGTTATTTTGATTTTAATAAACGGTCGACCGAATAGCCGACTAACCTCTGGAAGGTCGTCTCCTTCGGACGCATCTCTTCGATCCTCGTCTAGCTCGTCTCAGCAGTCGGATCAGCCGAGCGACTCTGCGCCTGTGCCTCGATCGAAGAGCGTTCAATCGTTTCTTGTGCAGTCGTGCAAGTCGAGCTCTGCGCTTCGCGTAGCTAGACACAACCGATGAAGCCAGCTGGCATCTGTATCTCACGGTCATGTACTTGTATGTTCCGCGGCAAGGATCTCCGAAGACGGCGTTGTTGCTTCGCACCCTGCACGCTCGTCGGTTGTTGCACTTGGAAGCGATGACTTTGTTGGCTCGGCCGCTGCTGCACTTGTATGTCTTGCGGGGTCCTCGAGCGCAGTATTTGTTCGATGTTCTGCCATAGAATCCGCGCAGCACCCGGATGACGTATCTGGATGGACATCTGATGGTCAGAGATTTGCCCTCGCAAGCGTGCTTCACTCGCACTCCTGAAGCGGTAAATAATGCACCGTTCGTAAAAGCGTGATATACTCGTAAACAACCGAAAGCAAATAAATAAAGCAGTTTCAGTAGTATTGCTTACGGCGGTAGCGAGCTGGTGTTCGGCTCTTTCGGATGGAGGCTGCATGTCGTCGTCTCTCGGCGACAGTCCTGCTCTTGTGAGCTCGTCGCAGTTTGTTGATGCTTCTTCTGAGGCTTCGGATTCGCCTGCTAGATCTTCGTGTCACGCACTTCTGGTTCCTTCGGCAGGTTCGTCGGCCGCATTTCTTGCCTGAGTATGTTGTATTTCGGTGAGGAGCAACGTATGAACTTGGGTGAAAGTGCTTCAACTCTAAAATCCGTAGCTCAAAGTCTCACTAGATATTTGAGGAAGCAATTTACTAGGTGGGGCATCAATAGTTTACTTCTGTAGTTTTTGATTTTAATAAACGGTCGACCGAATAGCCGACTAACCTCTGGAAGGTCGTCTCCTTCGGACGCATCTCTTCGATCCTCGTCTAGCTCGTCTCAGCAGTCGGATCAGCCGAGCGACTCTGCGCCTGTGCCTCGATCGAAGAGCGTTCAATCGTTTCTTGTGCAGTCGTGCAAGTCGAGCTCTGCGCTTCGCGTAGCTAGACACAACCGATGAAGCCAGCTGGCATCTGTATCTCACGGTCATGTACTTGTATGTTCCGCGGCAAGGATCTCCGAAGACGGCGTTGTTGCTTCGCACCCTGCACGCTCGTCGGTTGTTGCACTTGGAAGCGATGACTTTGTTGGCTCGGCCGCTGCTGCACTTGTATGTCTTGCGGGGTCCTCGAGCGCAGTATTTGTTCGATGTTCTGCCATAGAAACCGCGCAGCACCCGGATGACGTATCTGGATGGACATCTGATGGTCAGAGATTTGCCCTCGCAAGCGTGCTTCACTCGCACTCCTGAAGCGGTAAATAATGCACCGTTCGTAAAAGCGTGATATACTCGTAAACAACCGAAAGCAAATAAATAAAGCAGTTTCAGTAGTATTGCTTACGGCGGTAGCGAGCTGGTGTTCGGCTCTTTCGGATGGAGGCTGCATGTCGTCGTCTCTCGGCGACAGTCCTGCTCTTGTGAGCTCGTCGCAGTTTGTTGATGCTTCTTCTGAGGCTTCGGATTCGCCTGCTAGATCTTCGTGTCACGCACTTCTGGTTCCTTCGGCAGGTTCGTCGGCCGCACTTACCTGTAAGTTTTTAAAATGTTTTTTTTCTTGTTTTTACACTGCGCAAAGTGGAGTTGATTTTTTTTTGTTTCTTTGCCTGCCTACCTAGTTATTCGATTGTTACTAGGAATAATCGTGCAATAATTGTTTTTCGTCTTTAATATTTTGAGTGGCGTTTGCCTACCAAGTGAGTGGAGTCTCGCACTGGGGCAAAAGTTTTAGCTGGCTCAAGATGAATTTAAAATACCAATTTTTCTGCTTAGAGCTTACCTTTTGGCTTTGGACCTACACATCGTGCTACCATGCGTCGTGATCCTCTTCTCAGTCTTCGGACAATGCAGCGCCTGTATCTTCCACAACGAACTCTTCTGCACAGGTCTACAGGTTTTTGATGATGTTGAAGTGTTGCAATTATTCTTACAGGTCAAAGTTTTTCAGCCTATTAAATATATCTTACTTGATATTCGCTTGACGCAGACGGCTTTTTTGCGCACCAACTTAACACGCCGTTTTCCTTTTTTGTAGACTCTTCCGAAGAAGCGCACAATGCATTTGCGTCCTTTCTGACAACGCATTTTCTTGCATGGGTCTAGAGAAAGTTTTGTTGAGTTTTTGAGCAAAGGTTAAAGTTTAGTGAAGAGGCAGGGTTATATTGGAGAAGAAATACTCACTATTGATGCTGACACATCGTGTTTTAAGTCCGCTGCCTCGACGTGTTTTTACTCGATAGTGCACACACTTGTAGCCCTTACTGCATCTTCGCGATGAGCAAGCTCCCTTTGGTCTCTTTGTGCACTTGGCCACTCGCCTGGTTCTAGTGTATCTTCTTGTGACCCTCTGTTTGACGCGGCGACAGTGGCACTTGCGGATGAACTTCGACAGGTGAGAGAGGTTCAAGCGCCTCAGTCGGCGGCTTCCTAACTTGACCGCTTTTTGGATGAAGCTGAGCACCTTCTTGATGCGTCCACTTGTTGTTTTTATAACCCGGCCGTTGCCTCTCGACACATATTGGTACTCCTTGCGGTAGCTTCGGCCGCACAATCGACCTGTGATGATGAACATCACTTGGAGGGACTTCCGTTTCACAATTTCTCGAACCTGAAAGTAGTGGAAAGTATGCATTTTTTTTAAAAACAGGAAACCTTTTGTGCAGTTGCCAAGGACTACTAATCAGAAACTGAACACAATAACTTATCCATTAGCTTACTTGACGCCTCCTTCCTCTGTCTTTTGCGCTTGCATCCGTGAACACGTAGATGACCGATCCGGACTTCACTCGCTTAGCGGCAGCAAGAATACCGCTCATGCTCCTTTCAGGACAGTCGCCACCTCCTCTGGGTTTAAGTCTGTTCACTGCGGCAAAAATTGTTCTGGCTCTTGAGCTGACAGTAATTGGACCAACCTGAAAAAAAACGACGTTGATCCCAAGTGTCATTGTATTTTCTGTTATTGGGATTGGAGAGTCCATACTTCACTTGTTGTGTTTTAATCCTTACCTTTGGATCATTGAAAGCAGAGATGACGAAGCGACTGACTGTACGCCTGTTTGCAGCCACAATCTGCTTGATGCTTGACCGGATTCCTTTGATGACTCTGCCCATGCTTCCTGTGGTATCTACAACGAACGCCATGTCGACCAGGCCTGTCTTCTTTTTGGAGGCGGATGGCTTAACCAGGACCTTGCGGCATGGACACTTTCTGACGAATCGAGTCACCCTGCGGGTCACTATTCTGCGCTGGTATGAAACTCGGCACCGATAACCCGACTTGCACCGGACTCTTCTGCACAGATCTATAAAACAGTTTTTGCCACAAAGTGATGTTATTCAGAGACTGAATTTGTCTCCTTAAAATACTTGAATGAACCAGAAGGATTACAAAAAAATTCTTACTCCTGACAGGCCTGCAGGATGCGGTTCTGACGTAGCGGTAGACAGATCCGAAACGGCGGCGCATGTTTCGGACGAAACAGCGTCTACCCCGTCCGCATCTGACCTTTCTGCACAAATCTGAAGGTTATTAAAAAGAAACGAGTTTTATGTTTTCTTCATCAGTCTCTTTGCTTCAACTATTCTGTAGATTGACACAGCATTATATAATATACTGGTCTCATACACTCCACTCTAGAACTTAATCCTAGTGACTTTTTGTTAGTTCCTTTTGCAAGAGAGTACTTTGACGAAAATATAGTTTTTTTAATTCTGAATTTTCCTTAGCATTTAAATAATTTTATATTTTGAAAATTTTGAAGCTGCCCGTCTTACTTCTTGTTTTGCTTCTGTAGCAGCGTCTCAGGTTTCTTGCAATCGCTCGCAGTTGCTTTCTGACTGCCCGGAATCGCCTGGCGCTTCTTCGCCGCGCTGACCGCCTGCCAATTCGCATGCGACGCCGGTAAAGCTGGGCCGCGCGTCTTAGTCGCCTTCGCTGGTTCAGGATTCTGGAGCAGCGGCCAGTGCTTGGCCGAGGCCTGACAAAGCATTTCACCGAGCTGACGTACTTGTAACGGGCCTTCATTCTGGCAATGCGGTGGCAAGTGCATGTTTTCCTTGCTTTGATGAATGAGGATAGTCCGCGCCGGTTCAGCATCCTCAGAGCGGTGGCGCCCTTGGGGATGGCCTTGCTGAGGAAGCGCAAAACGCGGTACGTTGTCGACCTTTTCATTTTGATCCAGGCACCTTTCGATTTCTTTGACAAGTTTTTGTACGAATTCCTTTTGCCGCACATTGGACCGGTGAGCAGGAAGTTGAGCTGCACGTTTTTGCTCTTCGACAGCCGGAGCACGTCGGCCTGTCGTCTGTAATAGGAGTTTCAAATGGTTTATTTTTACTTCATTTTCTTGTTGCACTAGACTAGAAGGGTTTATTGCATGATTGTTTATTTGTAGCAAATATTTTAAAGATAACTGTTTAATCAAGTAGTGAAATTTCCAACCGTTTGTCTCGTCTCGACGGACTGGCATCAGTGAACACGTAGACGATGGAGTTTCGCTTGACGCGCCGGAGCGCCTCGTACATGCCGGACTGGCTCATCTCCGGACAGTCGCCGCCACCGCTGGCTCGCATGCGCCTGACCGCTTTGATAAGCCTGCTCTTGTGCAGGCGGGACCGACCTCTGCTGATTGTCACTGGTCCCACTTTTGGGTCCGCGAACGGCACGAGAATGAATTTGTCCACCTGAATTGAGGAGACACAGTGGAAGGTTAAGATTAATCATTTTCAAATTGTCCTGATGGATGAGGGGGAATTTCCGCTGATTTTATTTTACGTACCACTCTGGACTTAGCGTTGACGTTGATGACGTTGACAATGTTTTTCTTGATGGCGCTGATGACTCGGCCCATGCTGCCGCTCACGTCAACTACAAAAGCCACATCGATGGAGTTTGCCCGTGGCTTGGCACTTGATTTGCCATTAATGCAGGTGCACTTCTTGGTGTATCCGGTAACACGATGCTTGAGATACACTCTAGTGCGGTAGGAGCGGGCCACGTAGCCGGAGGGACAGCGAGCTGAAGTAGGTCATCATAAGGAACAGGTGAAAATTTCTTGAACTATTGTCTGCACAGATCTAATCCAGCATTGTTAAGATATCTAGTCAGCATCAAGATCATCAAACCTCTAACGCAGCTCTGCCCAACGCGCCTGAAGAATTTCGGGCAACGCTTGCGGATGCAGAAATACCGCGTCGTTCTGGTGCCGCTTGGACAGCGTCCTGGAGGGCGAATAATTAAATTCGTTACAATAATGCGTTCTGTACACTGGTTCAAAACTAAAACTTAAATCAAAACCGTCAGTCACTCACTGATGCACACGCTTCCCATCTTTTTGAAGCCGCGAGCGCATCGGGCTAAAATTTTAATATTAAAACAATATTTAATAACTGTCGCTGCGCGCTTTACTCGAAAAACTGAGAATCATTCATCAATTAGGAGCTTGGATCAACTCACCTCTGTAGCAAGCCCGACCACGTCGGACAAATCCAGATGGACAGGATTTTCCTGTAAATATTTATTGAAAAATTGGTTCGGTCGGATAAAATATCCGCAAATCGCAAGCCGCAATTCTATTTCTATTTGATTCAAATCGCTAAAGCGTTGTGGGTTATCTGCATTACCCAGTGCTCAAGTGACTGCATCTTTAGTGAGAACTGCAATTTATGTTAAGGACTTACGCATGCAGTAGCGACCAACTTTCTTGAAGCCGCTCGGGCACACACGTCTGCGGCAGAGACGGCCAGTCCTGCGCCAGCCTCTTGGGCATTTGCCAACAAAGCGTATCCGGGCACAGAATCTGCCCACTCGGCGGTAGAAACGGGGGCACCTGGTGTGCACACAGCGCGATCCCCTGCGCACGTAGCCGGCCGGGCAGTTCAGCTTCTTGCAGACGCCTCGCACCTTTTTGTAACCTGCCGGACATCTTCGGCTGCCACCCTTGGGTGGTCGGTAGACGCATCGAGATCCGCGTTTCCTGTAGTGTCTCGGGCAGACAATGCGAACGCAAGAAAAGCCACGTCTGTATCGCTTGACTCGTCTGAATCCACGTGCACATCTTCCAGCATTGATGACGCAGCGGAACCTGAAGCAGATGTAATACTTAGTATTTATTTTGTTCTTAAAGTATCTTGTATTCACATTTGCTACTAAAGGAAAGTACCTGTAGCGCCTTCCGCGTCGCACGCGTCGCAGACTGTAACCGAGTGGGCACTTGGACGTGACGACAACGCACCTGATCACTCCGCGGCGAATGCGCCGAGGCACCCGGCCGCTTGCACAGCGCTTGACACACCGCCTGCCTCGGCGGCGGTAGTTAAGCGGGCACGATCGAACGGTGCGCAAGCACTTTCTGCCTCTCCTGCGGTATCCTCTCGGGCATCTACAGTAAAAAATTGCACGCGCATCTTAGGTTTGCATTGCAACAATTTCAAATGCTATGCTACTCGCAGTTTCAAAAATTACCTTGTCGATCCTCGGCGGAATCGGACGCAGCGCCTTCGATGGTAATAAAAGTTCTTGGGGCATCGGAAGCGATAGCGAACGCAAAAACGGCCACGGAGTCGGAATCCGGGCTTGCAGCTGCGGCGGCAGCTTCTACCGATCTTGATGAATCCACGACGGCACCGGACCAGGTGACATCTGCCGCGGTAAACTCGATAGCCAGCTGCGCAGATGATGCGCATGCGCTTGATGCACCGGCTGCCTCTTCGACGGAAACCTTTGGGGCACCATTTTCGGGGCTTGTAGATTCGGTAGTAGCGAACGCACCGGGCGCCTCGGCGGACGTACGGCTTCGGGCAGTAAAGGCGGTAGCAACGATTTCCACGCTTCTTGTATCCTCGTGGGCATTTGCGGAACAGACGCTTGACGAACTTGACAAAACGGGTTTTGAGCCGCTTCACACGACGGTAGATTGATCTCTTGATGATTCTTCCGCGCTTGGCCCGCCTTCGGAACCAGTCTCGAATCTTCTTCGCCGCTCTTGCCGCCGCTCTGGCCACTCTTCTAGCCTTGGCTCTAGCTAAAGCTTTTGCTCTTCTACTTGCTTTAGCGACGGCCCTGGCCAGAGCTCTGGCTCTTCGTCTCGCTGTGGCTTTGGCTCGCTTCAGGGCTAGAGCTCGTCTCCTGGCCCAGGCTCTCGCTCGGGCTGTGGCTCTTGCTTTTACTCTCGCCGCCGCCGCCGCCAAAGATCGGGCTCGGGCACGAATTAGGGCTTTGGCTCTGGCCAATGCTTTAGCTCTGGCTCTTGCTCTAGCTTTGGCTCTGGCCACTGCCCTGGCCAGGGCTCTGGCTTTTGCTCGGGCCAGTGCTCTCGTTCTGGCTCTTGCTCTAGCCAATGCTCTAGCCACAGCTCTTGCCTTAGCCCGGGCTCTAGCTTTAGCACGTGCCAAGGCTCTGGCGACGGCCCGGGCACGAGCTCTGGCTCTGGCCCTTGCTCTCGCCGCTGCCTTGGCCAAAGCCCTAGCCCTGGCTTTGGCGATTGCGCGAGCTCTTGCGCGAGCTCTTGCCAAACGTCTGGCCAAAGCTCTAGCCCTGGCTCTAGCGATTGCTCTAGCTCTGGCTCGTGCTTTTGCCAACCGCCTGGCGATGGCCCGGGCACGAGCTTTAGCTCTGGCCCTTGCTCTGGCCGCTGCTCTAGCCGCTGCTCTGGCCAAAGCCCTTGCCTTGGCGCGAGCTCTTGCGCGTGCTCTTGCCACACGCCTGGCCAAAGCTTTAGCCTTGGCTCTAGCGATTGCGCGAGCTCTTGCGCGTGCTCTTGCCACACGTCTGGCCAAAGCTCTAGCTCTGGCTCTGGCAATTGCGCGAGCTCTTGCGCGGGCTCTTGCCAACCGTTTGGCTAAAGCTCTAGCCCTGGCTCTAGCAATGGCCCTGGCTCTGGCCCTGGCTCTAGCAGCAGCTCTGGCCCTGGCTCGAGCCCAAGCTCTGGCTCTGGCCCGCGCTCTTGCCGCAGCTCTGGCTGCTCTCCGCCGAGCCAGCAAGATGCGGCGCCTGAGGGCCCTGGCCCTCTGAATCGCCAGCCGCCTCAGCCTGGCGGCTCTCGCTCGGATGCGACGCATGCGTTTGCACGCCCATCCGCATCTGAAAGCGAGTGGAAAAAAGGCGTTAGGATTGTTCAGCACCTTCAACGCTAATTGAAAAAGCCTGCTGTTAAAAATAAGGGCAGGAATGATTCGAAGACAAAAATATGACTCAAACTCACCCCCAGGACTCTCCAACGTCGCTGGTTAGCGCAAGAAAAAGACAAACAGAAAGAAGAAACAGCACTGTGAGACGCATCTTGTTGTCTGCAAAGCAACGGAAAAACTTGGCATGACTCAAGCAAAGGGAACTCAGGAGACAGAGTTATGCTTCCAGTGAAAGCATTGAAACTTACCGATACGTCAGCAGTGTCGCTCAGGAAAGAGTTGGATCCACACAGCAAGCGTGGAAGGGGCCCGAATTTATCAGCTTGTAGAAGCCGGGGTGTCCGAGGAGGGTGGGGGCAGCAGTTGATCCACAGGTGGATAGCGGGGCGACGGCGCAGCTCTTGAGAGCCCCGAGTTCCACATGTTGCCGAAGAGCTGCAGTCCCCCCCCACCCACGGCTTCGCCTCGCGCGGGGGTCTGGGTGACTGGGAGACGCATTCGCTGTCCAAACACTGGCACTGGGCTCCCACCCCTCTCATCCTCGCCACAGCGAGTCTTCAGTTGGCAGGCAGTGCAGCGGGCCGCCGCAGCAGCAGTTGCCAGGGCGGCAGAGATCCCACTTGAATAATCTGTCCGCTCAGCATTTTTTGTCGAAATTGCTTCTGCTTGCAAATTTCTTTGACCCACCCCACCTCCACAGATCAGCGCCTCTGAAGCGCTCGAAACCATGGCGAGGCGTCACTTTTGAGAGCCTGTTTCTTTTTTCGAGAAGTCTGCTTTTGCTCAAATCCTACTTGAACGCAACATTAGCTGGGACAACTTCAGGGCTAGCGGAATGGGCGACGCTCGCCTCCCCGCTGCGTCTTCGGACGCCCTGCAGCTAAGTCAAGTTAAGTCAAGGACAACTCAAGTAGAAGGACGGGAAATTATGTTCTTAGAAAAAGTTAAGGAGCTGCATGGTTTTCGCCGAAAATGGAACTTTTCTTCACGTTTTCTATTAAAACTGTTATTTCTTTCGATAGGAGACAGACCCAATGCTCATCTTTTGATATGTTGTGCCTTTCTTATAGCTCTATTGACATTCATAAAGCTTTTCGTTCAGAAAATTAGGATTCTTCTATGTTAAATGTTTCTTGTACGTACAAATTGCATATCTCGGCTCAGCTCATTGGTGTTATGAATCTATTCTATCATTCTTAGCTGACTGTGTAGCAATATGTGTGACAGAGATGGTAAAATAGGTTCATAAAACCAATGAGTCAAACTGTGCCATGCGTTTCTATGATTTTTAGGTACAGGAAATGTACGCAGAATAAAAAATAAACATAGAATCCTGATTTTCTCAACGAAAAGCTCTATGAATATCAATAGAGCAATAAGAAAGGCACAACATATCAAAAGATGAGCATGGGTTCTGCCTCCTATCAAAAGAAATAACAATTTTAATATGAAAAAACGTGAAAAGTTCCTATCTCCGTAGTGTATTTTTCGGCGAAAACTGCAGCCTCCTTAACTTTTTCTAAGAAACGTAGTTTCCCGTCCTTCCAGCTCGTACTTGAGTGGTCCTTGAACATTACTTGACAAGCTTTGAAACAAAATACTTTGCTAGGCTACCTGAGCTGTTTGGGACTTAGCATCCGACTTTTGCAAGCTGTGGGAAATGGGGATGCAATGGTCCAGGCCTCAGACTTCTGGGGAATCATTCATACCGACATTCGGAATCCACTGCGTTTGAAACCAAGTGGCAGCTCGTATATCAAGATTGAACGTCTGAGCTGTTTCTGTGCTCACAAAAAAAGAAAAATGCCAATACGCACTCGCATTTTAAGGCTCTGAAATCCGGAGAAAGTTGGAAAGATTTTATCGTACGCTCGTAATTTGATACTGCACAGGAATTTGATCGCGTGTTGTGTTTTTTTAAATTTCATTCTGTCCATCGGCCCAATTTACGTGTTTGCTCGAGCGTAACCGTTTGGTCGCCAGTATTTCATGAACTTTTTAGCGTCGATGACCTTGTACCGGTAAGTAACCTAAGGGTATAAACATGTGGCTCAGATGATAATAAAAATATTCCCTTTTTTCTTATTCATTATCTAACAATCAAATTCTTAAGTCAGTTAGCTAGTCATCTTGCTACCGAAGCAGTCGCGAACGGTTTGTCACATCTTGGACGGGGCATTCAACGGCCCAAGAGACAGGGGGCGGCAGGGACGCCAACCAAGACACAGGGCGCCAACCAAGACACAGGGGCGCCAACCAAGACACAGGGACGCCAGTCAAGACACAGGGACGCCAATCAAGACACAGGGGCACCAATCAAGACACAGGGACGCCAATCAAGACACAGGGACGCCAGTCAAGACACAGGGACGCCAATCAAGACACAGGGGCACCAATCAAGACACAGGGACGCCAATCAAGACACAGGGACGCCAGTCAAGACACAGGGACGCCAATCAAGACACAGGAACGCCAATCAAGACACAGGAACGCCAATCAAGACACGGATGCCAGTCAAGACACAGGGGCGCCAACCAAGACACAGGGCGCCAACCAAGACACAGGGCGCCAACCAAGACACAGGGCGCCAACCAAGACACAGGGCGCCAACCAAGACACAGGGCGCCAACCAAGACACAGGGCGCCAACCAAGACACAGGGCGCCAACCAAGACACAGGGCGCCAACCAAGACACAGGGACGCCAAGACACCAAATACTGGCGCCCCCCCCCCTTACAAAAAACAAAATACTCTGCCAGGGTCTTTAGAAGTCAGCGTCACAGGGCGCGCTTCTGAGCCGGTTCGCGAAAGAAGGCCGCGCCGCCGACCGAATCCGGGGCGCCGGCATCAGCCAGCAGGCAGTCGACGAAATGCCGAGTCCGCGCCTGTCCCTGCCAGTAGGGTGCCTGCAGCGTCAGCAGCACCTCCTGCACCGGCTGCGGGCAGTGCGACTCGGCGCGGATGATGTGGCCTGCCAGCTGGAGTCGCTGACGGCGCAACAGGCGGCTTGGACGGACACGGCCGGCGCGGCGATGCTGTGTCGCATTGGTGACTCGCTCGTCGCCGATCTTGAAGGCGATGCGCAGCTGCTCAAGTGAGTCTGTCAGCGTCCAGGTCTCGGTGTTGCACAGCAGGAGGGTCTCGAGCACTACCTGAAACAGTGCCACCCTCTGGTGGTCAGGTAGGGCCTCGGACTGCAGAACTGCCCTCACAGAACGAAAAGCAAGCAAAGCAAAGAGATCCTCACGGATGCCGGGAACCAGACCGCCCGGGTAGATGAGCTGCTGTAACCAAAATGACCGCTAAAATTAATTTGGACAGGTCATTAATTTTTTTAGCCATGGCATTTCGAATTTTTTCTAAAGGCTTTTCGAGTATTACGCTACAGATCAAAGAAAATGATGCTGCCGTTGAGCAACATAGATGAGCTTCGCGCCTGGGTTGAAGTATTTGACGCCCAGGCCAGATCCAAAGGAGTCGAAGATACCGACGAGAGACGAGCGCTGACCGACGCTTTCATGGGCTGCCTCGGGGTCGCTGAGCTCATAAAAGTCAAGCAGCTGGTTGCTCCAAAAACCCCGTCTGCGATGAAATGGTCTGAAATCAAGCAATGCCTACTGGCGTTTGTGGAGCCCAAGAAGAAACTGCAGATCGCTGAGAGGACAGCCTTCATGTCTATGCGCCAGGCCGAAGGCGAAACCGTCACCAGCTATGCCGCTCGTCTCAGGGAGCAAGCCGTCGTATGCGAGTTCGAGAGCCTGAAAAAGGAAGGAGCGGACCCCGCCGAAGCGCTCATCAAGATGCGGCTCATTGCCGGTCTGGCCAACTCGAACATCAGGAACAAGGTGCTCGAGTGTGAAGTGACTCAAGAACTGACGGTCGATCAGGTCACAGAATATGTTCAGCAGCTGCTGATGGTCAGCAACTTTTCAGCTGGGTCCCAGGCTGCTGCTCACTCGACTCTCGTGGATTCGGTGGTGCACCAGGCTAGGTCGCTGTCGACCGCGGGTCTGACTACGGCTGATGAAGCTCACTGCCATCCGGATAGCTCCGGCTCTGTCAACGTTAATTCGGTTATGAGGCAGAAGCAGAACTTCGGACACCAGCGCTGTCAGCGTTGCGGGTTGAGATCGCACCAGAAGCCCGCTGACTGCCGAGCCCTGAGAGCCACCTGCAATCAATGTGGAAAGCCTGGCCACTTTCTTAGCTCAGTTGCTCAGCAGCTAGCTCAGTTGCTCAGCAGCTAGCTCAGTAGCTTAGTTGGTAGCATTGGCTTGACAAAAATTTGAATCAACCTTGGAGAATAAATTTAAAATTCGAATGCTCTGACTGTGAGAAGATGTCAGTTCTCACTGATAACACGCGGGAAACTAAAAACATAAAACTGCTTAAATAATAAGAAAACTTTTTATTTGCCTGTCTTTGTGATAAAGCCCTTTCGTTTATGTTATAAAATATTTATAAGGAAGGAGGAAGGACCAAAAAAAGCCAAGCATCAAGGCGAGATTCAGTGAAGCGTCCCGCTAGTTGTCACTGTCCAGACTATGTTTAACTTGGCTATGCTTGATTGTTTAAAATACTGAAATAGCAATTTAAACAAAGCAGTTGTGAGTATTTGCTCGAACTTTGAGTCAAGTCAAATGAAAGTCAGAGCTTTGACAAAGCTCATCTCCGCTTTCAGTTTCTCCTGGCTATAATTGAACAGAAAAAGATTGAAAAAGATCCCAGCAAAAATATTTCGCTAAGCGTTGCAAAAATTCAGCTTTTTCCCTGCAAAAAATTCCCGACAGGAGCTGCAGCTGCGGCCGGGGCAGGAAGGTTCCTCGAGGCTGTTGACGCTGCTCAAAAATCGATGCTGAACAGTTGCTGTTCGCCCCCGTGAGCAGCAGAAGGTGAAGACTGGAAGACGGCTGCGGTGGAAAAAAAGTTTTTTTCGCCAAAGCGAGGAGTGAGAAAGGGAAAAATGGATTCCAAGGCTTCGATTTGGGGAGGTTGTTGATTGGGGCGCCAACTGGCCAAGGGCCGTCAGCCGCGCTGCTCTCGGCTCGGGGCGGCTTCATGCGGAGCAGAGAGTCGCGTGCTGAGCAGGGAGGGAGCCCTCAGGCTCCCGGCAGGGTCGCTGGGAGAAAATTCTGCGACGGTCAGCAAAAATTGAGTCGTCAGGTGTGAGGCAACTGATCGAAACCAAACCATAGAACTTTTCAATCGGGTTTAAACTTCGTTAATGAATTCGTATACGCCTCTCTCTCTGTTTCCACAACTGAGATGCTCCTTTGCATTTGCATTCAGCCATCGATGACCCAGCTGACTCAAGCTGCTCCGGAGGCCCCTGTTACCTTCAGGGTCTTCATTGGAGATGGTGATTGGAGATCTTCCTTGAGGGGGAGCTTCATTGAAGCTGCGGTTTTGAACTTTCAGTCATCGAAGACACAAAAAGGCATAGCAGCTCGAGAGCATGTCGTTAAGGCCTTGGAAGCGCTGAGTTGAGGACTAATATACCAAAAAGCTCAATAACTGCATCTTAGCTAGACTTCACCTGCGCAATATGACACGTGCATAAAGTTGGAGCAAGTTCACGTCTGAAATATTCTGTATTATCCTGTACCAGCCTGTCTGTTTTCCGCTCTTTACAGCTGCCATTGCAGCAGGCACTGGCAGCAATGCCTGACTACATTGCCCATATACTCATCACGAGGCTTAAAATGCAATCGAACTAGAGAAGCGAAAGAGGCGAATTCAACAAATCAAACGGTTATTATGTTAATTAGAAGTAATTGAATAGTTTTTTAGAAGATATGCTCATCAGTAGTCGGTGTCGGTGGAACAAAGCTAAATTCAAAAGTTGGAGGCTTGTTGAAACTGTCACCAATCTTTAACCACACATAGTTTTGTGCAAATTTTATTGATGCGCGCTCTCTCAGTCGCATAAGTTAGCTCATATTCTTGGCCCAATTGACTTAACTCCAGTTAATACCAGGTACCTCTGTTATTTGATCATTCTACCCATCGAACTGTGGTTTTGGAAGCAAAACATCGGGTGACAATTCATTCTTGCTGATTTGAGTTGTTTTTGCGTGACAAGATGTTTTGATAATTAAATAGCCATATTTATTTTCCAAAGCCAATAATCCTCGTCATTTGAGGGAGAGAGGAAATTCTATCACCACACTTAGTCTATCAACGAGGAAGCTGATCAACGCCTCCTGGATCTGCCGCTCTTTCTTGACCTTCTTGAGACGCGTCGACGAACTCTCCTTGAGACGCGTCGACGAACTCTCCTTGAGACGCGTCGACGAACTCTCCTTGAGACGCGTCGACGAACTCTCCTTGAGACGCGGCGACGAACTCTCCTTGAGACGCGTCGACGAAGTCTCCTTGAAAAGCGACGAGATTTACCCCAAAAACGTCGAACCTTCCGAGATACACGGCGAGCTCTCCTTGAGACGCGTCGACGAAGTCTCCTTGAAAAGCGACGAGATTTACCCCAAAAACGTCGAACCTTCCGAGATACACGGCGAGCTCTCCTTGAGACGCGTCGACGAAGTCTCCTTGAAAAGCGACGAGATTTACCCCAGAAGCGACGGACTTTCTTTGAGGCACGACGAACTCTCCCTGAGACGCGTCGACGAACTCTCCTTGAAAAGCGACGAGATTTACCCCAAAAACGTCGAACCTTCCGAGATACACGGCGAGCTCTCCTTGAGACGCGTCGACGAAGTCTCCTTGAAAAGCGACGAGATTTACCCCAAAAACGTCGAACATTCCAAGATACACGGCGGGCTCTCTTTGAGACGCGTCGACGAACCCTCCTTGAAAAGCGATAGACTCTCCTTCTCCAGGAAATGCGACGGGTTCTTCTCCTCACGCTTGAGCAGCGAGCCACGAGCTTTCGGCTTCGTTGGAAAGCGCCGCGTCTTCTGTATAGTCTGTGCAGCTTTCTCAGCTTCCGTTTGAGTTTGCGAGTCAGTTTGCGAACGGCGACTTTGCGCTTGCGACGACGCAGCTTACTCAACCGACGCCGGACTGATACGAACTTCTTGATTTGGCGTTTTGCGATTCTGATGAATTTCTTCTGAAGCCTGGACTGCTTTCTTCTAACAACGCACCTTGTGCCTTTTCGACAGCGTTTCTTGCTGCAAGGGTCTGAAATGAATACAATAGTAATAAAAATATTACTGAAATATTTAAAACAAACATGTCGTTTATTTGGAAGCACTTTATCATGCGTATCATCGATCGTATTACATATCGTATCTAGAAATACTTGCTGCAATTTCAGCAAACATTAAAATAAAAATCCTACCTAATCAAATATAATGCTTTCAACTCACTATTTAGCCTCTTGACACAAATTGCACGGGTCTTGTAGCGTCTCCGGTAGCTCAAGTATCGTGCGGAGAAACGCCTCACAGCGCTTCTAAATCGCCGTTTCAGCGCGGCTCTCCGTCGACGGAAAGACCTCCGCGATCGGTTTCGGAATCTTTGCAGTTTTCGCCTCACAGAGCGTTTTACGGCTTTGACACGCCTAGCGAGCTTCCGACCGCGGAGACGCTTCCTGAGAGACTTGCGCACCTTTTTGTACTTCTTTACGACTCGCCTCGCGAATCTTCGCCTCTTGTTGCGGAGACGTTTGAAAAGTCGTCGAGCCTTGCGCCTGAAGCGTCTACGGTTTGCCCTGGCAAACCAGCGGAAACCTTTGAAAGTACGAGTCGACACCCGCCTGACGATGCATCGCTTGCCCTTGGAACAGTTCACCTTGCTGCACTTGTCTGAAATTTGATGCTTTACTCTTTGTAGGTCTGTATATAGACTGAGAAAGTTGCAAAAAATCCATGACTTTTGACAGAAAATTTAAAGTTATTAAAAAGTACGAGTACTTACTGGCTTTCTTCTCGCATCGAGCGACAGATCTGGTTCGGCCACTTTTTGCTTTGATCTTTCGCACCCGGCAGATAAACCCTCGACTACAACGCTTTCTCCGGCATGGATTTACTGCAACGCAGATGGCTCGGCGTGTGTAGCGTCTTCTGAAGCTTCTTGGTCTCCGCTTGAACTTTCTTAGCCGTTTCTTCAATGATCTCACGACATTAACCCTCCGTTTGTAGTAGGAAACAACTGCTCGCTTCAACATCTTTCTGTAGGCTTTTTTGATCTTTTTGTATCTTCTCAAGATCTTCTTCTTCAGCTTCTTCCAGTCGGCAGCTGTTGCTTTCTTACCTCTCTTGTAGGCCGACTTTAGCTGTCGGAACTGCTTCGCGACTCGTCTCTTCAGGAAACGAACGCGACGTGCAAACTTTCGCGCATTTCTTTTGAACCTTCTGAAAACTGACTTTCGGGCACGCTTCTTCGATTTAGCGTATTTTTCAGTCTGCGCTTAGAAACCCTTCGAATGGTCTTCCTAAACTTTCTTCGGTACCGGCGAGCGGCACGTCTGTACCTGCCCCAGAGGAACGATCCAGCTCCTCTGTTTCGTCGAGCAGAACGGGACCCGGATTTGCGACTGCGTCTTCCAGCCCCCCTTCTGTAACGCCTCTTTCCGCCAAGACGCCTAACGGCGCGTCCAAACCAGCGTCTAAATGATTTGACGGCACGCCTCCTACGACGGTTCAAACGTCTTCTGTACTGCCTGCGGAGATAACGAAGCTTCCGAATAGACCGCACTAGACGAGAGCGTTTTCGTCTGTTGCCTCTCTTCAGACTTCGCCTGTACCGCCTGAACCATCTGCGAGAAACAACAGTCGAGACGCAACGCTTGCCGGCTGAACACTTGACATTCTTGCAAGATCCTGAAAGCAAAGTCAGAAATTGCGAATGAGAGGTCTGTTACTGCTCTTGTTTAAAAATGTATGATTTTCAGTCAACAAACCAGCTTACTTCTCACTCTGCGGATGCAACGAGCTACAGTCCTGACTCGGTTCTTGAAAGCCGATTTATTTGCATGCTTTCTACGCAGCGCCTTGCGCCTCAGCACGTAGTTTCTTCTAGCAAGTTTCACGGCACGTCGGTACTTCAGATGAGCAGCACGTCTAGCACGTCGGAAACGTCTCACCTTGCGTCGTAGAGCCGATCTAAGTGATCTTCTAGCGGATGCGGTCTTCGCGCGTCTAATGCCGGAG
>NIVC01001497.1:0-192500 GCA_002269645.1 Macrostomum lignano
ATAAAGACAGGTGAGTGCGGTCACTAAAAAAATAACAAGCCTGACTGACGCAGGTACTCCGGTAGGGGAAGGGGGACTGGGCGGCATCTCAAAACAAGAGTGACGAGCTAACCATTTTTTACACAACAGCGAAGGCACGACAAGTCGAAATTAGTAGACAAGTCGAGATGCCTGCGTTGAACAAGTTTGTCTGCAGAGCGGCAGCAGAGGTAGAGAAGTGTGCATCAGCGGTCACTTGCTGCCGATCTTGCCCAGCTGCTGGCTGTCCGACTCTTCCTGGTCGGAGTCGTCTAGGTCAATCGAACGGGTCGCCGCCGCTGCTACCACAGCGGCTGGCACCGCGGCGGCGGCGGCGGCTACGCTTGAGACGGCTGGACCAGCTGATGAAGCTACGGAGGCTGCGCCGCCGACGACCTCCCCGCTATCCTGATCAACAACCTCGCTGAGGTTCAGGCGGCCGGCCTCGATGGCTTGGTAGGTGGCCTCGGCCATCTTGCCGGCCGTCAGCAGGCCCTTGGCGTGCTGCTTGGACCGGAAGTGCTTTGCCAGGTGGCCCGGCACCCGGAAGTTGCGCGGGCACACCAGGCAGGCGAACGGGCGCGGATTGTCGCTGATGTCGCCGATGCCGGGCGCGGCCGAGTCGGCGACCGAAGCGGTGGCCACCTCGGCTGCCAGAGCGCCAGTATCGCTGGCGAACTGGTGCGTCTTCAGGTGCAGCGACAGCTGGCTGGGCTGGTCGAAGGTGCACTTGCACACCGGGCACTGCGGCCGGCCGCCCGTGGACGTCACGGCTGTGGCTGCCGCGGTGGCCGCTGCTACTGCGGCGGCTGCGGCGGTGGCGGCGGCGTCGCCGGCAACACTGCTGATACCGACGGCGGCCGAGGTGGCGGCCTGGCTGCTGCTGGCGTGCGCGGGCCGGTCATTCTGCAGGCTGGCCATCGGGTCCGAGGCGGCATCTCCGGCCGCTTCCTCGTTATCGTCCTCGTCGGCGTCTTCGACGGATTGACGCGATGACGAACCGGCGGTGGCGGATTCGTTGGCGGCGTCAGCAGCCGCGTTGGCACCGTCCCGAGCTGGCGAAGCTCTGCGACCGTCGGGTCCGCCCGCCCCGTTGGCTCCGTTGGCATCGTCGAAGCGGATCTTCCTCAGCTTGTCCGGGATGGCCGACGCAGTGGAGGCGGCCGCTTTGTCCGCCAGCTGCAGCTGCGTCTTGCCTGCGGATGATGGCGAATGCTGGCTAGTGAACTTCTTGGTGGGATGAATCTACTTTTTACCTAGTTAATTTTCAATGGGAAATCGCAGCAAAAATTGAAACGTGCTGAGCTATTCTCAGTCCTGCGACATGACCCATGCTGGGGATCCGGGATCAAGGCCCTCGAGGTGTCAAGGGGGATCAACTGACCTCCCCCCCACAAACGGACCCGCCGCTTGCATCTGACTCTCCGCAGCCTGACCTGAGCTGAGGTTGAGCGGCCGATCCTGCACCAGCAGCGACACGTTGACGTTGGGCGGCACCAGGCCGGAGGAGGTCGCTGAAGATTCGATGGAGGTGGCGGCAGAGGCGGCGGCATCGGTTGTAGCCGAAGACGTGGAGTCCAGCAGCTTCTTGACATCCTGGGAGGACTTGTTCAAATGCGACAGCAGAGCGGCGGCGTCGCTGCCGGGGTTGCCGGCGGTCGATTTCTCCTCTTGTCGGCGGCGCTCGGCAGCGGTGATCTGGTTGAGGTTGTGTTGCACCTTGTCCTTCAGCGACTTGTTGTACGTAGACACCATCTGCTTGGCGGACGTCTCCACGCTGTCGTCCACTGCGACTTCGGCGGCAGCTGAGGCCGAGTCATCCTCGTCGCCGGAATCGTCCCCGTCTGGCACGCCCTCGTCATCGTTCAAGTCCTCCTCGTTCAGCTGGCCCTCCTTGATAAGCTTCTGCTGCGCTTTCAGGGCCGCCTGGTCCACCTGGCTGTTCTCCTCGATCTCGGTGGGCACGGAGTCCTTGCTCATGCCGAGGTTCAGGCAGCGAATCTGTCGGTGGGTTTTGGGGTTTTGCCGCTGAAATGAACTCAGGATCTAGTTCTAACACAAGGTTTGTCTGGAAGGGATCTGCATCCCATCCTAACATCTCTGATCCCATCCTGATCCGGGATCTGAATCCCATCCTAACAGAACATCTCTGATCCCCATCCTGATCCGGGATCTGCATCTCATCCTAACATCTCTGATCCCCATCCTGATCCGGGATCTGCATTCTATCCCAACATCTCCGATCCCCATCCTGATCTGTGATCCAAAAATACCGGATGTTATTTTTGCGCACAATTAATTCTATCACCAAATAAAAGTACTAATCAAAGAACTGCTAAAGGCAGACAGGCAGCAAACAGTGCAATTCTATGCACACAGCGTGGGCGTGACATCAGAATTTCAGATCCTTGATTTTAGGCCGGTCGGGCGATAAGCAAGATGGGCAACGTTTGCTAAATTAATTTTTTTATCCTGGTGCAGGTGAGAAAATGTCGATGAGCTTCATAACTTCTCTCAACTCAAGCCTGGCCGCATCCGTGATTTACCTCCATCTAGTCTGCTAGTCATCGAATCGAGTTCATGCAGCGCAAACTTTGTATTTTAGCCAGATTGGAATCGCTGCTCTTTTCGGCACGTCTGCCAGCTTCTTTTATTAATAATTCAGGTAGACAGGCGCACTTTATTTCGAAGGCTGTTGGAGAAATCCGTGATATTCACTAATTAAAAGGCATCTCGTGCGGAGACGGACTTAAAGGAAAATAAAGGGCACTGTGATCTTTTTGTGCAACTTGTAACTTCCTATCATAAGACCAAAAAGGCGGCAAATTTCTTTGGGATTTCAGCGTTCAATCAAATCGAGCCTCTCTGGGGTACCAAAATCCTATTGACTAATGGGAAACAATAGGATACAATAAAAAAAGAAGCTTAGCGCGCACCATATGCTGCTTGGACTTCATATGCTTGGTCAGATTCCCTTTGGTTTTAAAGGAGAACTTGCAGTGCCGGCACAGGAACGGGCGAATCTCGGCGTGCGTCCTGATGTGCTTTCTCAGCATGCTGGGCTTCGTGCAGCGGATGCCGCACATCTCGCACTTGTACTTGCCCCGGCCGCGGCCTCTCACGTACACCTCGCCTTCGTTCGGCGACAGCAGGCCGCCTTTGAAGATTCGAACCTCGGCGTGCGGCTTCGAGGCTGTGGTTGAAGTGGTACTGACAACAGCGCCGGCTGACGCGGAACTGGACGTCGGCAAGGTGGCGATGAGGCTGTGGGCGGCCGACTGCGGCTGCTGCACCTGGCTCGACATGTTAACCAGGCCGACAACGCTGACGCCGCTACTTGGTACAACAGCCGGCGAGGACAGGCTGGCGGTAGTGCAGCAGTAGGTTTCATCGGTGGTGAAGCGCAACCTGGCTTGCTGCTCCTGCTGCTGCTGCTGCTGCTCGCCAAAGTCTGTACGCTGCTTCTTCACCGTACCGTTGCCGATGCCATTCTCCTCCTCGGCCTGTTTGTCCGAGCTGAGCGACCGTTTGAGTATGTGACTCTTGAGAATAGCTTTCACGCCTCCGCTAGGCGGCCTGTCGCAGTCCAGGCTGAGCGCCTGCCTGAACTGACCGTGCGGCGGCGGTGACTCCAAATCAACTGAGCTGCTCTTGCCCAGCAGTTCCAGCTTTGGCGGCTTCCGCTTCTGCTGGCTGCCGGCACCGCCGCCGCCGCCCGATGCACCGCCTAAATCGAGGGACTTGGACAGAAGCAGCGGCTTGCCAACAGTCGACCGCGGCGCTATGAAGGTCGGCTCGCCTGTTAGAGAGAGAAATCAAGGCGATCTGAAAACTTTCGATTTTAACGTCTTAATCACTAATATTGCTCTTACCAGCGGGCGCGGCCGGCTGGCTGGCTATAGTCTGCACCAGCTGCTGCTGCCCCAACTCGTCGGGCAGCGTCAGGCTTTGAATGCGCAAACTCTTCGAGTCTAACGGCACTGACTGCATAGGCAGCTTCTGCTCAGCTGATTGCTGCATTATTTGAATAGTGCGCTGCTGTTGCTGCTGCTGAGTTTGCTGTTGCAGCTGTTGTTGCAGTTGCTGCTGCAGCTGCTCGCTCAACACCTGGCTCTGGTTAGCCTGCACCTGCTCGCTCGGCATCAACAGCTGAAGGCCCGCGCCGCTACCGGTTGAAGCGGCCGCCTGCTGCCGGCTGGCCATCTCCAGTATGGTCTGCGCCGCCTGCATCTCCTGGCTGCTGCGCGCGCTGCCACTGCCGCCGCCACCGCTGCCGACTTCGGCCCGAGAGGTGCCGCTGAATTGAGGAAATTATGGAAAAGCCGAATCATTAATTGAGAACTGATCTCTACTGACCCTTCAGTCAGTCAGTGGGAACTGATCCCTACTGATCCTTCAGTCAGTCAGTGGGAACTGATCCCTACTGATCCTTCAGTCAGTCAGTGGGAGCTGATCCCTACTGATCCTTCAGGGAACTGTTTTTTTAAACATCAAAAATCGAAAATCTGAGGACTCAACTCACAATCAGCTGGCTGCACCGGAAGACCCATGCCAACTATTCCGGCCTGCTGCTGCTGCTGCTGCTGTTGAATACTCACTGGCAGAGCCGAGGACAAGGTGAGTCCCTGCGCCTGCAGCTGACCCGAACCGGACACCTGCAGCTGCTGTAGAATTGAGCTGTCAATCTTTACTGGCACCTGGACTGGATTGCCGCCGGCCTGGTTTAAGGTCAGCACACCGACTGTCATTGACTGCTGCTGCTGTTGCGGCTGCTGTTGTTGCTGCTGCTGCTGTTGCTGGGGCTGCTGAAAGCCAAGCGACGAGAGAACCAGATTCGATTGTTGTTGTTGTTGTTGTTGTTGCTGTTGCTGCTGCTGCTGTTGTTGATGTTGCTGGCGTCCCATAAGGTTAAGCGTAGAACTAATACTCTGAGACATAGCCGCAGAAAATGGTTCCTGCTTGAATCCTGCCAATCCTTGAAGCAGCTGCAGGTTGATGTCGTGGTTTTGAAGCTGCAAGCTGTCGAACATGCTGGCCGATGTTACAGGCTTAGCTGCGCTGGTAAGGCTAATAGAGCTGGACTGCTGCTGGAAGCCAGAGAAGCTGCTCAAGGACTTCCTGCCTGCATCGACGTCGAACTGAGGCACGGCAGAGCCGGCAGCAGAGCCGACAGGCAAGCTGAAGCTTGGGTTCAAGGTCAGATTAATGCTGGGCGGAGGCTCCGACTCTAGTTTTACACCAGTCTGAGAACTAGAAATCCCGTCGGCGCCGCCTCCCTGATCGCTGCCCGAGGTGCCGCATGCGTTTGTGAGCAGTTTCAGAATCTCAGCTAGCTGATTCAGCTGCTCTCTAGAGAGATTCAAGCCTGTTGTTTGCTGCTGCTGCTGTTGTTGTTGTTGCTGTTGTTGTTGTTGTTGCTGCTGTTGCTGCTGTTGTTGCTCAAGTTGTTGCTGCTGTTGCTGCTGAGCCTGCAACTGTAACTGCTGTTGATAGAGCTGATGATTGCGCAAATTAAATTGGAAACCGGCTGTGGACACCTCGGAGGCTAACGAGCCGGATGTGAGCCCAGCGCCATCGAGGAACTGCTGCTGCTGTTGCTGCTGCTGCTGCTGAAGATCGAAGCTGTGCTGCCGGGTGACGCCGCTCTCAAAGGACGCCATCCGAGACCCAGCCGATTCAAAGCCGGACTCAAAGGACGCCTGCTGATTCGCCCGGCCCAATCTGGCTAGCTCGCTGGCGGCCTGCTGGCGCTCAGCCTCGGCCATCATCTCCTCTTCCTCTTCGTCTTCCTCTCTCATGCTGGTGACGTCAATATTGTGCCCCGACTCGTCCATGGTCTGGTCGTCGCTGTCTTCCCCATCCTCCAGGCTGGAGTTGAATTGACCAGGCGCCAGCTCGGCGCCTATTGTACCGTCGGGATTGCGAGTGCGGTGCATCTTGGACTTCAGGTGCTTGTACAGGTTGCTCTTGGTCTTAAAGGACAGGTTGCACGTCTCGCACGGATAGGGTCGTTCATTCGTATGTGTCCTAATATGCTTCTCTAGTACGCTCGGCTTGGAGCATTTCACGCCGCACATTTTGCATTTGTACTTGCCGTCCTTGTATGGATATTTCCTCGGCCGACCTTTGGTCGACGGCGGACTGTAGGGATAACCGGCCGGCTTGCCAACGCCCCGTTCATCTTCGGCAGTTTCAGCGAGAGAGCCTTGAGCTGCGTCAGCGTCTGCATCTGCAGAACCGATTGCTCGCAGAGCCGCGGGATTGGGCTGCGCAAGAGCTTTGCTAGAATCTTTGCTGGCTACTGTTAGTAGTGCATCCACGATTTGAGTATTATAATTTCCGCTGGGGTCCACAGGAACGTCAGTTCTATTTAAAGAACTAGCGCTAGCAGCATCGGAGCTACGCCCGTACCTTGAATCTTGAATTAGAGATGGCCGCGAGGACGAACACCGGAGTACTTGCTCGCTTCCATCTTCATTTATTTCTATTCTCACTGTCTTCTTTAGAGGCCTTGGTGCAGTAGTCGAAGACATTGTTAACTTCGATACAGGTAGCGCCGATAAACTTTGAAAGGTCTAGTTGAGCATACGGCAGGAAAAACCCTGTCAAACGTAGCAAAGAGAATCACCGCATGCATGACATGACACTGACAGAAAATTGAAAAAACTAATTTACACTCCATGAGGCTTGATTACCTAGGCTAAACCTTGAATTGAATGGGAAGATCAAAATATATCTTTTCTCAGAATCTCAAAATCATAGAAAAATATGGATTATAAGCTAGCTAGTTTAGTTTTTCCACTAATTGAAGATAGGTTGGTTAGGATATTGGCTATATAATAATTTAGCTGATCGGCAGGATATGAGCTTGAAAAGAAAAGTAGAAAATCTTTGTAATTGTTGACATTGAGATTTGCAATGTTATTCGTTTAGTTTACTTACCTTTTTGACGATGTAGATCTTGCTGTTCTGGCTCTGGTCGTCGTATTTTTGGGTGATAAGGTGCACAAATCTACCTATGAAATATCCAAGAGAGAAGTGAGAACAGGCGAACACAACTGGCGGGGTGGCTGACTGCTGAGCGACTTAGACAATTTAAGCGCCCAGCGAACTACTATTGTGCGGAGAACCCTTTTTTACCCAGTCAGCAGTCAGAGAGATTCGCGGGGCGGCTAGTTCAGTTTGGCCTGTACACTGGGGGTAGAGAGGAGAGGACAGTGGAAAACCCTGTATTTAGCTCTCAGGGCCTGCCAGACTGCGTTACTAAGCAACGGGCGCTAGATAGCCCCCTAGCCTGCCTTCCCTCCCCCCAGTCTACCCCAAGAGTATTGATTTATGCGACAAAAGGAAATTAAAAGCCTGTAGAGGGCAGGGCGGCGGGGCTGCCCCAATGTGGACTCCCGGGGAAGGATTCACCCCCCGCGCCAGAGAAAACCTCTGGCCCTGCCTTCCACCCCTCTAAGTCGATAAGATACGTACATTAAACCCCATGCGCTTGTTCTCTCCTCTTTCCCGCTGGAACGCTAGTTTACAGACATATCACACTGTACATTAAGTTCTGCAGATTTGATGTGCAATCGTGAAGGGCCAGCCAAGGGTGTTTTCTCTTGCAAGTCCGAGTGAAGTTCTGTTTTGCCCACTGGACCGATAGGGCCAAAGGAAAGCCCGAGAACCTCCGTTGTCGTGGTTAATATTTTTGTATTGCAACGAAAGTACCACACCCCAACTCCGTTCGGGCATGCGCAAAGCCAAACTACCAAGCAATCCTAGCTAGAACCTAGAAATGCTAAATGCAATGCAGTTTAGCCTTTAGGTGAAGCCATGAAAGGCAACATATGCGAGACACCTTCTTGGCAATATCTAATTCTGTACAGCGAAAGACGAAAGTGTATTATGGTTATGGCCAATTAGCTGCCTGCCTGTCTGCCTTCGTTATTTAAATTCAGGGAGTTGTTGTTTCACCATTTTCTATGCTACATCTACATGTAACGTACGCAAAATATCTCCACTGTACAACTGAACTAACTCCTTCTATAGTAACTTCGTACAAGGAGGTTTGCACTGTGCAGTGTGCACATGTACAGCAGCCTATTCTAAAAAGAGAATCAACCGTTGTCTTAGTCTGTATCCTTGCATGAATAACGAATAAAAATAGCTGGTTTCGTAGAATGCTATCTAGATTTCAGTTTTCATGCTAAAATTATACGAAGTGTTTTGTTTCAGTTCAAAAGCGACAAAAAGCGCAAGAAACTTACGCAACCCAAATGTAGCTAGCCGCTATTTAGCCTGGTTTGTTTTACTTGCACAACCCATCCTCCGATCAAATATTGAGGGCTGTTAAAGAGCCTTCTTATGAAAGTTGGTATAAATAGTTGATTTTCATTAAGCTAACTTCCCGAGAATATCCATATCTTTTGTGAGATGTTGCCAAAACGCTTCTTAAAACTCTCTGGCTGCGGAAATTCGTGTTAATGATGTGAGCTGGATTTTTGCCACGGACTATCAATGTTTGAATTGTCTTGAATTAGCAAGCTTTGAGATGTGAGAACTGCACTAAATATAGCTTTTGCAGCCCAATTGGACCTACGCAAATTGAATTTTATCCAAGATACGTTAGCCAATGTAATGGACTTTTGTCTATGGTAGCAAGGCTGGCACAGCGGCATTTAATTTGGTCCTACAAGCATCAATTTGGTCGTGAGCCATTCGAGAAACTTTTGCCTTCTCGCAACTGTCTGGAGGTTGTTGCATACCGCTGGAATGTCAGCGGTTCTAGCTCGTACCAACAATTTTCAGTCGCTTTTCCAGCTAGAGCTCTGCTGATAATCAAAATCTGATAACTGACTGGAACTGTTCCTTCAACTTCTGCTGCATTTTCTGCAACGTCAACAGAGGGTTCGTCTCAACTGCATCGAGTAGCAGTTGGATCTGAGGCTCTCAAGCAACTTGCCTTGGCGATTGCCACCCTTTCGCAGGCATTCTCTGCCGGCAGAGTTTCAACGCGCTGATGGATGCTGTAAACCATATTTTTTATATTCAGCAATCTTGCAACCTTGCAATGTCCTTTGGGTGTTCACCTCTGTCGAGTGCTTCGATCACAAGCCAATGGCATTCGTTCAACAGCCTAGCATATGATCCACAATTCTGGGGCTGGTCTTGCGCCTCCGCAACAGTTGCAAATGAAGCTATGGACCAAATAGATGCTTGTTGGACCAAATTAAATGCCGCTGTGCCAGCCTTGCTACCATAGACAAAAGCTCCATTACTTTGACAAACGTATCTTGAATTAAATTTAATGCGCGTTATGGGTAGGCTGCCTGGGTTGAAACGCGATTAAAACGCTCTACATTTGTCCGCCGTCACTGTCTATGGTCAAAGCAATCTGCTCACGACTGATTTAAGCATGGGTAAAATTGGATAAATTTTCGTCTCAGTATATTTAACTGCGAGAGCAAACACAACATGAATGAAACACGAAATAAACGAAAGAATCCAGTAAATAACGTGGTTAACGTGGTTGGATAGTTCATCAATAGTTACCTCAAATACATGGTCGTAGTTAGAAACTGCAATCCACGACACATCTGTCTAGCGTGGTGTAATGTTGAATGTGCTTGGATTGGACAATTCTGCGTCAATCAACTGCTGCTGTCTTTCGCTCAGACCAGTCCATTGACTAACTTCTTCACCAGGATCACGATGTCCAAGTTGCTGCAGAAACGCAATCTCATTCATTTCTAAACCGCTAATATCTTCCTCTAGTATTGATTCCCAGTGAAAAATGGCTAATTCCGAACCTTTAAAGCTGTTTAAATCTTATTTTCTCTCCCACCCACCAGGAGAAGAATGCTTCAAACTCTATTTGGGTTTCAACCATAGACAGTCTCCGCGGACTGCGAAACCGCCACTAAGCATATAGCTAAAGCTTTTTCAACCATAGACAGTTTCTGTGGACGTGAAACCGCGTTGTGCGTCCGCGCTTCAGCCTACCGATAACACTAATATGGACTGGCTGTTGAGGACTGAAATGAAGCTATATTATATTATACGAGTATAATGCTAATGAGGAAACTGTGTAACGAAGACTTACGGTAATACTTATTGAAAGGGTTATCAATTCCAAAAGGAGGTACAATAATGCAACTATACATGTCGTCCTCCCCGATGGGGGAAAGTTCAGTAGGTTTACTGCATCTGCGAATGAAACCGACGAATTGAACAAGCCCAAATTATTCCTTTTTAGCAATGCCAGTCGTACTCCTGTACTGCTTAACCCCTGTTACTGTCAATAGCATGCGATCTATTTATTTCTTTCTAACCTCACCAAATTAAATTCTTCAAACTGTTTATAGCACTGAGCTACACGTGAACATGCGCTTTTTTTAAATTAGATAGCTGGCTACATATGCATGTTGCTAAAATAATGTCCATTCGGCCAGTACGCGAGAGCGTACATGTACATCCACAGTTTTCATGTAGCCGATAACATTAGCAAGTGTGGCAAGCTATTAATTACCGCTGTTAGCGAATGCGAAACTAAGTGTGCTGTGTACAGTAAATGGCGTGTTATCTTGTAAGCTGTTGCTGTACTACAGTAAACGGTACCATGCATGCGACCATGTACACGAAACTCATTTGCAGTTAACTATCTGATTGCTGTTCTTGAAAATGCAGTGCGGCTTATGGAACTGCAAACCAGTTACAGCAGAGCATATTATAACAGTTTATTTATAGACATTTGTTTCAACTGTCAAGACTAGCAAATAAATGCTGTGCTAAATCTTTTTCCTGAAACAATCACGACAACGAGCGCTTTGCTTTGCACGGAATGCATCGATATAGATGCACCTATATGAGCACACTCATTGGACTAATGGGGACTGGGCACACTCGCTAGACTGATGGGGACTTGAGCACAATCACAGGACTGGTAGGGACTGAGCACACTCGCAGGACTGGTGGGGACTGAGCACACTCTCAGGACTGGTAGGGACTGAGCACACTCGCAGGACTGGTGGGGACTGAGCACACTCTCAGGACTGGTAGGGACTGAGCACACTCGCAGGACTGGTAGGGACTGAGCACACTCTCAGGACTGGCAGGGACTGAGCACACTCGCAGGACTGGTAGGGACTGAGCACACTCGCAGGACTGGCAGGGACTGAGCACACTCGCAGGACTGGTGGGGACTGAGCACACTCTCAGGACTGGCAGGGACTGAGCACACTCGCAGGACTGGTGGGGACTGAGCACACTCTCAGGACTGGTAGGGACTGAGCACACTCGCTAGACTGATGGGGACTTGACTCACTTGAGCACACTCACAGGACTGGTAGGGACTGAGCACACTCGTAGACTGATGGGGACTTGACTCACTTGAGCACACTCTCAGGACTGGTAGGGACTGAGCACACTCGCTAGACTGATGGGGACTTGACTCACTTGAGCACACTCACAGGACTGGTAGAGACTGAGCACCAGAACGCTGGATCTGCAATAATTGATGCAAAGCTCAAATCTCATGTTGCAATTGTACAAGCGCTTCTGCTATGTCCTAAGAACAGCAGAAGATAATTTTATCGCGCAAATAAAACATTGAAGAAGCTTCTAAAGTGTGTCACGCCTATTCAACATTAAGCCTGGGTGCAAATACGAGTATCATCAGGTATTCGTAAGGATTTTCTATAAGCAAAACGAATGGCGCGATTGATTTTTCATCTCGTACTTATCACCTGCAGAGGCGGGGCCGATTTGAAAATCTATTTTTACACTGCGCACTCAGGTTAATGGGTCTGTAGAGTAAGATAGGGCGAAAAAATTTAGCGACTCAAATGAATGAAAAAAGGATGCACAGCACAGCATCAGAAAAATTGACACTGGCTAATCTGATTTTGCTTCGCTCTGTAAGAGCAAGAGTAAGAACACGTGCAAGAGCACTTTTGTGAGGGTTTTGCGTCACCGCTCTACCGGTAGATATACGGCGTATTTCAGTCGGATGGAACAAAGGCAATTTTTAGCGTCAGCGGAAGAGCTCAATGATAGTGATAGCCGTTGGGAAAATTTAAGCAGCGAGGAGGTAGCACAATGGAAGCTTTTGAGGCATGGAAATTTGTCTCAACCTCCTTCATAACCGAATGGAACGGGAAGAAATGCTTTTGCTATAGCAATAATTACAGGGGACAGAAAGGTACGATTGACAATGGCATATACGGCTTAAAATCTGGGATTTTAACTGCAGCCCGCGATGAATAAGTGCGTCAGATCGGGCTGCCTGACGTCACGGAATTCGTTACAGGTTACAGTTCCCCCTGTACTCCATTTAGCCGATTGCTAGCTAGGTTGGAAAGCTTGCCGCAGCCAGCGGTAATAGGTATTTTAACAGCTCAGGCAGAAGACAGAGAGAGCTATCAGGGGACAGGGGCTATCAGGGGACAGGGGCTATCAGGGGACAGGGGCTATCAGGGGACAGGGGCTATCAGGGGCTATCATGGGCTATCAGGGGACAGGGGCTACCAGGGGACAGGGGCTATCAGGGGACAGGGGCTATCAGGGGACAGGGGCTATCAGGGGACAGGTTAGCCCACTCTACTACAATATGAATGCAACCTACTGGGGTTGCGTCAGAGTTTCGCAGACCAAACTACCAGTACGCCAGTGATACATGTATAAGAGCGTAAATACCATAGAGTCATTCAACTCGTTTAGGCAAAGTTACCAAAATTAAAAGAAAAACATTCACGCTCTTTAATTGGTCGTTCTTCTTATATTTGAAACGTCACAGATTCGTCGCAGTGATAAAAGAGAGAAGTTATACTATTAAAAGACGACAGTATGGTCGAATGTAATAAAAAAGGCCGTGACTAGAAAGTAGAGTGAATCGTTGAATTTAAAAGACAACCAGGACAATAAAAAGTTTCTATTAAAAATTATCATTAGAAGTAACTAAAGGTGAAGTAGGCAATGTTGATAAAAACGTGGAGTAACTTATTGGCAAGCGTTTTGAATTGTCAGAGAATAAAATCAGGGAACAAATAAACAACTTCAAGTTAAACTTCTTTAGGTTGCTCTTATTGCAAAAAACACAAACCAAGAAAACAAAGAATATTTTGATTAGAATATCATAGATTTTGTATCATTACAGGTGAAGAGATTCAGACCTCAAACTCATCCAGAAGGTATTAAGAAGCTCACACAGAAATATGTTGTAACTCTGGCTTGAAAAATTCCAACATGCCAAATAGGTACGGCAAAGGCAGGTAGATTCCCCCCAATTCCGCCACCAACTAACTCGCTTTCCGCATCGCTGGCTGCGGAAGAGTGAGCACCATGAGCTTTGACTCCCTTGCCTCTAGAAAAGCACGCTAAAGCACTCCTCCACTGTACACTGCTGTGGGATGCTATTTTTAGCTTCGCATTTTCGATTGACCCAATGGACAGCTTGGCTGCTGCTGCCGCTGCTGCCGCCGTGGCTGCTTCTCCCAGTTTATAGCCAGAGAAAAACGAGTTGAACATAGAAATGAACAGTGCAGTAGAATGTAGTTTGTCTCTTTCTTGTCTGCCGTACCCTCCTCTCTCAACTGCCCCCGCCCAACCTCCTCCAGGCTTCCTCTCTCTGTCTCTCTCTCACTCACTCACGTGATGCCGACTGCAGAAGCCGAGAGCGGGGTAGCTTGAGTGCAGTACAATGCACCCTCGGCCTTACATGCCAGAGGCTATTTGCGCTAATTTCCAGCAATACCGACAGCAGCAGCGTACAATCAAATACAGAGTTTGAAAATTATTATTCAAGGGCACACGGCACAGACGGATTGAGTGAGAGAAAAAGAGAGGAGAGAGAGAGATAGAAGTAGTAAGGGGGTTTACCGCTCAAGCGCGCACAATGTCAGCCGGGTGTGTGATAAGCCTCGAACCACAGGCTGCCTGATCGTTGCAGAGACCTAATAATGTCCCGCATCGCGGTTGCCAGCGGCTTCTCCGTGTACGCCAAGCTGTACTTGGAGCACAGCGACTTCACGTACGGCTGTGCCAGCGAGAACGAGTGCCGGGGCATTGTTGGAAACAGGCTGGAAAAGAGAGAGAGGAGGCATGGATTGAGAGAGTGCGGCAGCGGAGATGCACGGGTTAGACAGGGAGGGCCCCAAGTCGGAAATATGACGCGGCAACAGAGAAAAATGGTTTCTCTGCGGCTACGATGCGTGACATTTTTAGCTCATATCGTATCTAGCTTAGATAGAAGGCGCAAAAGTTTTGCCAAGCCAGCAAGCAGTACCTACTCCCCTCCCCGTGTAGACCAGAGCGATGGCCAGTGCAGCGGGGGAGCGAATTCCCTCCGAGGGAGGGGAAATTTGGACGGATTTCCCTGCCCCTGTTAAGGTCAGCCGGATGGGACGGACCCGGCCAGGCGGATTTCTGTCTAAAAAATTATCCCTATTCTAGGCTCGCACAGTGCAAGCCCTATATGGTATAGGCGCTTTCCTAGGGTTTCCTAGTGGTGTCGTATTTCTGCATTGCTAAATCGCGATATTCAGATACATACTCAGCAACATTGAAACGTCGCCGCTCTTTGCCCCAGTGAGCAGTGTCTTTCGACCAGCGTCTATCACCTGGCCAACCATTTTGATATAAAAAAATGCTTGGAGAAACAAGCTCTGCGTCGCGTAGCGCAACTTGCGTCACTCAAAAGTCAATACTGAGCTGGAATTTACTGCGCACTACCAAAGGTGGCGACTTTTTAATTTTGTTGAGTATACTGTTGAGTAAATTGAAATTTATGGCCCTGTCTAGTTCCCAAAATGGCACTGCTCAGAGCTCATATGGCCCTGTCTAGTTCCCAAAATGGCACTGCTCAGAGCTCATATGGCCCTGTCTAGTTCCCAAAATAGCACTGCTCAGAGCTCATATGGCGCTGTCTAGTTCCCAAAATGGCACTGCTCAGAGCTCATATGGCGCTGTCTAGTTCCCAAAATGGCACTGCTCAGAGCTCATATGGCCCTGTCTAGTTCCCAAAATTGCACTGCTCAGAGCTCATATGGCCCTGTCTAGTTCCCAAAACAGCTCAAGCACTTCTCACAAACAAGAACGGGGCTTCCAACAGGCGAATTTGAAAGATCTCAAGGCATAGAAAAAAGTGGTAGCAAAATACGCCACCGCTCACTGGTGCTCAATCTGATAGTTGAGATGACCGGTGAACCAATCGTTGAACCAGCCAGGCTCCGCGTTCAAAGTTGACCGCAACTGCTGGGTGAACCAGTCCCTGCGCTGATCGTGGTCAATGTCCATCGGCAGGTGGCTCATCTGGGTGCAGGCCACAAACCAGTGTGATTCCAGGTACCTGAGTCGGATGGGGCAATCTGAGCTTAGATTGGCTTATATTAATCCTAAATCTCAAAATGATTGCTGCGATTCGTAAGGCTTACTGTGAAATTATACACACTCCAGAATCTGACGCTAGATTAGAGAATATTCGCGCTACTCTACTACTGTCAGCAGCACAAGAGTTTGCAGCAATTTAAAAAATATATTTTCCTAGAATGTTTACTTCACTGAAAACCTTGAACTTGAAAAGGTTATTAGGGGGAGGGCAGCTCAAAGGTAAACGCGTCCAACTCCCATGGCACGACCCCTGGTTCGATTCTCCAGATCGGGAGGCAAAAGCAGACCACCCACAACGCGACGCTCACCTGATTAGCATATAGAATCCAAAAGTGATCCACCAACTTGAGAAGAAGTGATTAAACAGGTACAGAAATTTGACAAAGAACGACAAAGACCAGATCAAATCGCGCCAATCTCGCCGTTTCAGCACGAAGTACAAATTCTCGTAGTGAAAGTACACCGGCAGCAGCATAGGCGGCCCCAGCAACCAGAAATAGCCGTGCTGCCAGTTGTACGGCATAAAGCCGCGGCGTTTCCGGCCCCATTCAACCGGAAGCTTGTCTCCGAGCAGGAAAATGTAGGGCAAACTGATGTCCGGATCCGTGCCGGCCACGTTTGGCTTCGAGTGATGGAGAAAATGCCTGCGGGGAATCACGGGAGCACGGGTGGGAGAGACACAAGGACTGGGAGACACAAGGACTGGGAGACACAAGGACTGGGGGACACAAGGACTGGGAGACACAAGAACTGGGAGAGACACAAGGACTGGGAGACACAAGAACTGGGAGAGACACAAGGACTGGGAGAGACACAAGGACTGGGAGAGACACAAGGACTGGGAGACACAAGGACTGGGAGACACAAGAACTGGGAGAGACACAAGGACTGGGAGAGACACAAGGACTGGGGGACACAAGGACTGGGAGAGACACAAGGACTGGGAGAGACACAAGGACTGGGGGACACAAGGACTGGGAGACACAAGAACTGGGAGAGACACAATAACTGGGAGACACAAGAACTGCGAGAGACACAACACACAAGGACTGGGATACACAAGGACTAGGAGAATGACAAGGACTCAGAAGGACACGAGAGCTGAATATGATGTAAGACACAAGGATAGAAATGGTGGCAGAGCCAATAGATGCTTACCGGAAGTTCCACCAGTGCGAGCTGGCACCCTTCAGGTGGCCTACAATGAACTCGTGCGCAACGTGGTTGAGGCGGCGGCTGTTAAACACGCACAGGTGGCCATAATCGTGCTGAGCCCAGCCCACCTGGGCCTGCGAGACGCACATGAGGGCAGCTGCGAGCAGAAAGCTCACAGGATTGACTCCGCAGAACCACAGGGTGAGCAGGGCGGACAGCTCGAGCAAGTAGCACTGGGCCAGGTACTTGAAGAAGAAAAATGGATCGGCCCGAAACCAACCGGAATCCTCTGCAAACTGGCGCAGTTTGCGAAAGTCCCTCACGATCGGCGGCTGCGGGGCGGCATGGTTTTGATGAGACTAACCGGTTAGAATGCTGTGGAGACTGACTAGATCCACCCCTATGTACAGTGTTGGAGGATGGACCCGCCACTGTGTACAGAGATGGAGGCTTAAACGCCCCTGTGCATCATGATGGAGCCTGAAACTCCTCTGTGCACCATGATTGAGGCTAGATCCGCCTCTGTCCACCATGATAAATTTATTAAAAATTAAATGTATGGATAACAATTAAAGGCAAACTAATAGTTGAACTTACAATATTTTCTTCATAGTCTTCAACAAATCCACATAGCAATGGTTTCATATATTTTTCAACAATCAACTTGTCATTGTGCATTGCTGTCCACACATCCTGAAAATGCAAAAAAGAGAAATTTGAAATTTACAAGCTTGTATCAATATGTACATAAACAAGATAATAGCATTGCATAAAATATATCATGTATTTTTGTTTGTGACAATAATTGACTTTTAAAAAGGTTTAATTAATAGAGTTAAAATTAAATGTCTTCTGCAACAGATTTTACGTCTGCTAATTAATGTTGTTTTAACGACTTACTCAAGTTATTTGTTGTTTTACATTATTTATATATTTGATATATCTCAAATGAAAATAACAGATGTTATTTTGTCTTTGTCTTTGAAATAATCAAAATTATTGATTGATTTTTTGGTTGACAGGTTTAATCTTTGGCTTGTGAATAATCTTAGCTTAATTTATCCAGTAATTATTGATTACAAATTAAACTGACTAGATTATTAAAATTCCTAGGAATAAAAATAATAGTATATTAAGGAGAAGAACTTGCAAAGAGTAAAATGCAACGAATGTGGGGCCTAGCTATCAATATTTCATTTATCAATTACTGTGTAGGAAGTTTTATTCTAATAATTTTTTACTTCTTTCTCTTACCGTTGCATCTTCACCAGAATATGATGCAATCACTTTTGCACCACCTGGATGCCTGTGAATGAACTCTGTAACATCGTACACTTTTCCATGGATAACAATTAGCTTTCTTTTTGAAGTTCGTCGTCTGTACTCTTGAAGTGATTCCATTGTAAAAGACGCCATTCGGTTATTATTCTCTGAACCCATGTTCAAACATAAAACTGACATAGGCCTAAGCTCAGACTTCAGGATAATTTACTAGCCTGACTGGCAGGAGTGTTCTAATCAAGCCAACCGACTACAATTTAAGTTAACGATTTACCTTGACAACCGAAAAAGTCAAATTATCGTAAGTACCCGGACAAACAAATTCACCATAGCCAATGCGCTACAGTACTTCAAATGACTATATACTTACATATACTTACATCAATTAACACTACAATACCAATACCAATACCTGGATTCGAAACTAACAGCCTCATCCTTATCTTAGCTCCAACTTTCATTTTCATATTGTTTTCACTTTATTTCATAAGCATTTTTCACTTTACTTAAGCAATATGAAAATGAAAACTTCATTACACAGCTATATGAAAATATAATAGAGTAACATGTTGTGCATGTTAAATTAAAAGAATGTAGTCTTCACTGCCCCAGATCAAATACAATCACTGATTTTGTGACGAAAAACTGATTTTTTCCTATGTTCGCAGTGTATTTTTTCCAGGAAATCGTGGCCTCCAAAAAATTGCACGATCTTTGAGTTTTACGTCCTTTTAGTCTAGAAGTCTTTGCATTTCACTATTCAGCGAGATCATTGTGTTATTTTTATGTTCTCGAGAAAAATAGACGTTGAAAATTAAATGCATGGTTACATAAAATGTTCACACATTGTGATAAGGATATCACATTACAGTGTCCATCGTACAAAACATTTCTCTGTACTGTACTGTGTACTTGTACAAATGCGACTAGGAGATTTTAATAATATTAGTTCTTAGTTATTAATTTACTACGAGTATGACTAATTATTTTTAATTAAAGACAGTTATACTGGAAACGCCCGCACAATTGTCGCCACTCACGCCAACACCAATGCGGGCCGCGTCTGAGGGAGGCCCGCGAGTTTAAAATTCCTGCTTTTTTAATATACCCCCTCCTCCAAATCTTAGGATAAGTCTGAGTATTAGTCGATCATTATCGGCCTTTTTCTGTTTATTTTATAATTTTATAATAATTTTAATTAATTCCTTTTAGCTGCGTCAACTTTAGTGTTACGCATTGGATGCTTCTGTTTGTTGCCAGCCCTTGCTTGATTGCGTGATCTTTTTTCATTATTATTAGTCCTATAATTAGAGCATAAATTATTATTTGATTGATTGACTGGCCGCCACATATACACCCGAATGGTTTATTCTGGGATTGGGAATTTCCAAGTTGCATCGCACGATAATTTCGCCTAGGGAGGGAGAGGGAGAGGGACAAATGGACAGATACGAGCGTAGATGGAAAATGATGGGTGCAGAGTGAAAGTCAGCTTCGAACTGCATAAGCTGCTCAATTTTATAGTCTTGGGAGTGTGATCCGAGCAATATAGACTGCTCTAGATACCCCCCCCCCCCGGGGGAGTGGAAGACAATTTAGGAAAATTAATTAAACCAGGACGCTCTGCCGGCTTTGCTAGTCACGTGCCCTGCGGCCCACTGCAGCAGCCTGGGGGCTGCAGCAAACTGCAGGGGAGCGAGCTGAGTCTCGGTGCTGTCAGTATGGAAACTATATACCAAAATAAGGTAGAATTTGCTAATTAAATTGTCCAGATTAGCGGATTTGAGGAAGTTAACTGATAAATTGTTGGCTTTCCATGCCTTGCAGTACTGCACTTGTACGTCATGAGAGCTATCTCTTTGAAACTTCAAAAATCATAACAAGATCGCTCTCTGTCCTCTCTGTCCACTTCATGTCCTCTATTTGTCCGTTCCCTGTGCTTTCTTTGTCGGTTCCTTGTGCTCTCTTTGTCGGTTCCCTGTGCTCTCTTTGTCGGTTCCCTGTCCTCTCTTTGTCGGTTCCCTGTCCTCTCTTTGTCGGTTCCCTGTCCTCTCTTTGTCGGTTCCCTGTCCTCTCTTTGTCAGTTCCCTGTCCTCTCTTTGTCGGTTCCCTGTCCTCTCTTTGTCGGTTCCTTGTGCTCTCTTTGTCGGTTCCCTGTCCTCTCTTTGTCGGTTCCCTGTCCTCTCTTTGTCGGTTCCCTGTCCTCTCTTTGTCGGTTCCCTGTCCTCTCTCTGTCTACTCCCTGTCCTCTCTTTGTCGGTTCCCTGTCCTCTCTTTGTCGGTTCCCTGTCCTCTCTTTGTCGGTTCCCTGTCCTCTCTCTGTCTACTCCCTGTCCTCTCTTTTTCCGCTCCATGTCCTCTTCTTTTTCCGCTCCCTGTCCTCTTCTTTTTCCGCTCCCTGGCCTCTCTTTTTCCGTTTCCGTTTTTTCCGGGAGAGAGAAAGAGAGAGAGAAAGAGAAAGTTTATAGATAACTAGGAGGAGATACGCGTTAAACCCGGCCGGCCCACTCAGCTTTAGATATAAGAAAGATAATTCGTTCGAAAAAGCATTAGCCTTTGATGTAGCTTTTACATCGGAAGTTACGCACTCGTATGTCGAGATATTCAACGATTCCAGCAGCGAGTTTGTCTTTGTCAGAAAACTAAACCCGGGAAAGTTGAGAAACGATGGCCTTCGTTAGCTTTGTTGAATAGGGGATCTTACTCGCTCTATGGCTCCCCATTCCGTGGTGGTTTGTACGAGCTACATCGTTTTTGTAGTTGTAATAAATATTTAACTGAATAAGTATGTAACATCTTAACTGTGGTGCCTTAGCTCGTAAGCCTTTCGAGCTGTTCTGATGGTCAAAGCTTCTAACAATCACAGCATTCTGAATCCAACCCAGAACTTACTATTCTACCTTGGGTTATCGCGTCCGAGCCTAAACAAATATTACAAATTTGCACTCGATTTTCTGCCATACGAGCTAGATTTGCTAACACCATCCGCTTGTTGATTTAATAGGCTTTCTGGAAGATTAAAACAGATAACAAGGATTGAGAAAAAAATAGAAGAGCTAAAAGCATAAAATTAAAAAGACATGATTGCGCTGCAGGCCATAAAAGGCAAGAGCAGCGGAGATGCATTGGCGAAGTATAGGCTGCAAGCTAAACATTGGCCACGGCTCTTGGTGGGCCAATCGCTGATGGCGCTTAACCAGCGAGTCGCGCGCACACTATATTTGGTGCCTCAGCGGGCCGGGCCGCCTGTCTCGCTTCACCCGTCAACAGCCGCCTCCGCTAGCCGTCTTGACCTTTTCGCCGGACTCGCTTTCACTTCCTAGACAACCCCTGACTGACACCGGTTAAGCTCCAAAGTATGCAGCCAGGTAGCAGCTACCGACTATCGCTGGTCCTGACAGTCCTGTTGCTGCTGACCGTCGCGGCCTCACCACTGTTCGACTACGAAGACCAGCCTCTCAGACAGAGCCTGGCAGAGGATTTCGATGAACAGCCGGATGTGGCAGCCGCGGCAGCTTTCAAGCGGCAGTTCCAGTTGGCGCTGAAGACGCCCAGGTTCAACTCCGCTAAGCAGCTGCACGCCTACATCAGGCAGCTCGAGGTCTACATGAAACTGCTCGGCCGTCAGAGGTTGTTTGCTTTCACTATTGTTTCCCACCTATTCATAATTGAGAGGTCTCAGAAAAATTTCAATGCCCTTGCCAAGTGGAATGACTCCATCGTCAATGACTGCTCCCGTGTGCTCAATCTAAAATTGAGAACGCCCGTGCTATTTATTGTATTACGAAACGCTATTGTATTATGGCCTTTTAATCGCTTTCACGTCAGTAAGCAAGGCAGCTCGATCCTAGCATTAAAAAATTAACTGCTCGCATGCAAGCCTTTGAACGAGAAGACAAAGAGACCAATAATGCCACCCATCCACCCACCTGCATAATTCATTTGTGAAAAGCATTTCATTCATGCAGCTCGCGTCATCGCCCCCGAACCCAGAATTCAATTCCGCAACTCATATTTGCATATAGAAAGGCACCCTTCTCGAAGCAATTTTTAGATGAGAGCAAAATATTTTTGGTTTGAAGGTGCAGGATGGTCTTGTGACCTCGTGCGACCTGCTGCTACTAACCTTTGCAGTCCGAATCGCTGATTCCTGGTTGCACGCAGCCACTCCTGCATCATCCTGTCTCTAAGCCAGCAGCTGAATCCGCTGATTCCTGGTTGCACGCAGCCACCCCTGCATCATCCTGTCTCTAAGCCAGCAGTTGAATCCGCTGATTCCTGGTTGCACGCAGCCACCCCTGCATCATCCTGTCTCTAAGCCAGCAGTTGAATCCGCTGATTCCTGGTTGCACGCAGCCACCCCTGCATCATCCTGTCTCTAAGCCAGCAGTTGAATCCGCTGATTCCATGCTTGCACGCAGCCACCCCTGCATCATCCTGTCTCTAAGACAGCAGCTGAATCCGCTGATTCCATGGTTGCACGCAGCCACCCCTGCATCATCCAATGCTATCCTGTCCTGTCCTATCCTGTCTCTAAGCCAGCAGTTGAATCCGCTGATTCCTGGTTGCATGCAGCCACCCCTGCATCATCCTGTCTCTAAGCCAGCAGTTGAATCCGCTGATTCCTGGTTGCACGCAGCCACCCCTGCATCATCCTGTCTCTAAGCCAGCCCCCCTTTCTCCGTAGGTTCGGCAAGCGCTTCGCCGTCAAGAGCCGCAGAGTCGAAGAGAAGAAGCGATCTTCGTCAACCTCGAATTCCATTGATCGCCGGCTGAAGGGCATCGACGAAAAGCTCAGCCTACTGTTGAGCTGAGCAGCGAGCGACAGGTGCTCACCTGCCGACTCCCTTATTTACGGTTCGTCCAAGCAACACTGCACTGATTTACAGAACTGACATTTGCAGTTTATACCCAAGATACGAGGGTATAATTCGGAAATTTACATCCTACTTGGCTGTTGATTAATAGAGCAGCACTTGAGCATTACCAGACTGCAGATCATTCCCGTTCCAGCTTTGTGATCACCCCTCAGACAAAAATCAAGTTTCGTGCTGCTGGGTAATAAATTAAACTCTATCAGCTAAATAAACCCAATGATCCACGAACGCACTGTCAAGTAAATCAAGGTGTGCACGTGACTCTTAAAGGTAGCACAATAGCAGATCAAAATAATCGTTTTACTACTTTGAATGCATTTATGCAACAGACGATTATAAGTAGTAGGCATGAGGAAACCCACATGTAATTAGTTGCCTGCCTGTGACTGCTGTACAAGAGGAAACCCACATGTAATTAGTTGCCTGCCTGTGACTGCTGTACAAGAGGAAAGCTACATGCAGTTAGTGGTCTGCATGCGGCTGCTGTGAGGAAAGCTACATGCAGTTAGTGGTCTGCATACGGCTGCCGTGAGGAAAGCTACATGCAGTTAGTGGTCTGCATACGGCTGCCGTGAGGAAAGCTACATGCAGTTAGTAATCTGCATGCGGCTGCCGTGAGGAAAGCTACATGCAGTTAGTGATCTGCATTCGGTTGTCCAAGTCTCTTCAAGCTATCAAGTTTTTAATAGTCATTGGCGCAACACTCGCATTGATGACGTCAGAGGCAATGAGCAATTTCAAATGGAAGATAAGCAGTTTTTTATCCATTAACCCGCAACCCCACAAGCAGCAAAAGGAAGGCAAAGGCGGTGGGTCTGAGCAAATCTGAGCACTTGCACACAGACGGTCAAGCCAGAAAATACTGGGTTTAAGAACCCCCGTCACGCGGCGGAGGGAGGGGGCGGAGGAGAGGTGGGCGAAGGGGGTGGGTGGGGTTAACACACTTTACACTGAGGCCCACGAAGCAGGCCTAGTGTAAAGTAGACATTATTTGTTTCTCGAATGCATGCTTATAATCGCAGATACTCGTACGTTCGTAGTCCAACTGCAAGTTCAATGAAAACTGGTGCACTTGATTCGACTTTCAGTTTCCAGCATCAAATGTACGCCATCAGCCAAGACAACCGTGGACCAATTAGAATGAACATTAGGCCAAAGAGTGCACTTGCTGCATGACTTAAAAATAGCGCTCAATAAATTCTAATCAGTAAATTATTCTCCTATCAATCGCAGAAATTGAGTGGTTCTTCAGAGGCTAAGAGTGAGGCAGTGCAATTAGGAAATCATGCGATTGCGTGCATATGGGAATCTCTGCCAGCACTCTCTTCGTTGGCTAAGCTTTAGATCAGCTGGGTCAGAGTCAATCATTTTCACTTTTATCCACAAATTAGCTTTGGTACTAATCAGGTTTGTTTGTTGGTTTCTATGCAGCGTTACTGGACGAGGAGTCTGATTTAGCACTTGCACTTTTATGCGCTTCAGCTCTGAAAGAAAACAATTGTTGACGGTGATTGCAGATTCATGGAGACTCTAGAACCCGGAGGCCAATCAAGTTGGCTAGCCACTCACCCCTAACCGAGTGTTGTGTTTCGTAGGTAAATGGACGCCACAGAAGAAAAATCAATCGCATTTCTTAGCTGAAGCTGCAGTCTAACTTTACTTGCTAAAGTGTCTGGGAAATTCATTGAATTATCTGTGATGCAGTGAATTGAGGAGCTACCTGAGCTGTTTTAGTTAGCATGTTGACTCTGAGTTGGCTGAGTTGTCAGAGTTGTCGCACTTTGTCTCTGAGTTGACCGAGTTGTCGCACTTTGTCTCTGAGTTGACTGAGTTGTCGCACTTTGTCTCTGAGTTGACTGAGTTGTCGCACTTTGTCTCTGAGTTGACCAAGTTGTCGCACTTTGTCTCTGAGTTGACTGAGTTGTCGCACTTTGTCTCTGAGTTGACCAAGTTGTCGCACTTTGTCTCTGAGTTGACTGAGTTGTCGCACTTTGTCTCTGAGTTGACCAAGTTGTCGCACTTTGTCTCTGAGTTGACTGAGTTGTCGCACTTTGTCTCTGAGTTGACTGAGTTGTCGCACTTTGTCTCTGAGTTGACCGAGTTGTCGCACTTTGTCTCTGAGTTGACTGAGTTGTCGCACTTTGTCTCTGAGTTGACTGAGTTGTCGCACTTTGTCTCTGAGTTGACCAAGTTGTCGCACTTTGTCTCTGAGTTGACTGAGTTGTCGCACTTTGTCTCTGAGTTGACCAAGTTGTCGCACTTTGTCTCTGAGTTGACTGAGTTGTCGCACTTTGTCTCTGAGTTGACTGAGTTGTCGCACTTTGTCTCTGAGTTGACTGAGTTGTCGCACTTTGTCTCTGAGTTGACTGAGTTGTCGCACTTTGTCTCTGAGTTGACTGAGTTGTCGCACTTTGTCTCTGAGTTGACCAAGTTGTCGCACTTTGTCTCTGAGTTGACCAAGTTGTCGCACTTTGTCTCTGAGTTGACCAAGTTGTCGGCACTTGCCGAATAGAAGCTCGAGAATACGCCCTATCGATCACAGTTGCTCGTGGTCAACATGCCTTTTGTTCTTAAGTGACTGCTCAAAGGGAAACTTCTCAAACAACGGTGAGAAAGCAATGCCGACGACGGCTGAATGACGACCGAATGCTTGAGAAACTAGTTGAGGATACTCGTACCTAGCAGTTAAAGATTCGCCCAGTACTGAAGCGTAAAAACAAAAATCTGATATAGTTGCAACAGGATGTCCATAGTCGTCTGGTGTCATCTGCTGAAGGTGCCGACGGCGTCGGGGTGACGACTGAATGCTTGAGAGACTAGCTGAGGATGTCCGGCAGTTGTGATTTGCCCACTGTCGAGGTTTGATCCGCGAAACTCGAGAATTTTGCAACAGCGCGTCCATAGACACCTAGTGCCACTTGTTGAAGGTCCAGAATCTCCGTCTGAGTAAAGGCCAGTGACCAAAGAAGTCAAAGCTGATGCAGACACATTTTTTCGACGTGCTGATGAACTTTGGAGGTTTAACAAGGCTGCACTGAGGCGCAGTGCTGATGGCGTACAGGGGTGTACTGAATACACTAGCGCTTCAGAAAAAAATCCAGCCTTCTGGCAGAATAGTCGAATATCTCGACGGAGGGTCTGGAGGACTTGGCGGCTTGGTTCTTGTTTGATAAGGTGCGCAACAAAAATTTAGCACCTTGTGAATCAACATCTTATCACACAAGCCTTTTGCAAGTAGTTTGTTGTGTTGCCTCCAAAACGGGGTAGAGACTTGTTGAGACGCTACGCAGATGTAACAAAGCGTTTAGTTATGGCGCACGAGCAGTTTTGTTACTCAATAGCTTACCATCATCAGTTTAAACATTCAAGTCTACTCATCAAGTCAAGTCAAGTCAACTATTTAGGATCAACTCATAGAGACTAAAGATTCTGTCGAACTATTTTGAGCTTTACAATCTCAATTTTATTAAAGCCTAAAAACCGTTGCCTCTCTGCTTACTCATGCTTATTCAACTCGAACTTTTCAGAAATTTGTGCATAGCCATCATCTATCGCTGTGAATTGGGAGTACGAACGCAAAATCTTAAAACTGGAAGCGCAATAGGCTGCATAGTTATTATTCTGTCAGTGATGGAGAAAAAATCGATAAATAATCAATAATTCGAATACATTAACACTATAGGTTCCCAGCACCGACGCTTGGCATAGAATCATTTTGTATTAGCATTCTGTACAGCTAGTAATAAAATTGCTCACAAAATACAAGCTACAAGTACATTCTGCTTGGAAGAATCTTTGCAATGAATCAGCCAGAGGAAAATTATGAGCTTGCTGGCGACCTAGCTCTCTGTTCGTTCTGCGAAGGAATCGTAGAAATGAAAATGTGGCCAGCTTAATATTTAAAAATTACATCAAAGGATTAAACGGGTTAATTCTATTCATTTAAACTGACATGGGCAAAATACTCCATTGAATCAACCACTAAGAGACTTTGACCTCTCATTGCTAGCCACAAGTTGAACTTCCTTTCTAACGAAAGTATGTTTAATCCGTCAAATCTGTCAAGAACGACGGAGCAGTGACAGTAGTAGTTCAGGTCGAATAGGACAAGAGCCGAAGCGGAGCCACTACAAATCGGGGAGCACCAAAATTGCCCGCCGAGCTTTGCCCACGGCAGGGGGTGGAGTAACAGAGTAACAGAGTGTACATGGCCGACGATTAAAAGTCCGGGCCGTTGTACACCCTGTGTGAGTGAAGTACGAGTGGGTGTCTGCGTACAGTATTAGCAAGCTTGGATGTGCTCAGAATTCAGCGGATTGGGCAGAATTGCCTCAGCGCTGGCTATGAAAGGATGCCGACAAAGGCGTTGCGCCAGGGTGCCCGCAGCCCTCCTGCAATTGTTATCCTTGCTATTATATAATAACCTTTGTAGTTTGCGCCTCTGTAGCTAACGCCCTCTGTAGCTGGCGCTCTTTCTGTAGCTGACGCCCTCTCTGTAGCTGACGCCCTCTGTAGCTGGCGCTCTTTCTGTAGCTGACGCCCTCTCTGTAGCTGACGCCCTTTGTAGCTGGCGCCCTCTGTAGCTGACGGCCTCTCTGTAGCTGACGCCCTCTCTGTAGCTGACGCCCTCTCTGTAGCTGACGCCCTCTGTAGCTGGCGCCCTCTGTAGCTGGCGCCCTCTCTGCAGCTGGCGCTCTTTCTGTAGCTGACGCCCTCTCTGTAGCTGACGCCCTCTCTGAAGCTGACGCCCTCTCTGTAGCTGACGCCCTCTCTGTAGCTGACGCCCTCTCTGTAGCTGACGCCCTCTCTGTAGCTGACGCCCTCTCTGTAGCTGACGCCCTCTCTGTAGCTGGCGCTCTCTCTGTAGCTGACGCCCTCTCTGAAGCTGACGCCCTCTCTGTAGCTGACGCCCTCTCTGTAGCTGGCGCTCTCTCTGTAGCTGATGCCCTCTCTGTAGCTGGTGCCCCTAAAACTTAGAAGATATTCCGGAAAGGTGGGAATTCTTCCGTGGATCAAGCTCGGCCGACCATTTTCGTGGAGCCTCAACCCGTCCGCTCTCGCAGATGGGCAAATTTTAATGCGAAATTATTCCAGATGAAGAATTAAAAACTCGTCAGGAATCTTCCAGAAATACAGAAACCCAGCAACCCGAAACCAAGCAGTCATCTCAGCCAGTCATCGTCCAGTGACATCTGACACCTGTCCCGTACCTCCATTAGCTGCAGTTCCACTGTGTTCTTCATCGCCTCGAGCTCCTCAACCAGTTCCGGACTGCGGCCGCGACGACGAATGTCATCCATCTGCTTGGAGTAGTAGATGAGCAGGCCGAGATCCACCACGGCGAAGGCTGCCGAGCCGACCAGTCCCAGGACGCGAGCGGCAGTGAGCGCGCCGGTTTTGCCAGCTCCCTGGATGACGCCCTCGGCAACGCTGATTCCGCCGCGTAGCAGCGGCCGCAACGAGTTTCCGACCGCCTCGCTGCTGGGGACGTTGCAGGCCTCCGCTGAGCCGAACATGCCGATCTTGACCAGTCCGACGGTCAGGTCCAGTGCTGCACGAAGCGTCTCCGCCGATGTTGACAGTCGAGTGGGAGAAATTCCGGCCTGTAATGAATCGTTAAACTGGTTGCAAAGCTCAAAGTCATCGAAACTTCTTCGAGTTGGAAAGATGAGACGGTCACCAGACGGCTAGCTGATTACTGTCCTGAAGTTCTTAAGCTGCGTCGCAGGATTGCATCATGTTTTTAATCTTGCACGAGCCATTCAGCGTGGTGCAAAAAAACACAATATATATATGTTATTATGAAAAATTGCTAAATATCATAACTAACAAGCACCACTTTTTGCTGGCCAACCAAGCTAACTGCACAACCAGCTCCACAACCAGCTCCACAACCAGCTCCACAACCAGCTCCACAATCAGCTCCACAACCAGCTCCACAACCAGCTCTACAACCAGCTCTACAACCAGCTCTACAACCAGCTCTACAACCAGCTCTACAACCAGCTCCACAACCAGCTCCACAACCAGCTCCACAACCAGCTCCGCAACCAGCTCCACAACCAGCTCCGCAACCAGCTCCGCAACCAGCTCCGCAACCAGCTCCCCAACTAGCCTGTCAATGTCGGCAGCAGCTCACCCCAGACGGAGCCGCTTGCAGAGCCCGCTCAGCTGCCAGGTTGTGCAGCTCGTGCAGCCGCTGAATGAGTAAGCCAATTCGTTTAGTGGCCGGCAGCTGCTGCATTTCCTGTTGCGGGATTTCAAGCGAGGCCAGGACCTCCGCGTGCTTATCGCGGCAGAAACGAAGCTCGTGCAACGCCGATTTCAGCCGCTGACAGATGCGGTCGGCCATTGCGGGATCCGAGGTGCCGCGGATGGCTGCCTCCGTCTTGCTGGCAACACCCTCCGCAAGCTGGTCGGTGATCTCATCGAACAGCTTCTTGCTGGACTCAAAGTCCTGCTTCACCTTCTTAGAGATGCTCGACTGGACCACGGCGTCTCCGATCGCCGCAGCGCCGCCGCTGACGCCGCCGCCAACGGCGGCAACCGTGCCGGCTATGGCCAGTGGCAGTGCGGCGCCAAACGACGGAATCAGCAGGGCGTAGCCGACCACCGCCGTGATGCCGCCGACAACGCCGAAAACGCTGCCGCCGATCTTCACGCTCGTTGCCCGCCGGTAGCTGTTCTTGATGCCGCTGATTGCCTGCTCGATTTCGCCAACAAGGACCTCACGACGGTTGCACCACTCGGCGATAAGGCCGCGCTTGGCTTCGTCTACTACCCTCAGGATGGCGTCGGCAAAGTCGGAATCGCCGGGCGCGACTGAGCAATTCTTTCTGCTAGGGGGGGGGGGGGGAGGGGACGGATGAACTGCCCAGCCCTAAAATTAACAGTTAAGATCTTTAGGCCACACTTCTCTCACGGCTTGAGCTCCGACCATAGACAGAAGCCCAATCGGCAGTTCTTAGCACAATCCTGAGTGCAATTGAAATGCGCTGAAAATGAAAATTACATATGAGCCATCAGTCAGCGCTTACCTATCATTGAGTTCTACAGACTCAAAGCCTGGGTCGGCGGCCATCTGTTGCGAATGTCCTCAATTAATGAAACTTGACAAAAGCTATTTGGTTTTGATTGAAACTAACCATACCAACATAAAGCTAATAAATTAGTATAGCAATGCTCACATTTTACTACCGTGTTAATAGACGCGAGCGGTGTGCAGTTCTGCTGCTTGCATACCATGCACAAGCGCGTACATACGAGCTTATTTAATGGTACAAGTAGAAGGCCCAGCTGGGTGTACCCAGCGCTTTCTTGGCCAAACATAATAAATTGCTTCACTCCACTGAAAAGGTTTTATTCAATTCCTAATGCACACTGTGCGGAGAGAGAGAGAGAGAGGGAGAGAGAGAGAGGCAAGACGCAAGGAACTTCGTATGATTAAAACCCTTCAAGGCACAGAAAGCTCACTGCACACTTCAATGGGGGGGGGCAATTCAAAGTAAAATCCACAGACCCTGTAGCTGCATGTAATAAAAATCTACTAAGAAACCCAAGAAAGCGTGCACAATTCAATTACCCCCGTCGATAATGCGATTGAAAGGAGCCAGTATACTTTTCATATTTGCCTATCATGCTAAAATATACTCAGCAACAGCTTGGGGAACTGGAGGGGGGTGGCGCAACGCAAACTGCATGCTGGTCAAAGTTTCCAAGCATGCATCATTGCTGCCTGATGTAGACTCATGTGGTCGATGTGCTGATGAACAACGGTGTGATGATGCTGAAGACTGGCGACGTCCGGAGGGCCGGCGACTTGATTCTTGTTTGAGAAGGTGCGCAAGAAAAGTTGACCCGTGTTCTTGAATTTCGTGTGCCTACGTTGCTTCGTTGCGGCGGTTCCTTCTGTCAACCAATTCAACCGTCACGCTGTCCGAGTTACATGTAAATGAAACATTTGATCCCACGCGTGTTTCTCCAAAACTAAAGTCAGGTCCCGTTGACGCTCATTCAACAGACGTGGGTGCAGACTCGCTCTTAAACTCAGTATAGAAGCAGGTACGAACCATGTACTCGTACGCTCGTATATTCTGTGGCACCATCATCAAACATGTCCAAAGACAAAGAAAACTTCGTTGCAGTCAGCACACTCTCGTACACTCTTCGATTCTTGAGTAGACTGTTAGAATTCCATCAAATTGCAATTTAACTGATTCAACAGATTGATGGGTAACGAACTCCAATTCATCGGTGTTGCATCCAGCTCTCTCCATCCACGATGATACCACTCACTATAACTGATAATGTTTATTGCTTTCTCAGAGCCAAACCGATTGCTGGTTGTGTTCACTCTGTCCCCATTCTTTAATACCCAATTTATACTGTTGCTGCAACTAGAAAATGTGTCAATGGTTACAGAATATGAGAACAAAACGCGCCCCCGCAGCCTCATTTTTAACCATTATTTTACTCCTCTCAGATTCAAAGCATGAATAATATACTATTCAATGCGAGTAGATCATCGTCTCGTGTGCTCAAAGCTTTCAGCGTTAGTTCCAATGAAAAATGGTGAATTGTATTGGACTCAATTTCAAGATATACTCAGCAATATTGAAATGTGGCGCTCTTTGCGCCAGTGAGCCATTTCTCTTGGACTATTCTGAAATAAAAGATACGAGAAAGCTGATCGGGGTAGCTTTAATCCGTCCAACCCTCGCACACCGCTCCCCCATTTTTCATTCCTCAACTCAAGTCTGCCGCGGCGTAGCTAAGTTGCGTCACTCGCAAAGATTGAGAGACTTTACCTGCACTCTCAAAAGTGGCGACCACAGACAGAATCTTCTGTGATAGCGACTTCGATGTTGCTGAGTATATTAAAAAAATCCTAAAAAAGAAAATTCAAGGTGAAATTTTGAACAGAAATATGATACTTTTTCCAAGTCATTTTTTCAGAAGCAAACAATTCTAAGAGCGACTAATTTGCTTCAGCGAACACTGAATTGCAACCCCGTAGATGCGCTAGCAGAACATTGCCATGGAGTAGAATTTATCGCACCACTGGCTTCTGGCAAAAAGGTTCGGATTTCAATAGACCCCGCGCTTTCCCTTTAAACGTCGTTGGCAATGGCATTGTTATTGATCAGTCAGCAAACTGAGCCTAAACGTTTTTTTTATTATTTACAGCTTAGCAGATTCAGGGAGCATTGGAACGCAGCCGCGCGCACTTCCAGTTCTGATACTGCCTCTGCCAGGGCAAGTAGTAGTAGTAGTAGTAGTAGTAGTAGTAGTAGTAGTAGTAGTAGCAGTAGTAGTAGTAGCAGTAGTAGTAGTAGTAGTAGTAGTAGTAGTAGTAGCAGTAGTAGTAGTAGCAGTAGTAGTAGTAGTAGTAGTAGTAGTAGTAGTAGTAGTAGTAGTAGTAGTAGTAGTAGTAGTAGTAGTAGTAGTAGTAGTAGTAGTAGTAGTAGTAGTAGTAGTAGTAGTAGTAGTAGTAGTAGTAGTAGTAGTAGTAGTAGTAGTAGTAGTAGTAGTAGTAGTAGTAGTAGTAGTAGTAGTAGTAGTAGTAGTAGTAGTAGTAGTAGTAGTAGTAGTAGTAGTAGTAGTAGTAGTAGTAGTAGTAGTAGTAGTAGTAGTAGTAGTAGTAGTAGTAGTAGTAGTAGTAGTAGTAGTAGTAGTAGTAGTAGTAGTAGTAGTAGTAGTAGTTAGTTTTAGTACTTAGTAGTTAGTACTTTTCTCAACCGAATACTTAGCTTCTTGCAAGCAAATTTCAGAAACAGAACATATTTAAAAACTGAACAAGCAAGGCTGTGAGTTCCAAACTGATTATGATACTGAAATAAACAATATGAATAATCTCTTTTTATTATAATTTTAAGGCTTTTCTATTTTGCGTAAATTTAAGTTTTTGCTTCATCGTGCAATATATTCGTCATCATCATCATGCAATATCATGGCTTCGCAATATCTATGCGCGCAGTTCCATTTCGAATAACAAAATAGTCAATTATTTGTTAGAGAAAGTTAGCCTATGCCATGTCTATGTCTATTTTCCAATATTGTATTAGTTTAATCCTTCGTCCCTTAGGCTTAGTATAGTTTGCCCCCTAAAAATTTTCTGGATCTACAATCAAAATAATAATAAGCATAATTGCTTAGCCCTATTCAAATTCAAATATGCATGTTTCTTAAAAAAAACTTCTCTTGACTTAAATAACAAGTAAAGTTGTATTTCATTAAATTTTGTAAACTAATTTATAGGGGGGCCTAACCTAACTAGGGCCTATGGCCTAGGCCTTGAAATGTCAAAAAAAATTTTTTTAATTTAACAATGAAATTATCTATTGACTATATTAGGCCTATATATGATCTACTTTTTGCCATTTGATAGTTAACTTTGCCTAAGAAAAATTGTTACTTTGCATGATCATCGTCATTAAAAGATTAATTGGGCATTTAGGTAGATTCAAATATATCTAGTTGTAACTTCTCTTCAGACTTATATTTTTGTTCTTTCTTTGCATCTTTGGTCATTGACATTGCCACTAACATTAGCAATGAATTTGTCGTTAACTCACAAAATTGTTAATGCAAATTAATTAATCTGTTAGGCCTAATTCAAAAAAATCTTAATTGCAGTCTGTTAATGTTAATGGAAAATCTTAATGCTTATTAATGCTTATTAATTGATTAATGCTTATTAATAGACTGGTGCCCAACATTGCCAAATGACTATTTTACAAAAAGGCTTTTAATAAAAGGTTTTTGATAAAATTGTTATCTATTAAGTACTAGTACTATCAATGTATCATATTACCAATTTGTAATAAAGTAGGAATTTTTTAGGTTAAAATTAGACTTAGACCTATAATGTTTAAAAAATGGACAAAGTATTTATTTGACAAAATTGCATTTAATAGGCCTAAAATAACCTAGTATATCAATTATATTCCATGTTCCTTCTTTAAATATTAAAATTATTTATTAAGTCTTGATAGCCCTTTTATAGCCAATGGCCATTATAATAAATAGTGTAGCATAAATTGACCTCCTTATAGTTCAGAAAGCAACATACATATTGGAATTTCCTAATAAAGAATACTCATACAAAATTGGCAATTAACAATTGTTGGTGCAAATTTTGGTTTACAAAGCTATTTATATGCTAAAACAGTTGTCTATTAGTATATGATCATTTTTAATCTGATTTTAAAGGGCTTTCAATAATAAAATAGAGTAGAATGAATTATTTCGCTAATAAAAAACTAACAATAAGCTTTGAATTAAAGTGTGATATATAGACTAGTATATATTAGGCATGTTTTGTTTGTGATGTAACCTAGGAAATGATAGCTTATAGAGCTATGGCTGAAGGTACTAATGCCAGGGTAGAAAGAGATCAGATCTCACCTTCCCAGGGGCATTAGACCTAGATAAAGAATTGGTAGCTTGTATTATAGTTTGATAACAAGGTCCCACTGTTTGATCATAACTATGGACAGAGTCTTGAAAGTATAGACTATTTAAAGTATATGTAGTTTTGCCACCACCATAGCACTACTATGCTAGGCATCTAAAAAGTATCTTGACAGTATTTAGAATGAGGTCCCTTGCATAAGGGGCTTCTGATCTGCGCAAGGTCAAGACTCCCTGATTTAGCTAGGTTTGAAATAAAAGGAGAGTTCAAATAAATAATGATTTGACTTCCATCTTCTGGCAAGCTATAGTGCTATCATCAGAAACAATAAGGAATTGGCTTCTATTGATTTAGGCTCTGTGCACAGGTTTTAGAATACATTTGTTTGCAAGTACCATATGCATATAGTTACACATACTTTACTATACCTGAAATCTCTACAATTTGCCAATAGTTTCAGTTTTGTATCCCTGCAGCCCTAGCTTTCTCACTAGCCTGCATGCTTAAAAGATAAATAAATCAAAGCAGGACAACTGGGTTATGATTTTCACCTAACAAGTAACTTAGCTACATATAATACTTGAGAATGAATAATTGAATTTTTGCAAACCAGGATTTGGATCCCAATGGTCAATCCTAGGATTTTCAAATCCTAGACAATTTCGATCCTAGGATTTAGAATCCTAGGATTCTGGCATAATTGAAATCCCAAGATTTAGAATCCTAGGATTTGGGACTAATTCTAGGATTCTGGGATCCTAGGATCCTAGGATTATATGCCCTATTTCCCAGCAATACAACAAGGGTACTTGTCATTTTTAATGCATATCAGCATATATCCTAGTATATATAATATAGTGGAAAAATTGTGTCAATGACACATTTTTTTAGTTCTGGTATACAAACAATTAATTGTATTTTTTTCTTGCATTAGACCTAGTGTATATTAATACATGATCCAAACTTTGGTTGGCCCTTAATGGTATAGGCATAGTTTGATATACTAAGTATAATCTGGTGCAGGAAAGGGAGCTACATTGGGCATGGTTTAGAGTCTAGGCCTTATCTGCAATAGGAATTGATAGTAGGCTACTTATTTACTTTTACTTCTATATCTTTTAAATCTAAAAAAGCGACTATACTGCACTATATAAATAATCCAACACTGCCTAAAATCATTGTACTAGTTAGCTAGCATCAGGAAAACTACTGGGTATAATATCTAATTGTCCTGGTTGACTACTAGTGGGATGGATATAAGAATAGACCACTGTCTCAATATGTTTTTTGACATCTCTCTGTAGATATGACTAGATTCATTCTTAAGAATTGGGTATGATTTAACCTTTTTAGTGTCAAAAACTTGAAACTTGGTTGGTTCTTGATGAATATTCAGAAGCTTTTGATTTTAGTCTTCTGAGTTTATAATTGCTATTCTGTATCCTTTGTCATAGTTAAGAATTTTTATGTCAGTGCTCTTGCAAAGCTTGTTTATCATTTGATAGAGGCTTAAGTTTTTTGTAACAGATAGGTGACTTGGGGCTTTATTGGTAAACTGATAATAAGCAGAGATAATTTCATGGCAACATTTTGTTGGTACCTCTATGCTGTTCTAGCCTATACAATGTCTAACCTAACTGTTCTACAAATGCTTGAAGGTGAAAATTCTTTATGCTTTTAGGTAAAACTAGATGATGTATAAACCATAGCTTAAGGCTTCTTGCTAAGCTAGATTAAGTTTGTACTTACTGGTATTGGTGATACAATTCAAACTATTTTGCCATTGCTCATGCCAGAGTGTTATTAGCTTTCTTATGGATTTCCTTCACCATTCTCTGGTGTTCCCAGTTCTTTCTTGCTATCAGAGATAGTAAGACCTGGGATGTGAGTACACTAACCAGTGACTAAACTGTATGTTTGATTTCCTTGATTCATCTCGAGAGGTCTACTGTTAGTGTTGGTTATTTACACAAATTTGATATTTGATTAAGCATTGTATTTCACTTGGATTGCAGGCAAAGATGCTTGGGAGTTTAAACTTGGCAAACCTGGGAACAATGCTAAGTTGTTGGTAGGCTTGGAGGAATTCATTATCTAGCTAGATCATTAGTTCTCACATTTGAAGTGGCCAGCTGAACTAAACTCAGGATGTCAAAATTAAAGTATTAAATTTTCATATACTATCCTATTTTGAATGTTTTATTTTGTACTACCACAGTACCACTGTTATGTGTGATTTTTCTGCCATTAGCTAAACGTTTTGGTGCTTTTTCTGGTGTCATTAGACAGTTAGAACAATATTTTTGTAGATTATTTTGTCAATAAAAGAAGCAAATATTTAATTTTAGCCAGTCCTTAATATTTATTCTTTAAAAAGTGCAAAATGCCTTGGGGATATGAAACAAATAATGTTTTTAGACATCTTGTAGGCCTTATGCTTGAATTTAAAGTCATGTTAAGAATTGCACATTTAGGTGATTTTTTAACTTGGACTAAATTTCAATCTTTGAATATTAGTTATAAAGACCATTTTTAGTATATTATAATTTAATAGATGCTAACTAATAATAAGGATCTTTGATCTGACAACCTATGAGGCTAACTAGCTCAGTGGTAAACGCATATTACTCTTGCGTCACAACCCTTGATATGATCTAGATAAATTTGGGGCTTGTGCACAAAATTGTTGGCCGATGGGTTGTCGTTGCGATTCACAACCAATATGTGCCAACCTCCAAGGCACAGGAAGTGTACACGCCTGACGATAAGAAAGCCAGGGCTTATGTACACGCCAAAATCGATGCGCGATTGCGCGAAATGGCCCAGTTTGAATGCAAATGTAACAGCTGTCTATGGCCAAGTAGAACAGCTTTGCACTGGCCCTAATTCAACAAAAAGCGGCTAAAATCTCACACAAAAAAGCTAGATAGCGACATATTTGCCAAAACCTGCCCGCAGCAAAGCTATGTGCACGCTGAAGCCGCATCAAGTGGATTTCGATTTGGCCTGGAATAAACTGGTTCGCACCGTAGATCGCGTCCTACAATGCGAAGACGTTGCTAAGGAGACGTGGACCGATACATTCTTCACCATCTACAGTCTGTGCGTTGCTGCCCCGGAGCCCCACTGCGGCAGCCTGTACACGCATGTTAATAGCTTTCTACAGCAACACTGTCAGGCTGTTTTGCAGCGCTTAGACCAGGTGCCAGACGTTGAACTGCTGGCAGCTTATCACCGCAGTTGGCGCACCTATTACGACGGTTCCAGCTACCTGCACAGGCTATTTCGCTATCTAAACGTGCATCACGTGCAGAAGAAGCAGCCAAGCGACGCCGATCTGTGCTACGGCGGCATGACCCGCAGCGCCGATGCCCACACTCTGGAGGTATTCGAGCTAGCTATGGACATCTGGTACCGGATGCTGCAGCAATTGGCGCCGCGGCTCTGCCCGCTGGTTCTAGCTCAAATCGAGCTCAGCCGCCGTGGCGTCAGCATAGACGGCAGCCGGCTTAGCAGCGTTGTCCAGTCATTTGTTGACGTGGTGCACTGGGACAGAAAGCGCTGTCTGACCTTCTACACTGAGCAGATTGAGCAGCTGCTGTTGGCCCAGACGGCCGAGTTTTACGCTGCCGAAGGGGATGCATTGTTTGCTAGGCAGCCGGTTCACCGCTACATTGAACTCGTGCTGCAGCTGCTGCGAGAGGACGGCGAACGGATGCAGGCCCTGCTGCACCCGAGCTCTGTGGATAAGGTGCGCCAAGAGGCTGAGCAAAAGTGAGTGAATAACTACATGCTGATTTTGGAGACTTTGCTTGATGCCCCGCTGGAAAATAGGGAAGGATTTTGGTTCGGGTTTTTTTAGTTCGGATGGATCCGTTCAGTGGGAGAATATCCGGTCGTTTCTTCGGATATGTGACGCCAACTTTACATATCCCGACGTTTTGTTCGGATATTATAGTTCTGTATCCGGACGAAACGGCCCGATGCGTAGATTGAATCCGGAGGTAAGTCCAGAAATTTTTGTCCGGATAAGTCACATATCCGGGTGGTAATCCGGATATTCGTCCGGAAAAATATCATATCTGGACATATCCGGCTGTTCATTCGGAAAAGTGCCCCTGTCCGGATCCGGATACGCTATATCCGAACCAAAAAATATCCGTCCCATTTTTTCCGCGGGTGCATGCGATGTTCCTATCCTATCTTTCCTTCCTTTCTACTCCTATTCTTGAAATCCCCCTCTTCGCTGTCTCTGTAATCCACCTCTCCGCTCGTTTCAGTTTTTAATCCTCCACTTTCTCTCTCTTTCTCCCTCTCTCTCTCATCTCCCCTCCCTCTTTGTAATCCGCTCCGCTCCCTCTCCCTATGTTATTGTGCTACACAATCGGAAGACATTTGATTTACCAATGTCTTCAATCCTGCAGGCTTGTTGAGAACTTCCTGCCGCAGCTGAATCAGGCCGCTGTCGGGTTTGTTGAGCAGGAAGAATCGACTAACCTGGCCAACCTGTTCCAACTCACCCGATCGCTGCCAGAGGGTCACAAGGAGCTCCGCAGGCTGTTTGAGGCGCATATCTGTTCAGCTGGAGAGCAGGCGCTGGCCACCGTTGGCTCGTCGGAGCCCGCCGCCGCTGCCCAGGAGTTTGTTGACGGCCTGAGACAATTGCACGAAAAGTTCAAAGCCTGGGTTAGGGGCACGTTTAACGACGATGCGCAGTTTGATCGGTCGCTTGATTTGGCACTATCGAAAGTTGTTAATCAGCTGGACGCTGCAGGTGATTTAATTGCATTTGGTTATTGCTGTTTTGCTTGGCGGCTTTATGTCAGACTCTTCTGTGCAGCTTGTGTTCATAATGGATCAGCGAGTTAGGGAATGGTGATGCGGGTGATATATGTTGGTCACCACAATTGGGAGATTTGTTATGATGAAATTTTGCTTCCGTCTAACCAGACACGGAAGTGAAATCTTAATCTTCACTTCAAGTCTTAATCCGACTTGATAGGGTGAGATTTTGATTCTCTCGGACTATATGGGTGTGATTTTGATTCTCTCGGACTAGATAGAGTGAGATTTTGATTCTATCGGACTAGATAGGGTGAGATTTTGATTCTCTCGGACTAGATAGAGTGAGATTTTGATTCTATCGGACTAGATAGGGTGAGATTTTGATTCTCTCGGACTAGATAGAGTGAGATTTTGATTCTCTCGGACTAGATAGGGTGAGATTTTTATTCTCTCGGACTAGATAGAGTGAGATTTTGATTCTATCCGACTAGATAGGGTGAGATTTTGATTCTATCCGACTAGATAGGGTGAGATTTTGATTCTATCCGACTAGATAGGGTGAGATTTTGATTCTCTCGGACTAGATGGGGGAGATTTTGATTCTCTCGGACCAGATAGAGTGAGATTTTGATTCTATCCGACTAGATAGGGTGAGATTTTGATTCTCGGCCTAGGTGTGTGTGATTTTGATTCTCTCGGACTAGATAGAGTGAGATTTTGATTCTATCCGACTAGATAGGGTGAGATTTTGATTATCTCGGACTAGATAGGGGAGATTTTGATTCTCTCGGACTAGATAGAGTGAGATTTTGATTCTATCCGACTAGATAGGGTGGGATTTTGATTCTCTCGGACTAGATAGGGTGAGATTTTGAGTCTCGGACTAGGCATGGGTGAGATTTTGATTCTCTCGGACCAGATGGGTGAGATTTTGATTCTCTCGGACCAGATGGGTGAGATTTTGATTCCATCCACCTACTTACAATGCGCCAGGCAAGAAGCAGTGCAAGTCGCCCGAGCTGCTCGCCCGATACGTTGACGCAATGCTGCGCAAATCATCCAAAGCCGTTAGCGACAGCGAATTGGAGGAGAAGCTCAGCCAGTGCATCGGCATCTTTAAATACGTCGAAGACAAGGACGTATTCCAGCGGCACTATCAGCGCCTGCTATCCAAACGGTTGATCCTGGGCGTGTCGCACTCGTCCGAGGCCGAGGAGGGCATGATCTCTAAGCTGAAGTCTGCCTGCGGCTACGAGTTCACTTCCAAATTTCAGCGCATGTTTCACGATGTCCGGCTGTCCGAGTCGCAGTCGTCCGATTTTGCCGACGCGCACGGACGCGACGCTCTGGGCATCTCTCTGCACGTGTTCGTGCTGACCCAGGGCGCCTGGCCTCTGCAGGCGTCGAATACGCCGTTTCCCAGGCTGCCCAGCCCGCTGGAGCGCGGGGTGACGCTGTTTCAGCGGTACTATACTAATAAGTTCCAGGTAAGTAAAGCTTGTTCTGGTGAAGTACAGAATTCCTTAACATTCCAATGTAAAACCGAAAGCCATGAATTTGAACTCGCAAGTCGGGAGTCCCGAACTCACGTTATTATTTATTAGAGGCAGAGGGCTGTGTACACCTTGGCGCACTTTAAGCGACATTGTCACACAACCGGCGAGAGGCATTGCCGCCCATTCCGCCGACTCCCCTGAGCAGGCACACAAGCGCGCGGATACGTACGCAGTCATACGCACAGGCACACACTCACACAGGAGTGTACAGCGGCCCTAACTTTACAGTGCCTTGAGGGTTGGCCCTCAAAGGCGTTAATTGCACGAGCAGAGCCAAGCCGAGATTCCAATTTAGCCCCAAATAATGCGACTGCACTTGGAATCGAGCCTGGGCCGCTGGCGCATCAGAGCGCCGCGCTAGACCATTGGGCTGCAACCCCCCCCCCGTTACTGAACTCGCAGTCAGGAATCCCGAACTTGCAGTCAGGAATCCCGAAGTCGCAGTCAGGAATCCCGAAGTCACAGTCAGGAATCCCGAACTCACAGTCAGGAATCCCGAACTTGCAGTCAGGAATCCCGAAGTCACAGTCAGGAATTCCGAAGTCACAGTCAGGAATTCCGAAGTCACAGTCAGGAATTCCGAAGTCACAGTCAGGAATCCCGAAGTCACAGTCAGGAATCCCGAAGTCACAGTCAGGAATCCCGAACTCGCAGTCAGGAATCCCGAAGTCACAGTCAGGAATTCCGAAGTCACAGTCAGGAATCCCGAAGTCACAGTCAGGAATTCCGAAGTCACAGTCAGGAATTCCGAAGTCACAGTCAGGAATCCCGAACTCGCAGTCAGGAATCCCGAAGTCACAGTCAGGAATCCCGAAGTCACAGTCAGGAATCCCGAAGTCACAGTCAGGAATCCCGAAAGCAGTTGCAGTCTATAAACACACAAAAAGCTGTCCTCCCCATTCCACTAGGGCCGGCGCCTCACCTGGCTGCATGCGCACGGCACAGCCGACATGAAGCTGAAGTTCAGTCGCACCTATTCGGCTACTGTTGGCGCAGCCCAGGCCATCCTGCTGCTGCAGTTCAACGACCTGCCAGCTAGCCGGACCCTGTCGCTAGCCGATCTGGCTAACGCAGTCGGTGTCGGCGAGGCCGAACTGCAGCGCTGCCTGGCCCCCCTCATCGACTGCGGCATCCTGCAGGCCGACGCGACTGGCCAGCAGCTGCACGTCAATCAGGAGTTTCACAGCAAGCGGTCGCGACTCCGGGTCCTGCCTGCGCCAGCCAAGGAGGCCGAGAAAGAGCAGGAGCGTGTCGCCTCCCAGATTCAGGAGGATCGAAAATTCTTCCTGCAGGCGGCGATTGTGCGGATTATGAAGGATCGAAAACGGCTTAACTTTAATAGCCTTACTCAGCTGGTTAGTCTCATGTTTCGAGCTTAATACTGTAGCATGTTGTTTAACTTGCCCCGTGTCCTTAGCTAATTAGTCTCACCTTTGATGCCCCCGTGTCCTTAGCTAATTAGTCTCACCTTTGATGCCCCCGTGTCCTTAGCTAATTAGGCTCACCTTTGATACCCTTGTATCCTTAGCTAATTAGGCTTACCTTTGATGCCCCGTGTCCCTAGATAATAAGGCTCACTTTTGATACCCTTGTATCCTTAGCTAATTAGGCTCACCTTTGATACCCTTGTATCCTTAGCTAATTAGTCTCACCTTTGATACCCTTGTATCCTTAGCTAATTAGGCTCACCTTTGATACCCTTGTATCCTTAGCTAATTAGTCTCACCTTTGATACCCTTGTATCCTTAGCTAATTAGGCTCACCTTTGATACCTCTGTATCCTTAGCTAATTAGGCTCACCTTTGATACCTCTGTATCCTTAGCTAATTAGGCTCACCTTTGATACCTCTGTATCCTTAGCTAATTAGGCTCACCTTTGATACCTCTGTGTCCTTAGCTAATTAAGGCTCACCTTTGATACCTCTGTATCCTTAGCTAATTAGGCTCACCTTTGATACCCTTGTATCCTTAGCTAATTAGGCTCACCTTTGATACCTCTGTATCCTTAGCTAATTAGGCTCACCTTTGATGCCCCAGTGTCCCTAGATAATAAGGCTCACCTTTGATACCCTTGTATCCTTAGCTAATTAGTCTCACCTTTGATGCCCCCGTGTCCTTAGCTAATTAGTCTCACCTTTGATGCCCCCGTGTCCTTAGCTAATTGGTCTCACCTTTGATGCCCCCGTGTCCTTAGCTAATTGGTCTCACCTTTGATGCCCCCGTGTCCTTAGCTAATTAGGCTCACCTTTGATGCCCCCGTGTCCTTAGCTAATTAGTCTCACCTTTGATGCCCCCGTGTCCTTAGCTAATTGGTCTCACCTTTGATGCCCCGTGTCCTTAGCTAATTAGGCTCACCTTTGATGCCCCGTGTCCCTAGATAATAAGGCTTATACTTTCTCTCCTTACTCCTACTTATCAATAACTGCAACCCGCAGGTGCTGGTGCAGACAACTCCCAGGTTCAAGCCGGAGGTGAAGATGATCAAGACCTGCATAGAGAGTCTCATTGAGAAGGAATACTTGACCAGATCTCAGGCCAAGCTAGACGAGATCAGCTACAACGGTTAATACACAGAGGCAGATACACTGTACTGCAGTATCTACAATCTAAAAGAAGAACTTAGCAGCTAGCAGTTTGTTGTCAGGCAGGGCTTACTAAACCTACTGTTTTATTACATGTAGATTGTCGTTTGCGCGTTCGCACCGTGTTTGGGTTATTATGAATAATTAACCGTAACCAATGACTATAGAATAATGGGGCTGTAGTTAATAGCTACATAGCAATCAATACTGTTGTTTGGGTATTGTATTAACGCTAACAGTACAATAAACTTTATTTGTATAGCTAATTGCATAGATACAGGAAATATCTACTGTACCTCTATTATACCGTATAAAGCGCTCTGAGGAACGTGTAACAGCGTTGAGGAAGAGGAGAAAGCGATGTTTTTAGTTTTATTCAACGCCATCTATTTAGAATTTCATATTTAACTGATCCGCCGTCTTGCGTATGCCCTCCTGTACTTGGCTGGCTTGATTATTATGAATTTGCGAAAAATAATGCTTTGTAATGATTCAATTTATTCCAGCAGACTAATTTATTATCAAATATTTTCTTGTGTTTCTACTTTCTTTTTTTATAAAAAAGTTTGTACTACTTTGCTAGTCCGTTTCTAGCATACTTTGATGCTACTATCAGTAGCAACTAGCGAATGCATATTTCCTAGCAGGTTTAGTGTATTGAAGGTTAGGAATAAAAAGAATTTTCCATATTCAACGGATTTCGTTGGGTAAGTTGAACTTTTCCCCTATTAGTACTCGTAGGCAAGTTTCAAAAATCTTTCTAACTGCCCATCAATTTCTCTCTGTGCGCATGAGTAGGCAGCCTTCCATCTCCTTTAAGATCCCTACGTGTACTAAAAATTTGTGCACGCTTCGCTGCACCCGTCCGTCCCTCACGCCATGGGGCGCTTCTAATCAGGACGCTACGATGGATGGAATAATGTTATTAGATCAAAGCCTAGGCGTATGTTAATGCAGAGGGACTTTTTTCTAGCACGTCTTGGATAAGCCTTTTAAATCCTTTCTATCAACGCTGTGTGCTACTTAAGTCTATGAAGATGGCGGCGCTTATTTCCCGTGAAGCTCGAGATTAAGATAGCGGGGAGAAATTTGCGTGGGTGTTTCGTGTTCTAGCCAATGAGGGAATGCGTAGAGCTTGTTCAGCAATCTTACATGGCCTATATATATCTGGGCTTTAAGCACTGGTTTAGCATTGTCGGCACTCCTAAGTATTCCTGTTCAATTCAGCCGGAACTTCTCTATGTAAGTACTTATATAATTAGTTTTGCCTGAATAATTTGGGTTTGTATCGCCATTGACGTTTTATATTGGACGCCATAGACATTCAAGCCAGGCCACACAGATCACACCCTAGTCATAGACTTGAGCAGTTTAGCTAAGTCAACTGAGGGAGGCTTGGCCATAGACTATAACCTGGACATTCAATATGGGAATCGGACTGAGATTTTATAGCTCTCTGTCCCTCCATCCCCTGTTTGCTCGTCTTTGGCCTGAAAGCGACCCAATTCAATGGCGCCACGAATTCCTGTAGTAGATCGCCAGCGGCTGATTTGATGCGATTATTAAATAAGGGTCATCCATCGCAGCAGCTGCAAGATCTTTCAAATCAAGTAAACAACCGCATTCTGAATCGCTGCCAACTTTCGACTCGATGGCAGAGTGGAATCCCATCCTCGCGGTGGTCAGAAAGGATTGTGCAAGGCCGATCAGGAAATGAGAGAATTCTTGGTTGAGAAACTCTATAAAATCCTTTCGATGAGACGCTCAAGGAAATGTCTGAACTGCTGACCGAGCGCTTTCCCCGTGCAGTTGCATGTTCACTTTTAAATATTCCAGTAGCCCTGAGATATAAAAAATACGTTAAATAAGGCGAATTCCCGTTTTGAATGGCTTTTTTCCCATTTTGATTGTCCATTCCACATTCCTATGGTTGTGCATTCCCAAGCAGCCGTCAAAAGCGATAGCACCCGTTTCAAAGAGCCTGATGGTACCGACTGGACAGAGAAGACTGATAAGGAGGTTTGGATAGATAATTAAACTGGAAAAGCAGTGACGTGATGAATTGCGTACTTGGGTGAAAGTCTATATTACAGTGTACAGTAGAATGTACAGCCAAGTCTGCGTATACTCGTAGTAAAGTCTTGGCATAACTGAGTGTTGAAGTGGCAGCGATAGTCTATGGCCAGCCCTGCTGACCAGGCCGGTAGGAACGAGATCTTTGTTATCAATGATTTTCCGGCTTCGGAGTGAAAAGTTTAACGGCGCTTCATTGAATTGAGAATAATCATTTTTTGAGACATTTTATTTCAATAATTAACGTTTGAGATTTGAGAAGCTAGTTTGAGCCGCTTCTTGAATATTTGATTTGCTTGTTTTCGACTAGGCTCTATAGGATTAGTAATACGGATTAGTTGGGAAAATTTCTTCGACTGTTCGCTCTGTGTGATGATGCGTGATTGTTTTGTTTTTTTAGCCTGCTTTGGGGAATTATTTTTTGTATGAAAAAATCTTTGCTGAATAATTGAACTGAAATTTATTGAAGGCAGGAATATATTTGATGCATTCGAGCGCGCAGCCTACTAAGATGCATCATTTTTTCTTTGTACACCTGCTGACACCCACTCTCTCCATCTCTGTCACCTGGTCTCCTGTTTATTTTTCTTAAAATAGCTCAAAATTTCTTGTTTTTCTTCAGTTTTGTAGATTAATTCCTGTACCAATAAAATTTACCAACTTGCTGAGGACAACCTATTAAGAGACAGCTACTCCTGCTCCAAAACGTATTACTCTACTCTAAGACGTACTCAAAACTACTCTTAAGCGTACTCAAAACTACCCTAAGACGTACTCAAAACTAGTCTAAAGAGGTACTCAAAACTAGTCTAAAGAGGTACTCAAAACTAGTCTAAAGAGGTACTCAAAACTAGTCTAAAGAGGTACTCAAAACTAGTCTAAGAGGTACTCAAAACTAGTCTGAAGAGGTACTCAAAACTAGTCTAAGAGGTACCATTTTTAGTATATTGGAAGTACTCAAAACTACTTTAAGACGCGCCAAAAACTACTCTAAAACGTACTCAAAGATTCCCGAGAACTAGTCAGAGCTAATTGCTACTGTAGATTTTCTTATTGCCAGAACAATTGATTATTTTAAAAGTGCAAGCTTACAAACAAAGTTGATTCTATTTTGATCCTATTTCAGTAATCCCTCGCCCGGTAGCTGACAGCGAGGCTTTTAGCCTCCCCGCAATCACTCAGAATGGAAGACGCCGAGCTCTACCAGGATTGCCTGTCCGGCGCCCCATCAACTGTGCTTACAGAATCAGTGAGTAGCAGCAGTCGCAGCAGTTCAAATGACAAATGGATCGAGCGGAACATCTCTAAACTGGAGTGCGTCCGATTCACCCCCGTCGCGGCCGATCTGGCCAAGTGCCAGTGCGGCAAGCCGCTGTCCGAGCACCCGCACGGCCTGCCGAGGTCCACAACAGCTTGGGCTTCGGCCAGCCATACCGAGGCCTCGCCAACCGATGCCTACGGAGTGATCGAGTTTGTTAGCGGGCCGCATCCAACCAGGGCGCATTACATTCGGGTGGCCGCCAACACGCAGCCTGAGCAGCTGCTGCACATTCTCACCAGGGTCTGGCGACTCCGCCTGCCTAAGCTGGTGCTGACAGTGCATGGCGGCATTCAGAACTTTGAACTGCAGCCGAAGCTTAAAAAGGTTGTGCTAAATGGTATATTGAAAGCGGCTAAGACTACGGATGCTTGGGTGATCTCTACCGGTTTGGACAACGGGATATCCAGGTATGTTCCTTACTCTCTGTCTGTCTGTCTGTCTGTCTGTCTGTCTGTCTGTCTGTCTTAGTGTCTATCTGTCTGTCTGTCTGTCTGTCTTAGTGTCTGTCTGTCTGTCTGTCTGTCTGTCTGTCTGTCTGTCTGTCTGTCTTAGTGTCTGTCTGTCTGTCTGTCTGTCTGTCTGTCTGTCTGTCTGTCTGTCTGTCTGTCTGTCTGTCTGTCTGTCTGTCTGTCTGTCGGTCTGTCTGTCTGTCTGTCTGTCTGTCTCTGTCTGTCTGTCTGTCTGTCTGTCTGTCTGTCTGTCTGTTTGTCTGTCTGTCTGTCTGTCCGTCTGTCTGTCTGTCTGTCTGTCTGTCTGTCTGTCTGTCTGTCTGTCTGTCTGTCTGTGTGTCTTGTGGATGTGGATCTTCTCGGCAGCTTACAGAGCTCATACCTTGTACTAACCCTGTTTCCCAGATACGTAGGCGAGTCAATCAGCGAGGAGATTCACATGAAGAAGCACCGGATCGCCGCCATCGGCATCGCACCCTGGGGCGTCATCCGCGACCGGGAACAGCTGATTGGCCGAAATCGGACCTGCAAATACTTCGCAATCAGCTCGTCTAGCAAGGCCCTGTCCGTGTTGAACAGGTGTCACAATTATTTCATCCTGGTTGACGACGGCCAGTCAAATGTCTATGGCACGGAGATCCAGCTGCGCAGGGCCTTCGAGCGGCACCTGTGCTCGATGCGGCTGGACAAGTCCAGATTCGGCGTCGGCCTGGACCGCGTGCCCGTTGTTGCCACGCTGATCGAAGGCGGAGCCAACGTGTTCCGGCACGTGCTGGATCTGACGCTGGACCGGCGCCCCATTCCCGTGGTTGTGTGCGACGGTAGCGGCCGGGCTGCCGACATTCTCGCTTTTATACACAAGAACGGGGAGCAGGTGCGCGCTCGGGGCCATTGTTCGTTGGGCTAGATAGTATTTAATTATGCTTGATTTTTATGCTTAGATTAATGCAGAAATTAATTAGTTTATTGATTACTCGACTAATGTACTGATTTATTTATTGATTGCATGACAGCTTGTCAAATGACTGATTAACCGATCCAGTGATTGATTGATTGATTGATCCAATGATTGATTGCATAATCCAGTGATAGATTTATTGATCAAATGAGTGATTGATTTATCCAGTGATTGATTTATTGATCAAATGAGTGATTGATTTATCCAGTGATTGATTGCTTAATCCAGTGATGGATTTATTGATCCAGTGATTGATTGATTAATCAAATGAGTGATTAATTGATTGATACAATGATGGACTTATTGATCCAGTGATGGATTTATTGATCCAGTGATTGATTGCTTTATTGATCCTATGATTGATTGATTGATCGATTGGTCCTATGATTGATTGATTAATTGATCCAGTGATTGATTGATTTTATCAACAAATAATTGATACAATGATTGTTATATCGATTACTCGTAGTTTGTTGACTAATGCGTTTTTATCTTAAGGATAAGTTAATAAAGGATTAAAAAACCTTCTTTACCGTAGGAAAATAAATTGATAAACAGGCCACATATTTTTCCAGGCTTTCTATATTTGTAGTTAGAGTACAATTAAGTACATTCCGCCCTATCCAGGTGCTGAACTGTACAGCCCTGGCCGATCAGATAGTCGATCTAATCCGAGACAAGTTCCGCTTGGCCAGAAGCAAGGCTCTAGCCGTATTCAGCGAGATCCGCGTCTGCCTGCAAGGCCCCGGCCGCGACCTGGTGTCCGTGTTCCGCCTCGGCGAAGGCCGCTTCAAAGACGTAGACGACGCCATCTTGACCTCGCTATTGAGCTCGCATCACCTGTCGCACAGCAGCCAGCTGAAGTTGACCATGGCCTGGAATAGGGTCGATCTGGCCCGCTCCCACCTGTTCCAGTACGGCCAGGACTGGCGATCAGCTGATCTGGAACGGGCCATGATGGAAGCCCTGATGAATAACAGAATTGAATTTGTTAAGCTGCTGCTAGAATGGGGCGTCAATGTTGAGAGATTCCTCACCCGCCTGCGGCTGGAGGACCTGTACACATTCTGCCTGTTTGGCGATGAGACTAAAGGCTTGGGCAAGTATCTGCGATTCCTATTGAAACAGACGCTGGCTAAGTTTTCTAAGAAACAGCAGCGAGTGTCGCTATATCTGATTGGCCGCCTGGTCCAGGAGCTGATCGGTGGCGGCTTTGTGCATGAGTACACCCGCCGGTTCTGTCTGGCCAAGGCTGCCGTCAGATCCGCTAGCGGCGCCCTGCCGCCCGACGCTGCTGCCGGCGCTACAGGGGGTCTGGCCTCCGAGCAGGTGAGCACAAGATGCACGAAAAAGATAATTATGGGATTTTGAAAATCTGAGAGAGTCTAGGCCTAGTGTGATTTTGATAAATCTAGACTAAGGGGATATCGGGATTTTGAGATTAGGAAATCTAGGATAAAACTAAAGTATGATTTGGGAATCTAGGACGTGATTAAGATCTGTGTGTGGGATTGTGAAATCTAGGATGAGATTAGAACTCTTTAGTGGGATTAATGATATCCAGGGATGAGATTAGAGATCTGTGGTGGGATTGGGATATCTAGGATGAGATTAGATTTCTGTAGTGAGATTGCGAAATCTAGGATGAGATTAGAGACCTGGGGTAGGATTGAAGATGAGATTTAAAGATCCGAAGTGGGATTTGGATACCTTGGATAAGATTAGAGATCTATGGTGGGATATGGATATCTAGAATGAGATTAAAGATCTTTACTAAGATTAGAGATCTGTGGTGAGATTAAGAAAAATTAGGATGATATTTGAGATCTGGAGTGAGATTGCAAATTCTAGGATTACCGAGATTAGAGATCTGTGGTGGGATGGCAATATCTAGGGGTGAGATTAGAGATCTGTGGTGGGATGGGTATACCTAGGATGCATCTCATGAGATAGAGATCTGTGGTGAGATTAGAGATCTGGGGTGAGATTTCAAATTCTAGGATTGCCGGAGTTAGAGATCTAAGGTATGATTTAGACATCTAGGATGATATTACAGATCTGTGGTGAGATTGTAAAGGGATGAGATTAGAAATTTGTGGTGGAATTGGGATACCTAGGGATGGGATTAGAGATCTGTGGTGGGATCGGGATATCTGGGGATGAGATTAGAGATCTGTAGTGAGATTGAGAAATCTAAGACGAGATTAGAGATCCAGAGAGAGATTTGAAAATCTAAGAGGAGATTCTAAATCTAGGATGTGATTAGGAAATCTAGTTTTAGAATAATTAATGTAAAATTTGGAACCAATGAGATGAGAGATGAGAGAGTTTAGATTAGAAAATTTTGTACCGGGCATAAGATAGGAGATCTAGGTGTAAAACAGCAAGCACAGGTTGTTTCAGCTTATTGGGTATTTGGTGCGTGCCAGTGCTCAGTAAATGCGGATTCCTCCTGGGCGCAAAGCGGCATTCCCAATGTTAATTAAGCTACGAGAAATGAGTTTTTGGTTCAGAATATTATACATTATATTCCTCCCGTGGGACATTCGAGAAACAGCCTATCTAAGAAAGCAATCAACGTTAATTGAAAAAATTACGTTAAAAGCTCTTGGCTTAAACGATTTACGTAATTTCCTTATACTAATCCAGGCCTGCTTTCAGTGCGGCAAGCTTTTAGACTTGATTGGCGCGGTTTGAAAGGAAATGATAAATAAAGGAAATTTTAATGCAAGGAATCAAAGGACCTGTAGTGCTTGCATGATGAATTGAAATAAACGCATGCTTTGATCAGGGGGGGGGGGAGGGCGGAGGTCTGACTAATTAGGTTCGTCAAAGTGTCCGAGTTCACGATTTTATGCCGACTATCGCCTTGATAAATTCGACAGCGGCTCAAGGCCGATCTTGTTGCGAACTAAGTTGAATTTGATTGATTAATTAGCTGTCAGGTTTAGGATTTCCCCTCCTTTATAACAGATCGTAAGCTGTTAAAGTACGCGCTTATTTCATACGAATTATCCCTGAGGTTGTAGCCTAGTGGTCAGAGTGTCGGACTCACGAATGAAAGGTCTGGGGTTCGATTCTCGACCCACTCGGAACAATTTGTGTCCTTGAGCAAGACACTCAACTCTGCATTGCTTCAGTTCACCCAGCTGTAAAATGGGTGCCAGCATTAGCTGGGGTAATTGAGGGTGTGTGGCGACCCCCCAGTCCTTGGACTGAACAGCCGTACGCAGCCTTCAGATGCACCGCGCAATAGCTGCGGCTGAGCTGTGGTTGCACATCTGGCCACTAGGGCAGCCGGCAGGTGTAATCAATCATTATTATTATTATCACACCTGCCCGAACTCCTGCCAGCCGACCATCACCGGCGCGGCGTCCAACACTCTGATGAACAGCATCAAGTCTGTGCGATCCATGCTGCGTCTGGGCGCCGGAGCACCCAGCGGAGGCGCCGGGCCAAGCGAGATCGCTGGAGGCGGCGGCGGCATGGGCTACAGCAACAGCACCCACGCCCTGCTGCTGAACAACCAGCAGCAGCAGCAGGTTCCGCAGCAGCCGCAGCACGAGCAGCAGCAGCATCGGGGCCAAAATGACTACGAATTTCGATTCCCTTACACGGATCTCATGACCTGGGCTGTGCTCTGCCGCCGCTACGAACTGGCCTGGTATTTTATGCAGTGCGGCGAAGATGTCATCGCCAAGGCCCTGTTCTCGGCCGCTCTGTTCCGCGCCATCATGACCCGCATTGATGAGGACGTTCATGTGGAGTACTATCAGGTATTTGGAATAACTTATACTTATGATGATACTTTTAAGTGTCTTTCCCTGTCTGCGGTGTCTGGAATGGGATCATTCCTGCAGCTGATTTCCCCTGTCTGGAATGGGATCATTCCTGCAGCTGATTTCCCCTGTCTGGAATGGGATCATTCCTGCAGCTGATTTCCCTATCTGGAATGGGATCATTCCTGCAGCTGATTTCCCCTATCTGGAATGGGATCATTCCTGCAGCTGATTTCCCTATCTGGAATGGGATCATTCCTGCAGCTGATTTCCCCTATCTGGAATGGGATCATTCCTGCAGCTGATTTCCCCTATCTGGAATGGGATCATTCCTGCAGCTGATTTCCCCTATCTGGAATGGGATCATTCCTGCAGCTGATTTCCCCTATCTGGAATGGGATCATTCCTGCAGCTGATTTCCCCTATCTAGAATGGGATCATTCCTGCAGCTGATTTCCCTATCTGGAATGGGATCATTCCTGCAGCTGATTTCCCCTATCTGGAATGGGATCATTTCTGCAGCTGATTTCCCCTATCTGGAATGGGATCATTCCTGCAGCTGATTTCCCCTATCTGGAATGGGATCATTCCTGCAGCTGATTTCCCCAATCTGGAATGGGATAATTCCTACAGCTGATTTCCCTATCTGGAATGGGATCATTCCTGCAGCTGATTTCCCCTATCTGGAATGGGATCATTCCTAGTATTTATCAAACTTACTCTTACTGATTTATGGGAAATTGGCTATGAACGGTTTATCCGCTTCTCCATAGTAACAATAATTATATTCATTAAACCTTCCAACTACTGGTCGTTAGGCTTTCATTTCTTCCCGCGCTGCTAGAGATTGATTATGATTAGGAAGTTGCATTCGAGTCCTTTCTCGAACTTGCCTGTACTTGCAGGCCGTAAGGCCGTGCGTATTTCGGTGGATATTTCTGAATCATATTGAGAGGCGAACAGCTCTCTGCTCTAGAAAATACTTTCTACATTAAGTGGGCTTTGAGTGCTCTCTCATATTCTCGGCTCCCCCTGTACGCAGGAACTGGAGTCCTGGTGCGACAAGTACGAAGCGGAGGCGCTGTCCATGCTGGAGCACTGCTACAAGTTCGATCCCAGATTAACTAGGAAGCTGGTCACCTATCAGCTAGCCGAGTTCGGCGGGCACACCTGCATGAGCCTGGCTTACACCTCGCGCAGTATGCTGTTCCTCAACCACGCCTGTCCCCAGATCATTCTCAACGATCTGTGGTACGGCGGAGTCCGCGAGACCGACGATCTCACCGGCCTCCGCGTGTTCGCCCTCTGCCTGGTGCTGCTGGCTTGCCCGCCGCTATTCTTCGCGCTGCTATTGTTCACCAATTTTGTCGAATTCAAAAGCCTGCAAGAGCTGCGCGATCAGCCGCAGACGCGCGACGAATTCGGCGATGTTGAATCTTCGTCGTCGTCTTCGTCTTCGTCGGGATCGTCAGTGTCGTCAAGAGACGCGGAGGCGAAGGCGCATCGAGTTGAACAGCAGGCTGATCAGCATCAAGCTTCGGCTGCTGCAGGCGCCGCCCCGGCCTCCTCGTTGCGTAATTTCATGCGTCAGGTTCCGGAGGAATCCCTTAGCGACAAAATCGACCGGCTGGGCTTGCAGAGTGGCGGCAGCGGCCAGGCCAATGCCAAAAAGTCCGGAGGTCGGGTGAACTTTGTGAACGAGCTGCCAATGACTACTATTGTGGCGCCGCAGGCTCAGCAGCACGCTGGCAAGACTGCCCAGCTGCCCAGAATTGGTGAGTCAGAGTTGATTTCTGTGCAAGTTCATTTGCTAACTCATTTTGAATGTATGCCGCACATTCTCTAAGCTAAAACATTGAACATTTCTTTGTATTCGGTTTAGTCATTTTTCTACTACTCAGCTCTTAATAGTATCCTTTTCAACTGCCATTTGGGCTCAAATAAACTCAAATTCAAGTGCTATTGGTGTCATTTTGAGCTTAAATAAACCGACTGGTGCCATTTTGAGCTCAAATAAACCAACTAGTGCCATTTTGAGCTCAAATAAACCAACTAGTGCCATTTTGAGCTCAAATGTACCGGTTGGTGCCATTTTGACCCCAAATAAACCGACTAGTGCCATTTGAGCTCAAATAAACCGACTAGTGCCATTTTGACCCCAAATAAACCGACTAGTGCCATTTGAGCTCAAATAAACCGACTAGTGCCATTTTGAGCTCAAATAAACCGGTTGGTGCCATTTTGAGCTCAAATAAACCAACTAGTGCCATTTTGAGCTCAAATAAACCAACTAGTGCCATTTTGAGCTCAAATAAACCAACTAGTGCCATTTTGAGCTCAAATAAACCGGTTGGTGCCATTTTGAGCTCAAATAAACCCCTAGTGCCATTTTGAGCTCAAATAAACCAACTAGTGCCATTTTGAGCTCAAATAAACCAACTAGTGCCACTTTGAACTCAAATAAACTAACTAGTGCCATTTTGAGCTCAAATAAACCAACTAGTGCCATTTTGAGCTCAAATAAACCAAGTTGTGCCATTTTGAGCTCAAATAAACCAACTAGTGCCATTTTGAGCTCAAATAAACTAACTAGTGCCATTTTCGAGCTCAAATAAACCAACTAGTGCCATTTTGAGCTCAAATAAACCAACTAGTGCCATTTTAAGCTCAAATAAACCGGTTGGTGTCATTTTGAGCTCAAATAAACCAACTAGTGCCATTTTGACCCCAAATAAACCAACTAGTGCCATTTTGAGCTCAAATAAACCGGTTGGTGCCATTTTGACCCCAAATAAACCAACTAGTGCCATTTTGACCCCAAATAAACCAACTAGTCAACTAAACCAACATTTTGAGCTCAAATAAACCAAGTAGTGCCATTTTGAACTCAAATAAACTAACTAGTGCCATTTTGAGCTCAAATAGACTAACTAGTACCATTTTGAGCTCAAATAAACCAACTAGTGCCATTTTGAGCTCAAATAAACTAACTAGTGCCATTTTCGAGCTCAAATAAACCAACTAGTGCCATTTTGAACTCAAATAAACTAACTAGTGCCATTTTGAGCTCAAATAGACTAACTAGTACCATTTTGAGCTCAAATAAACCAACTAGTGCCATTTTGAGCTCAAATAAACTAACTAGTGCCATTTTCGAGCTCAAATAAACCAACTAGTGCCATTTTGAACTCAAATAAACCAACTAGTGCCATTTTGAGCTCAAATAAACCAACTAGTGCCATTTTCGAGCTCAAATAAACCAACTAGTGCCATTTTGAGCTCAAATAAACCGGTTGGTGTCATTTTGAGCTCAAATAAACCGGTTGGTGTCATTTTGAGCTCAAATAAACCAACTAGTGCCATTTTGAGATCAAATAAACCAACTAGTGCCATTTTGAGCTCAAATAAACCAACTAGTGCCATTTTGAGCTCAAATAAACCAACTAGTGCCATTTTGAGCTCAAATAAACCAACTAGTGCCATTTTGAGCTTAAATAAACCAACTAGTGCCATTTTGAGCTCAAATAAACCGACTGGTGCCATTTTGAGCTCAAATAAACCAACTAGTGCCATTTTGAGCTCAAATAAACCAACTAGTGCCATTTTGAGCTCAAATGTACCGGTTGGTGCCATTTTGACCCCAAATAAACCGACTAGTGCCATTTGAGCTCAAATAAACCGACTAGTGCCATTTTGAGCTCAAATAAACCGGTTGGTGCCATTTTGAGCTCAAATAAACCAACTAGTGCCATTTTGAGCTCAAATAAACCGGTTGGTGCCATTTTGAGCTCAAATAAACCAACTAGTGCCATTTTGAGCTCAAATAAACCGACTAGTGCCATTTTGACCCCAAATAAACCAACTAGTGCCATTTTGACCCCAAATAAACCGACTAGTGCCATTTTGACCCCAAATAAACCGACTAGTGCCATTTTGACCCCAAATAAACCAACTAGTGCCATTTTGACCCCAAATAAACCGACTAGTGCCATTTTGACCCCAAATAAACCAACTAGTGCCATTTTGACCCCAAATAAACCAACTAGTGCCATTTTGACCCCAAATAAACCGACTAGTACCATTTTGAGCTCAAATAAACCAACTAGTGCCATTTTGAGCTCAAGTAAACCCATGACTGAATATAAAGCATTTGTGTTTTTAGTTTATCATCATTCATATTCACAGAATCCGTTATTACACATTTTTAACCGTAAATTTATTTTAAATCCTATAAAATTTCTCAAGAATTTAGGCGCATGTTATTCATACTGTGCGTGACTCTAAGCATACAGAATGCGCGCATGTGATTGAGATTCGACAATTGTTGGAATCGGTAAATTGCAATAGCCAAAAACCCACCAGAGTTATTCATCGGACCAAATGTTAACACGTTTAATGCTGCATGTTTTCATTAACTAGTATTGTCTAACATTTTTAATCGTATTTTCTATTGAAAGTAATATGATTGCGCATTGTTTTTAATTTTACCGCTGTTTTAGTCGTCTGATATCTTAAGTTTATCTACTCGTAGCCTTACTGTGTGCTTGTTCCAGCTCGTTAACCCATAATCCATAGACGGTTTATTTATTATCGAAAACAAGTTCTCCTCCGACACTACGTGACCGCCCCGTGCATCCCATTGTTCGCTCCAGGCAGCTCAGGCGGCGGCCGCGCCGGCGCCTCCTCCAGCCTGCACTTCCCTATGAAGGACTCGGAGTACTCCGGCTATCAGAACTACCACACCAGGGGGCCGCAGCCGCAGCACAGCCGCTTGGACCGGCTGCCATATCGGATGCGAGTGTCCGAGTTCTTTAGCGCTCCCATCACCCGCTATTGGATTCACCTCATCACCTATGCCATCTTTATTGTGTCATTTTTTTCCTACGTGCTTGTTGTGCTACCCGAGAGTAGGTACGTTCGTTGCCATGGTGATTGCGCTCGAATTTTCCCCTGATTCTCATCCCTGATTCCCTGATCCCTTTTTCCCCTTATCCCCTGATCCCTTGGTCCCTTATCCCCTTCCCATGATCCTTGATCCCCTGATCCCTTATCCCTTATCCCCTTCCCATGATCCTTGATCCCCTGATCCCTTATCCCTTATCCCCTTCCCATGATCCTTGATCCCCTGATCCCTTATCCCTTATCCCCTTCCCATGATCCTTGATTCCCTGATCCCTTATCCCCTGACCCCTTATCCCCTGATCCCTTGGTCCCTTATCCCCTTTCCATGATCCCTGATCCCCTGATCCCCAAATCCCTGACCACTTATCCCCTGATCCCTTATCCCTTATCCCCTTCCCATGATCCCATGATCCCTGATCCCCTTATCCCTTGATGCCTTATCCTAATCCCCTCAGTCTCATTTATCCCAGAGCCCTCACCCCAATCACTGCATATTCACATGTACTTTCGGTCGTTCCTCGCCGCCAGATTCGTGTGGCAGGAGTACCTGGTATTCGCCTACATCGTGTCCTACGCTCTAGACAAAGTTCGCGAGATATCCAATTGCAACGGCCTGACACTGCGAGTGAAGTTGCAAGTACACCTGTCCGATCTGTGGAATATCTACGACTTGTGCATCTGCGCTTTCTCTCTGGTCGGCATCGCCCTCCGAGTTGCTTCAGTTCACAGCGTGAACGGCGCCGCCGCTGACAACAGCAGCTTTGTCGGTTTCTACACCAATTATAGCCTGTTGTTGCTAGGCAACGGGTCCGGCCTTGGCGACGCCCACTCGGAATTTGCTCGCCAATTTTACGTGTTCTTTTGTTCGCACAATATCATGGTTATCTCTCTGGCACTGTGGCTGCTGCGCATATTCGAAGTGCTAATTAACTGGAAGCACCTGGGCCCCTATTTGTACATGGTGGCAACCATGATCAGCAAGATGCTGCCTCCCGTGGTGATTATCTTTATTCCCCTGTGCGCGTTCGGCATCGTGCGCCAGGGTATCCAGTATCCGCAGTACAATACCTTCAACATTACCGTGCTCAAAGGCGTACTGCTCAAGCCTTATTTTATGCTATACGGCGAGGTCTACGCCGGAGAAATCGATCCGGACGAATGGACCGGCCTGGAGTCTCTCATGCCACTTAGATGCGTGGTGCCAATAGCCATGGTCATCTTCCTGCTCGTGGCCGTTATCGTGTGCATCAGCATTATCATTGCCGTGTTTAACGACGTCTACCATGAGGTGCACGAGAAGTCTAAACAGGTGTACAAATATCTCCGATTCTCTATTATTATCGAATACGAATCTATGCCAATGTTTCCGCCGCCATTGACGCTGGTGTCTTGGATCTTCTTGACTGTCAGATGGCTCTATCATAAGCGCTGCAGATTCTGGGGCTGCGGCGGCGGCGGCGGCGGCGGCGGCGGTGGCGGCGGTACGAGTATAACAATAATTGGGGGTAGCAGGTCACTGAGGGGTCGAGTTGTAGCAGGTCACTGACTGAGGGGTCGAGTGTAGCAGGTCACTGACTGAGGGATCGAGTGTAGCAGGTCACTGACTGAGGGGTCGAGTGTAGCAGGTCACTGACTGAGGGATCGAGTGTAGCATGTCACTGACTGAGGGGTCGAGTTGTAGCAGGTCACTGACTGAGGGATTGGGGATAGCAGGTCACTGACTGAGGGGTCGAGTGTAGCAGGTCACTGACTGAGGGATCGAGTGTAGCATGTCACTGACTGAGGGGTCGAGTTGTAGCAGGTCACTGACTGAGGGATTGGGGATAGCAGGTCACTGACTGAGGGTCGAGTGTAGCAGGTCACTGACTGAGGGGTCGAGTGTAGCAGGTCACTGACTGAGGGGTCGAGTGTAGCAGGTCACTGGATGAGGGGTCGAGTGTAGCAGGTCACTGACTGAGGGGTCGAGTGTAGCAGGTCACTGAATGAGGGGTCGAGTGTAGCAGGTCACTGGATGAGGGGTCGAGTGTAGCAGGTCACTGAATGAGGGGTCGAGTGTAGCAGGACACTGACTGAGGGGTCGAGTGTAGCAGGTCACTGAATGAGGGGTCGAGTGTAGCAGGACACTGACTGAGGGGTCGAGTGTAGCAGGTCACTGAATGAGGGGTCGAGTGTAGCAGGACACTGACTGAGGGATCGAGTGTAGCAGGTCACTGGATGAGGGGTCGAGTGTAGCAGGTCACTGAATGAGGGGTCGAGTGTAGCAGGTCACTGAATGAGGGGTCGAGTGTAGCAGGTCACTGACTGAGGGGTCGAGTGTAGCAGGTCACTGACTGAGGGGTCGAGTGTAGCAGGTCACTGACTGAGGGGTCGAGTGTAGCAGGTCACTGGATGAGGGGTCGAGTGTAGCAGGTCACTGAATGAGGGGTCGAGTGTAGCAGGACACTGACTGAGGGATCGAGTGTAGCAGGTCACTGAATGAGGGGTCGAGTGTAGCAGGACACTGACTGAGGGATCGAGTGTAGCAGGTCACTGAATGAGGGGTCGAGTGTAGCAGGTCACTGAATGAGGGGTCGAGTGTAGCAGGTCACTGAATGAGGGATTGGGGATAGCAGGTCACTGACTGAGGGGTCGAGTGTAGCAGGTCACTGACTGAGGGGTTGGGGTAGCAGGAGGCTTACTAACTGATATTTCCAACGAACTTCCTCGCGCTCCAGTCAGCGCCGCTGAATCTACTATCGCCGGCGACGGCGAAGAGAACCGGGTGCACCTGATCACCTCGCTGAAGCTGTTCCTCAAGCAGGACGAAATCGAGGACCTGCAGGACTTCGAGGAGGAATGCGTCCAGGACTTCCTGCTGAGCCAGACTCGGGCCCAGCGAGAGAAGCTGGACCACCGGATAGCTGCCACCAACCAGCTGGCGGAGAACACGGCCCTCCGGCTTGAGGACATGATCCAGCGTCAATCCGTCATCAAGCAGATGCTTCAGGTGGTGGATCAGCGAATTTGCACCGGCGGCCCAGGCGGCTGCGGCAGCAACGCGACAGCTACGGCGGCAGCAGCGGCAGCCGCAGCAGCTGCTGTCACGACCGCTAGCCCGCCTGCGGCTGCTGCTGCTGCTGCTGAGCCTGGCGGAGGAGCAAACGGAGTCGCCGAGGCGATGCTGGAGCGTCTGGCTGAAGCCGACGTGCCGGGCAACGAGTCGGTCAGCGCCGCTGTGGCTGCCGCTGCTGCCGCCGCCGCTACCTCAGCCGCAGCCGCAGTCGCTGGTGCCGGCAATCCGAATGGCAGCGGCATCAGCAGCCGGCTTGGCGGGTCAGGGCGGCAGAGGTTTAACTCCTCAAGGCACAGGCACCTGTCCAGGCAAAGGTGAGTCACTGAATTCACTCATCTTCAGGGGGGTATATTTATAACTTTTTTGTGGAATAATTTTCGGTGCTAGATTGAACTACTCAATAAGTGGTAATCCAAGTATGCCCACTGTTTAATATTTCAACCTCTCTAGGTCGCTCTCGCTCACTGAAAGCAAGCATCGCCAACAGCAGCAGGCGTCCCGCCGATCTCCGCACGTCAGCGGCGGCAGTGCCGGCGGCGGCGCCGCCAGCGTGACACTGTCGGAGGAGGCGGTCGCGGGTGCCACGTCGCTGACTCAGCCCGACACGCCAGACGCGACTATGCCGGACCAGACTACACCGCTGCTGGACACTGGCTACGGCATCAGCGGTGGCGGTGGCGGCGGCAGCAGCTCGCAGATGCTTCGTCTGCTATCGGCAACCAACGCCCCGGAGGAGTACACCAGCATCTGCGATGGCATCGAGGTGCCGCTGCCGATCACTGAGCCACCTAGTCCGCCTTCCCCTGCCAGTGTCGGTGTGCAGCAACCCGTCGACACTGCCAACGCCGGGGGAAGCGGAGGAGGAGCAGCAGGCGGAGCTGTCGAAGCGATGGACATCGGCGATCGGTCGAGCCTAGCCGACGTCGAGCCTCGCGGAAACGGCGTTGGGATCGCGTTTAGCGACGTCGGCGCCGCCGGCCAGACCCTGGAGGCGATGCTGCGCAACGCCGAGGAGGCCGAGCGGCTGGCCATGGGGCCGGCATTGAAGCGGCGACTCCGCCAGCTCAGCTGCACAGGGGCGGCGGAGTCCGCGCCCGCACCGGACGTCGACGATCTGAGCTTGGCGGCGGCCACCGCTCCAGTCGGCGGTTTAGACTCCGCCGGGGTGACCGCCTCCGAGTCGTTGATTAACATCGTTGAGGAGGTGATGGAGCATCTCACAGACGTGGCCAGCGGCGTAGGCGAAGATGTCGAGGAGCTGGAGGAGCGGCACCGCGTCGATGACTCTGAGGACGCCGATTCCTCAGACGGCGGCCCGTTGATGATTCGGCCGCCTTCCTCCCTCAAGGACGCGGAGCCGGGCGGATCGCTCTGATCCATCTATGTGCTTAGTATATACTCGTATGTGCCTAGTGGCTGCTTGGATTGCTAATCTAGCCAATTATATTGTTTCTGCATCCATTTGTTGCTGGGATTAGCAATGCTGCTATAAAGCTTATCGAGCTATATACTAAATATATTACTTTATTACCGCATTTTTACCACTTAAAGCAGTTGATAACTACTACTACTAGTAGCAATATAACTTATTACAAATCCGAATGCCATACTACACCAGTGAAATCATGCAGGCGAGAAGTGCCTGAAGATTGGATTGGATTGAGTAATGAAACTAAATTTTTTTGAGCTTTCCATACCATGGAATCTGGTCGAAAATACATTGAATACATTGAAAAAGATAATAATAATAATCATTAATAAATACCTGCCCTAATGGCCAGATGTGCAACCGACAGCTCAGCCGCAGCTATCGCGCGGCGCATCTGAAGGCTGCGTACGGCTGTTCAGTCCAAGGACTGGGGGGTCGCCACACAGCCTCAGTTACCCCAGCTAATGCTGGCACCCATTTTACAGCTGGGTGAACTGAAGCAATGCAGAGTTGTGTCTTGCTCGAGGACACAAATTGTTCCGAGTGGGTCGAGAATCGAACCCCCAACCTACCAGTCGTGAGTCGAGCACTTACATCACTAGGCTACAACCCCTTCTTAATTAAATTATGGAACATAAGAGATTATTACTAAATAAATTTCCACGCGTATTGTTAATCAGTATGATTTCATTGTCTGCCTCTCTTTATTTAGAGCTGAAAGTTAAACAATTTACATAATGCAATGTCTATTACGCCAGTGACTACTGATAGTAGTAAGCTCAGGATAAGAGCACAAAAATTTAATTTTTAATTAGTAGAAGTGATTGAATGATTGACTGCAAATTTGCTTTTTTTAATCTTGAAACAATCTGAAAACTTTCTCCCTACACTACTATTAGTACTCGGGCGTTACTGCTGAGCTGCAAAGCTGCTGAGTTATGTATTCTGGTTTCCAAGATCTCCACTATTATGCATAAATATGTCTATTATTTTCTGATTGTCCCGATTTTCAATTACTAAACTCGCATTCAATCGACCTGCTCGTGCGCGTCCACTTTTACCTGCTTTATTAGTTTTCTTTCATCCTTTTTTACTCCCTGTTTGCCTTTCCTTGGTTGCTCGTTAATTATATACAAACTATTAACATTATTACTGATTTTTAATTTAACATTTAACAGCTCATCAGGAGAACTATAATTTGCCAAATAAATATCGCATGCTGTTCAGCCTGATTTGGCGGTACACTTCTCTCACTCTATACACATTATATATAACCCAATTGCAGTGTCTGCGGAAGCTTATTTTTTCTGATTTTTGACCGACAATCTCTCTTACTAGTTGGTTGGCGCACTTCTTGTGTGTTCCTGTCTATTTGATGAACCTGTTACTGGTGCTGATGCTAATCTTGAATGTTTAATTTTTTACTAATAACACGCGCTACTTGCTACTATTTTGTTTTGTCACTTTTTTCTACTGCTTTTCCCGTTTGCATTATAAGTATTTTTAGCTGGCATTGTTGGATTGTCTGAAGCTGGATTCGTATCTGGTGGCTCTAGCAGCCATTCTTACCTCTGACCTATCTGTCATCTCATCTCTTTTCTCTCCCTGTCTCATCTCTCGATCAGTCTCGTCCCTCCGTGTCTCATCTCTACAACATTCTCATGTCTCCGTGTGTCATCTCTACATCATTCTCATGTCTCCGTGTGTCATCTCTACATCATTGTCATATCTACGTATCTCATCTCTATATCATTCTCATGTCTCCGTGTGTCATCTCTACATCATTCTCATGTCTCCGTGTCTCATCTCTATATCATTCTCATGTCTCCGTGTGTCATCTCTACATCATTCTCATGTCTCCGTGTCTCATCTCTATATCATTCTCATGTCTCCGTGTGTCATCTCTACATCATTTTCATGTCTCCGTGTCTCATCTCTATATCATTCTCATGTCTCCGTGTGTCATCTCTACATCATTTTCATGTCTCCGTGTCTCATCTCTATATCATTCTCATGTCTCCGTGTGTCATCTCTACATCATTCTCATGTCTCCGTGTCTCATCTCTATATCATTCTCATGTCTCGGGTATTATCTCTCCATCATTTTCATCTCTCCCTCATCTCCCTTGCACCGTAGCTCTAATCCCTCGAATTACAATTTGTTCCAGTGCAGCCTATCAAGCAGTGGAGCATTCATCACGGTTTCGAAAAATTGCGTCAATTCTGCTTTGATTACTAATTTAGCGAGCTGCACTACCTTTAGCTGACTCAATGAATTAATCACACATTGTTATTTTTTAACCTAGCATTCTATAGTGGTATTATACTCGTAAAATATACAAGAAACCAAGCTGATTATTAATATTCAATTTGACGCTTTGTATTTACCTAAGTTTTTCTTGGTTAATACACGCATTATCTTGCTACTTTTTAGCGTAAAATTGTCTTATTGCTACTAGCTATTAGTAGCAAGAACGACATGTTATGAAATTTTATATTACACATATCAAGCATAAATATAAACTTTACTTAGGGAATTTTGTAAAACAGTTGTTTCACTTTTGTTAATACGAGTATATACCCAGGCAAATAGACTAATGAACAGAACCTAATGCTTTCTTGAGTCGATAGTTATTATTTAAAACCGCCTTGTTTGTTCATGATAAGCTATAAGTTGGTATTTTTTATATATTTACTAAAAATCAACAAAGACCTGCTATTACCACTTGAAGCAACAAAGACGCTATAGAATCCAAGCCATGTCATCGCCAGCTGCTGATGAAGCTGCTAAGCGGGAGGCCACTCAGCCAGCCGCCGCTGCCGCCGATACAGTCGGAGCAGCCGCCACACCGAACGGCGGCAACTACAAAGACTCTGTCAACGCTCTCCGATCAACTTTCCTAAGCGGCCAGACTCGCCCGCTGTCCTGGCGCCGCAAGCAGCTGGAGGCGCTGTACGCGCTGCTCACCGACCAGGAGGACCGCATCGCGGAGGCGCTCTGGCAGGATCTGCGCAAATGCCGGCAGGAGGCGGCCGCCGCCGAGCTGCTCATCCTCAAGGCCGACATTGCCAAGCTGAACCGCGACCTGCCTCAGCTGACCGACATTCATAAAGTGAAGAAGACCTTCATCAGCATGATGGACAACCTCGGCCTGCAGCAACAGCCGTACGGAGTCGCCCTCATTATCGGCGCCTGGAATTATCCGTTCCAGCTGACTCTGATGCCGCTGGCCGGCGCCATCGCAGCTGGCAACTGCGCTCTGGTCAAGCCGTCCGAGATTGCCTCGGCCTCCGCCGCCTTGCTGGCCGAACTGGTGCCCAAGTATCTGGACCAATCCTGCATCCGTGTTGTCTGCGGCGGCGCCAAGGAGACCCAGGAGCTGCTCGAGCAGCGGTTCGATTATATCTTTTATACTGGCAGCTCCCGAGTTGGCCGGCTGGTCATGGCCGCCGCTAGCAAGCACCTGACCCCGGTGACACTCGAACTGGGCGGCAAGTCCCCCGTCTACGTGTCCGAAGGAGTGGATTTGGGCCAGGTTAGATGGGATCTGGGTCGAGTAAAGTGAATCTGGACTAGGTGAGATGGGATCTGGGCTTAGGTGAGAATGAGATAGAAACTGGTCAGGTGATATGGGATCTGGGCCGGGTGAGATGGGATCTAGGCTAAGTGAGATGGGATCTGGGTTGGGTGAAGTGGATCTGGACTAGGTGAGATGGGATTTGGGTTGGGTGAAGTGAATCTGGACTAGGTGAGATGGGATTTGGGTTGAGTGAAGTGGATCTGGGCTAGGTGAGATGGGATCTGGGCTTAGGTGAGAATGAGATAGAAACTGTTCAGGTGATATGGGATCTAGGCTAGGTGAGATGGGATCTAGGCTAAGTGAGATGGGATCTGGGTTGAGTGAAGTGGATCTGGACTAGGTGAGATGGGATCTGGGCTTAGGTGAGAATGAGATATAAACTGGCCAGGTGATATGGGATCTGGGCCGGGTGAGATGGGATCTGGGCCAGGTAAGATTGAATCTGGGCCAGGTGAGATCGGATCTGGGCCAGGTGAGATTGGATCTGGGCCAGGTGAGATGGGATCTTGGTCAGGTGAGATCGGATCTGGGCCAGGTAAGATTGGATCTGGGCCAGGTGAGATGGGATCTTGGTCAGGTGAGATCGGATCTGGGCCAGGTAAGATTGAATCTGGGCCAGGTAAGATTGAATCTGGGCCAGGTGAGATTAGATCTAGGCCAGGTGAGATCGGATCTGGGCTAGGTGAGATCGGATCTGGGCCAGGTGAGATTGAATCTGGGCCAGGTGAGATCGGATCTGGGCCAGGTGAGATTGGATCTGGGCCAGGTGAGATCGGATCTGGGCCAGGTGAGATTGGATCTGGGCCAGGTGAGATTGGACTCTATTTCAGGTGAGATACTCTTCTTGTCCCACCGCAGGTGTCCAAGCGGCTAGCCTGGGGCAAGTTCTTAAACGCAGGCCAGACGTGCATCGCCCCGGACTATGTGATGTGCCCGCCGGAGCTGGCCCAGCCGCTGGCCGACGCCGTTGCCGCTCAGATTGCGGAGTTCTACGGCCAGGACCCGAAGGCCAGTCCAGACTATGGCCGGATCGTGTCCGATAGAATGTTCGACAGGATTGTCGGCCTAATGCAGGCTAGCAAAGCTGATAGGTGGGCCGGTTTGCCTCGCTCTGTTGGTTGCTAAATGGGACATTCTTCTCTTCTGCTAACAGGGGAATTTTATTCGATGGTAGGGGGATTCTTCTGAGCTGATAAGTGAATTTCCAATTTTTTAAAGATCCGACTGTGAATACTTCTAGGCGGGATTTCTGACTCGCTCTGGGCGAGTTTATTGCTTTATTAGTGGGGAAATTTACGGCCCGATTAAGAGATTATTATTTTCTTTTTTACGAATTTATTGTTGCACTAAAGGAAGATTTTCTAAATCACTTAGGGGATATTTTTTTCTTGTGCTAACAAGAGATTTTGATTAGGAGGGAATCTCTCACCGGCTTTGGGAAGGAATCTCTCACGAGCTTTTTGAGGGAATCTCACTAGTTCAGGGAGGGAATCTCTCACCGGCTTTGGGAGAGAATCTCTCACCAGCTCAGGGAGGAAATCTCTCACCAGCTCAGGAAGGGAATCTCTCACCAGCTCAGAGAGGGAATCTCTCACCAGCTCAGGGAGGGAATCTTTCACTAGCTTTGGGAGGGAATCTCTCACCAGCTCAGGGAGGGAATCTCTCACCAGCTCAGAGAGGGAATCTCACCAGCTCAGAGAGGAAATCTCTTACCAGCTCAGAGAGGGAATCTCTCACCAGCTCAGGGAGGGAATCTCACCAGCTCAGAGAGGAAATCTCTTACCAGCTCAGAGAGGGAATCTCTCACTAGTTAGGGAGGGAATCTTTTACTGGCTCAGAGAGAGAATCTCTCACCAGCTCAGGGAGGGAATCTCTCACCGGCTCAGGGAGGGAATCTCTCACCAGCTTATAATTGAAATTTCCTCTTCTTTAATTAGAACATACACTATACACATTAGCTGTAAATCATGGAGTTCTCATTCCCGCCAACGACGGCAGGGCCACTGGAGGTGACACGGACCGCGATGCCCGCTACATCGCCCCGACTGTGTACACCAACGTGCGCGCCGATGACGCCCTGATGCGCGAGGAGATTTTCGGCCCGCTGATGCCAATTATGCCAGTTAGCGGAGTCGAAGAGGCTGTGTACTTCATCAACAAATGCGAGAAGCCGCTGGCTATTTATGTTTTTACTCACGACGGCAGCGTGAAACGGCGCTTCGAGGAGCAGACAAGCTCAGGGGCGTTGGTCTTTAACGACGTGGTCATCCACGCCGGCATGGAGACCCTGCCGTTTGGCGGCGTCGGGCACAGCGGCATGGGCAAGTATCACGGAAGGTGAGCCGGTTTTTTGCTTAGCCATACGGTATAGTTGGGTATGTGGTTCACGGATAGGATATCTGATTCACGGGTAGGTTATCTGATTCACGGGTAGGTTATCTGGCTTACGGATCAGACAGCTGACTCACAGGTATATGATTCACGAACTGTTTGTATATGATATCACGGGTTGGGTATATGATTGACGAATTGGGTATATGATATGATTCACGGAGTGGGTATATGATTACCGTGTTGATTACTTGGTTGATCTATTACCTTGATTTACTTTAAAAGTTCTCCCATAATCTAAGTGCATTAGAGACAGGGTGCTCTCAGTCAGTACTTATAAACCAGTCACGCTTTCCCCAGGTTCACATTTGACACATTCTCGCACCAGCGGGCCCTGCTGTACAAGAGCTCCTCGGCCACTTCCGAGATGGTCAACAACAAATTTCGCTATCCGCCGTACAATGATAGCAAACTGGCCTGGGTGAACTGGGCTCTGAGCAGCTCGGTGAAGAAGGGATCCACCTGTGTGCTCATGTGAGCATGCAAGCTCTGTTTTCAGTTGGTTTTCGGGCTAACAACTATCTGCCATTATTTTATGTATATCTTTATCCCATCAAGCTTGCTCTGTAAATTCACATTAACCCCTATCTCCTCTTATTTTTTGAAAGACAGCCGGGTTGTGAGCTTTTTAAACTTTTATTTTTTCAAAAAATCTCGAATTATCCTGCCGCTAATTTAGAGTGCTTTTTATAGTACTATGCTTAACCAATATTTTGCCTGTAACACAGATATAACACAGATACTAGATGTCACTCGCAATTAAAGTTGTGAAAAGCAAAGCGTCTACTCTTTTTGAGTAATATATCTGCGCAATGTCACTTAAATTTAATGTGGCAGCTAAAAATTGTTTTTCTTCCTCGGAGTTTGTTATCTCAGGAGCATATGTGGTTAAGAATCAATAAGCATTTAATTCGATGTACACAAGTGAACGCAAGACGGACAAAACTTAGCCTAGCCAATCTGGCTCAGCCAATGAGAGAGCAGTAAGGAGAGAGGTCAAAGTCAGACGAACAAAACTCTAGGGAGCAGGGCCCAATCTGGCTCAGCCAATGAGAGAGCAGTAAGGAGAGAGGTCAAAGTCAGACGGACAAAACTCAGTCTAGGGAGAGAGCAGTGAGACAAGAGGAAAACCAAACTGTTTATCGGCCTTGCTGGGGGCTGGGACCTCTAAAACGCTAATTTACTACTGAAAAAGAGTAAATGAGCGCGTTTTTTGCGAGTGACATCTTGTTATTTTAGTATCTGTTGGTGTATATTAAAAAATCTTACAATAGTCAATAAATTATTATTATTATACCATTATTATTCATTAATTGTTTTCATTAAACTGTTTCGCTTCATTTCAAAGAATTTCGTTACTAAGTAGGAGCTGGGAATTCGGTAGAAATTTAGATTTGTTAGACATTTACAGACTACTTTAAGTAGCTTATAGTATTGTCACATGGACGGAAATCCTGTTTAGAAGTTCTATAACAACATTAATCGTGTTTAAGATTTAGGACACTTGCTTTTGCGTTTTTATCTCGCTGTTGTGTCTGATGTAATTATTAATTTTTTTTGTTTTCTTCTGCGCGATATTTTTTACGTAAAATTTGCAGCTTCCTACCCTTAAATCTACGAGCATATATACTACCCTCATAATATCTGTATATACGAGTAATATTAGTTTTTATTGAAAACTATAAGACTGGCCGCTGTGCCCTATGGCTATACAATGCTGGTGCCTGCTATTGACGTATTTTTCTATTGGCCAATTTATAATTTTGTTCACTTTTAAAAAAATTGAATTTCTTACTATATCTACCGTTTAAATATTGCTTTTCTGGCTCCGCAAAATATACTAATTATTATAACTTTACCGCTTTTAAACGCTTTTAAATCTCAATAACTTTTGGTCTTTAAAAATTATTTTTCAAAGATTTCAATACTCAGGCTTTAGAAAAAGCCTTCTAAATTAGATATTTTCGCTATAAAATTGTGTAGTGATCATGCACCAGGCTTTTTGTAATGATCTCTTATTGTGGTCAAACCTTGGCATCACGATCCCTTAACTTTCACCAGTGACCCAGCGATGATCCCCTCTGAGACTCATGACCGCCAAATAATCTCCACTGTGACTTATGACCACCCGATGATCCCCATGACCACCCGATGATCCCCATTACCACCCGATGAACCCCATGATTACCCGATGATCCCCATGATCACCCGATGATCCCCATGACCACCCGATGATCCCCATGACCACCCGATGATCCCCTCTGAGACCCATGACCACCCGATGATCTCCACTGTGACCCATGACCACCCGATTGTGCCCACTGTGACCCATGATCACCCGATGATGCCCACTGTGACCCATGACCGCCTGATGATCCCCATTGCGACCCATGACCACCCGATGATCCCCACTATGGCCCATGACCATCCGATGATCCCCATGACTACCCGATGATCCCAATGACAACCCGATGATCCCCACGACCACCCGATGATCCCCACTGTGACCCATGACCACCCGATGATCCCAATGACCACCTGATGATCCCCATGACCACCCGATGATCCCCATGACCACCCGATGATCTCCATGACCACCCGATGACCCCCATGACCACCCGATGATCCCACGACCACCCGATGATCCCCACTGTGACCTATGATCACCGGATGATCCCCATTACCACCCGATGATCCCCATGATTACCCGATGACCCCCATGACCACCAGATGATCCCACGACCACCCGATGATTCCCATAACCACCCGATGATCCCCATGACCACCCGATGATCCCCACTGTAATCCATGACCATCCAATGACCCCCACTGTGACCCATGAGCACCGGATGATCCCCATTACCACCCGATGATCCCCATGATTACCCGATGACCCCCATGACCACCCGATGATCTCACGACCACCCGATGATCCCCATGACCACCCGATGATCCCCACTGTGATCCATGACCATCCAATGACCCCCACTGTGACCCATGAGCACCGGATGATCCACATTACCACCCGATGATCCCCACTGTGATCCATGACCACCCGAAGCCCATTTCTATCCCTCATTTCAGTCCCAGTCTGTTCGCAGCTCAACCCAATGAAGCCTTAGCGAGTCGAACAATTTTCCGCCAGAAAACTGGCCTCTGCTGCCATGTCAGGTGATGATGAAGAGGCGGACCAGCCGCCGCAGCAGCAGCAGCAGCAGGCAACCGTAGGTTTGTCTTCCAACGTGTGCAGCTGCGCCGAGCTGGCAATCAGCAATCGGCAGCTGCGAACGCGCTGCGAGCAACTGGAAGCAGAGGTCGCCAATCTGCGGGAGCAGCTGGCAGCCGCTTTGGCCGCCACAGGCGTTGCCGCCGAAGACAAGCAGAGGCGGGCCAGTAGCTCAGCGTTCAACCGTCCGGATGCTGAAGAAGATGGCGAGCTCAGTGTTGAAGACATTCTCCGGTCCACTGCTCAGGAGATGGCCAGGGAGGCCGCCGCCGCCACGGCCGCCGAGCCCGCCGCCGGGTCGTCCATCGAAGCTGATTTGAAAGCCGCCGCCGAGGAGGCACTCGGCAGTCAGGGCTACGTGTACGATGAGCGGACTGGTCTGTATTATGACACGGCTAGCGGATACTACTATGACCCTGTGAGTAGTATAGTGCCTGACTGCTGCCCACTCCTTGCTTTGCTACCATCTGTTAAATACTTTCTGTCTATACCTGCCCGTCTGCCTGTCTGTCTGTCCGTCTCTGTATGTCTCTGTCTGTCTGTCTGTCTGTCTGTCTGTCTGTCTGTCTGTCTGTCTGTCTGTCTGTCTGTCTGTCTGTCTGTCTGTCTGTCTGTCTGTCTGTCTGTCTGTCTGTCTGTCTGTCTGTCTGTCTGTTTGTCTGTCTGTGTGTCTGTCTGTCTGTCTGTCTTAGTGTCTGTCTGTCTGTCTGTCTGTCTGTCTGTCTGTCTGTCTGTCTGTCTGTCTGTCTGTCTGCCTGCCTTCCTGTCTGTGTGTGTGTCTGTCTGTCTGTCTGTCTGTCTGTCTTTCTGTCTGTATGTCTGTGTGTCTGTGTGTGTGTCTGTCTGTCTGTGTGTCTGTCTGTCTGTCTGTCTGTCTGTCTGTCTGTCTGCCTGCCTTCCTGTCTGTGTGTGTGTCTGTCTGTCTGTCTGTCTGTCTGTCTGTCTGTCTGTCTGTCTGTCTGTCTGCCTGCCTGCCTTTCTGTCTGTGTGTGTGTCTGTCTGTCTGTCTGTCTGTCTGTCTGTCTGTCTGTCTGTATGTCTGTCTGTATGTCTGTCTGTCTGTCTGTCTGTGTGTGTGTCTGTCTGTCTGTCTGTCTGTCTGTCTGTCTGTCTGTCTGTCTGTCTTAGTGTCTGTCTGTCTGTCTGTCTTAGTGTCTGTCTGTCTGTCTGTCTGTCTGTCTGTCTGTCTGTCTGTCTGTCTGTCTGTCTGTCTTAGTGTCTGTCTGTCTGTCTGTCTGTCTGTCTGTCTGTGTGTCTGTCTGTCTGTCTGCCTGTCTCTGTCTTGTGTCTGTCTTGTGTCTGTCTGTCTGTCTGTCTGCCTGCCTTCCTGTCTGTGTGTGTGTCTGTCTGTCTGTCTGTCCGTCTGTCTGTCTGTCTGTCCGTCTGTCTGTCTTTCCGTCTGTCTGTCTGTCCGTCTGTCTGTCTGTCTGTCCGTCTGTGTGTCTGTCTGTCCGTCTGTCTGTCTGTCCGTCTGTCTATCTTTCGGCCTGCCGTTCACTTTTTTAATCATTAATGCGCTTTACAAGAGTTCAAAGGTAAAAGTCAGTTCGACCAAAATGTTTTTAAAACCCTGCAACCTACCGCGCGCGCACCTTCAGACGGAGCAGCTGTTCTACAACAGCAGCACGGGGGTGTACTACACCTATGACAGCGCCAGTCAGCAGTACGTGTTCCACTCGCGCGTAGCCTTGTCGGAGCTGCGCCAGCGAGCGGAACTGATGGCCGTCATGAGCGGCCTTCAGCACCGGCCTCCTGAGCCTGCGGGCAAGCGCAGAGCTGCTGCACCGGTGAGCGAGTACCTGTCTGTGTCAGTGATGCTGTCATAGAGCCCTGCTGTGTCAGTGATGCTGTTGTGGAGCCTGTCTGTGTCAGTGATGCTGTCATAGAGCCCTGCTGTGTCAGTGATGCTGTCATAAAGCCCTGCTGTGTCAGTGATGCTGTCATGGAGCCTGTCTGTGTCAGTGATGCTGTCGTGGAGCCTGTCCGTGTCAGTGATGCTGTCATAGAGCCTGTCTGCGTCATTTATACTGTCAGGTAGTCAGTCTGTCAACGATGCTGTCAGGTAGTCAGTCTGTCAACGATGCTGTCAGGTAGTCAGTCTGTCAGCGATGCTGTCAGGTAGTCAGTCTGTCAGCGATGCTGTCAGGTAGTCAGACTGTCAGCGATGCTGTCAGGTAGTCAGTCTGTCAGCGATGCTGTCAGGTAGTCAGTCTGTCAGCGATGCTGTCAGGTAGTCAGTCTGTCAGCGATGCTGTCAGGTAGTCTGTCATCCGGAAGCAACACCCAAAATTCCAGGCGGAGCGATCCCGAAGTCGCGAGCGGCACCTGGTCTCGGGCAGAAGGCGAAAACGCAAATTGGATTCCCACAGCAAATCGAAAACAAAGAGTAAACGGCGAAACACTGACGAAGATGGCGGACAGGAAAACGGCGATGGAGACAACGGGGAGGCTGGAGCCGCTGACTCCTCGGTCGGCTCCGAGGACCGGCGCTCAGATTCCAGCCGCAAGAAGAAGCCATCTAAGAAAGAGAAAAAAGTCAAAAAGGAGAAGAAAAAGAAGAAGACTTTAAAAAGCAAGCGACGGAAGCGACGCGATAGCGAAACTGACGTGGCGGAGGCTGGAGCAGCTGATGAGGCGGGCGACGCTGAGGACCCCTACCCGCCCTGCATTCGCATGCTGGTGCTGGAGTCGCCCAGCCTGCCAGTCGGCTCGCTGCACATCGTCACCCACGACGGCGCCACTGTTGGCCGCGACCCGGCCGCCCTGCCCACCCTGCTGCTGGCTGGCGACGCCTCGGTGAGCAAGCTGCACTGCCGGATCGAGTACAGCCGGCCGGACAGGCACTTCCAGGCGGTGGACATGGCCAGCCACACCGGCACGCTGATCGGCGGCCGGCCAATCAGTGACCGGCGCGAGATCAGCCGGCCTGCGGCTCTGCTGCACGGCTGCCGGCTGCGGATCGGCGCCACCGAGTTTCTCTGCCATATTCACCGGTACCCCGGTGAGGCCACTTGTTCCAGGTGCGAGCCCGGTCTTATACAGCGGCCGCAGTCGCCCGTCGCCGATGATTCGCCGAGCAGCGCCCCGGATCGGCGAGCCCAGCTGCGCCAGTTGAAGGCCAAGCACGGCCTCCTGGCGCCGGCAACTGGCGCGGCCGCCGCGGCGCCTCCGGGCTACGCGGACCGGGCCGCGGCTCGCAGGCGCGAGTTCGGCCTCGACGACGACTCGAGGCAGCTGGAATCAGGCGGCCGGCCGGTTGAACGTCAACAGGCTGCTGCGGCCTCCGTCGATGTGGCGCTGCACGAGCGGGAGGAGTCGAACCCGGGAGTCCGCCTGCTGGCCAGGATGGGCTGGCGGCCGGGCGACGGAGTCGGCGTCGGCGAACGGGCCGAGCGGAGTCTGCGGGAGCCGCTGGGCGCCGCGCCGCGCCTGTCGGAGCGGGCCGGACTCGGCTCCGAGCTCGGCCGGGCAGCGTCGAACGTCGACGCCGAGGCTGATCGGCGGCGTGCTCGAGTTGCCATGGTGACGCGTGAGCGATACGATCGGATTGGATAGCTTCGCTGAGTTATTGTAATATATTTATGCTCTGCTTCACTGATTTCTGCTAGCTTTTCACCTCGGCTCCGTACAGCAATCCGACCTCTGCTCCGTCATCAGTGACCCACTATTCCGAAATCAGTGACCCACTATTCCGACATAAGTGATCCACTATTCCGACACCAGTGACCCACTCACTATTCCAACATCAGTGACCCACTATTCCGACATCAGTGACCCACTATTCCGACATCAGTGACCCACTCACTATTCCGACATCAGTGACCCACTCACTATTCCGACATCAGTGACCCACTCACTATTCCGACATCAGTGACCCACTCACTATTCCGACATCAGTGACCCTCTATTCCGACATCAGTTGACCCACTATTCCGACATCAGTGACCCACTATTCCGAAATCAGTGACCCACTATTCCGACATCAGTGACCCACTCACTATTCCGACATCAGTGACCCACTCACTATTCCGACATCAGTGACCCACTATTCCGCCATCAGTGACCCACTATTCCGACATCAGTGACCCACTCACTATTCCGACATCAGTGACCCACTCACTATTCCGACATCAGTGACCCACTCACTATTCCGACATCAGTGACCCACTCACTATTCCGACATCAGTGACCCACCCACTATTCCGACATCAGTGACCCACTCACTATTCCGACATCAGTGACCCACTCACTATTCCGACATCAGTGACCCACTCACTATTCCGACATCAGTGACCCACTCACTATTCCGACATCAGTGACCCTCTATTCCGACATCAGTTGACCCACTATTCCGACATCAGTGACCCACTATTCCGAAATCAGTGACCCACTATTCCGACATCAGTGACCCACTCACTATTCCGACATCAGTGACCCACTCACTATTCCGACATCAGTGACCCACTATTCCGCCATCAGTGACCCACTATTCCGACATCAGTGACCCACTCACTATTCCGACATCAGTGACCCACTCACTATTCCGACATCAGTGACCCACTCACTATTCCGACATCAGTGACCCACTCACTATTCCGACATCAGTGACCCACTCACTATTCCGACATCAGTGACCCACTCACTATTCCGACATCAGTGACCCACTCACTATTCCGACATCAGTGACTCACTATTCCGACATCAGTGACTCACTATTCCGACATCAGTGACCCACTATTCCGACTTCAGTGACCCTTTATTCCGACATCAGTGACCCTCTATTCCGACATCAGTGACCCTCTATTCCGACTTCAGTGACCCTCTATTCCGACTTCAGTGACCCTCTTTTCCGACTTCAGTGACCCTCTTTTCCGACTTCAGTGGCCCACTATTCCGAAATCAGTGACCCACTATTCCCAAATCAGTGACCCACTATTCCCAAATCAGTGACCCACTATTCCCAAATCAGTGACCCACTATTCCGAAATCAGTGACCCACTATTCCGAAATCAGTGACCCACTATTCCCAAATCAGTGACCCACTATTCCCAAATCAGTGACCCACTATTCCCAAATCAGTGACCCACTATTCCCAAATCAGTGACCCACTATTCCCAAATCAGTGACCCACTATTCCGAAATCAGTGACCCACTATTCCGAAATCAGTGACCCACTATTCCCAAATCAGTGACCCACTATTCCGAAATCAGTGACCCACTATTCCCAAATCAGTGACCCACTATTCCCAAATCAGTGACCCACTATTCCCAAATCAGTGACCCACTATTCCGAAATCAGTGACCCACTATTCCCAAATCAGTGACCCACTATTCCCAAATCAGTGACCCACTATTCCCAAATCAGTGACCCACTATTCCCAAATCAGTGACCCACTATTCCCAAATCAGTGACCCACTATTCCCAAAGTCTGGTCGGTGCAGTTCAGGCCGAAATTCTAAATCAGTGCTTCATCATTGCGCTCAACAAAATAATTTTTGAATGCTGGGTTGAAATAAAAAAAAATTGGTTGAACAGGTAGGCCTGCTGTGACAATCTGTGTATTGTTTTCCTTCCTGTATGATTTTGTCCTTGTCGCTAGTTTTTCATGTAAGTCATTTTTCTCCTTGTCGGATGTGAACGCGAACTGAATTGTTGCAAGAGGTTTTTTTGCCTATTTGCTTTTTGTTTGGGAAACACTGCTTTAACATTCTAGCCGGTCTGTGCATGTTGTGTTGAAACTCATGAATGTTGAAAATACACGTTGCTCAATAGAATGCATTTATTACATTTTATAGTAACTGTCCTTGAACTGAAAAACTACTTTAAAATTTGTATGTTTTACATAAATATTTGCGCATTATTTTACCGACATAATTCGCACTGTATACCCAAGCACCTGGGCCTTTCTATACAGCCCCATCCTTGAGCAGTATTATAATATAAGCGCTCAGTGGCGAGGTGAAACCAAGGCTGGCTGACTCGTGCGCTTTAAAGTATATGTTGCGGCAATGGCTGGGATAAATAAGCCGTCAGCTGAATGACTGGAGTTTGCTAAGGAGAAATTTTCCTTAATGCTGCTTATTTATGCAGTCTGAGCTTGCTTCACTTTCTTAGGCTAGTGTTTGCCCACTGAACTGCACCATATAAATTGCCATGGGACATCAATGTCCTGTCTCAGTGTCCTCACCAATCTATTCTATTTCGACATCAGTGAACCTCTATTCCGACATCAGTGACCCTCTATTTCGACATCAGTGACCCTCTATTTCGACATTAGTGACCCTCTATTCCGACATCAGTGACCCTCTATTTCGACATCAGTGACCCTCTATTCCGACATCAGTGACCCTCTATTCCGACATCAGTGACCCTCTATTTCGACATTAGTGACCCTCTATTTCGACATTAGTGACCCTCTATTCCGACATCAGTGACCCTCTATTTCGACATCAGTGACCCTCTATTCCGACATTAGTAACCCTCTATTTCGACATCAGTGACCCTCTATTTCGACATCAGTAACCCTCTATTTCGACATCAGTGACCCTCTATTCCGACATCAGTGACCCTCTATTTCGACATCAGTGACCCTCTATTTCGATATTAGTGACCCTCTATTCCGACATCAGTAACCCTCTATTCCGACATCAGTGACCCACTCATTTTTCCAATATAAGTGACCCACTCATTATTCCGATATAAGTGACCCACTCACTATTCCGACATCAGTGACCCACTCATTATTCCGATATCAGTGACCCTCTATTCCGACATCAGTGACCCTCTATTCCGACTTCAGTGACCCTCTATTCCGACATCAGTGACCCTCTATTCCGACTTCAGTGACCCTCTATTCCGACATCAGTTACCCTCTATTCCGACTTCAGTGACCCTCTATTCCGACATCAGTTACCCTCTATTCCGACTTCAGTGACCCACTATTGTTGGCGAAACAATCCTAAATTATAAAATTCTATAATTTAGGATTGTTTCTCGCTGAACTACACCTAGCTATTGACCGCCTTTTGAGCAGCTTATCTCGTCTCACACGGTATCATAGAGTAGAAATACGAAAGCTCGAATTAAATATCGAATAATGAGGCAGAAAATGCTATGGCTAGCGAAAACTTGAGACTAAAAAGAATGTAAGTCTCCATCTTGCTCCCGCGAGTCCATTGCTAATCATTAATTATTCAGTCAGGTGAGGCTGAACCGGTACGGGGTGAGCAGCTGGCTGCCGCCCTCTATCCGAGTGTATATTTCATCTCAAGTTTCATACTTTTTCAATTAGCCTCGGCATCGCAGCAGCCGGTCAGAATGCGGATTAGCTTGAGCTAAAGACAAATTCATATTTGCCCTTACCCAGGGGATCTGGGACGCATGCTGACTGGCAAATCAATCAAGCAACACCGGCTCTCCGGGACTTCAGATTCTAGGATGCAGCTTCCACTGCGTGACAAGCTCGCTGCTGACAGCTGCCATAAAATCCAACGCGTTTAACTGGCAGAACATTTTTACAGCAGTATTATATGCGCGCGATTTCGCGAAAGATTTCTTAAGCATCCTCCAATCCGCTGCGGACGATGAAGGAAACAACAAGGGGACTTGTACCTTCCTAACATCTACTGCTCTTGCACTTTCGCCTCCATCGCCTGCAATACTTAACTGTTCTAGCGCCAGGTGCATGCTCTGGGATGTGTTGAGCACACTTGAGCTGTTTAACAGGCTGTCAATCAATACGCCGGGAAATTAAGCTAACAATTCCAAGATGCGTTTATCTTCTTGCATGCCACGCCAATTTTTATTGCACTCGTAATGACGCGCCCCAGAAACCCACGAGGCATCGGATCTTAGCATGCGCTTTTTCTTGCCTAACCAGGGGCAGCCACTGACGTCCGAGCTTATGAATAGTTAATGGGAACTCGAGTTTCTTGTGTATAATAATATAACCTTTGCACTTTCAATATGGGGTAAAAGTTACTGGCCAACGAACTCTATTCGTTTGCCTCAGACTCTTGAGCATTTGAAAAGTTTTGCTGTGCACAGACTCTTGCATGCGGGTACTTCTCTCCTTCAAGGGTCAAGAGCTGCTCTGTGTGTCCACGAACTGCGCTCCTTGTCAATCCTAATGTCTTCACCGGGCCGCTTCCGGGAGCGGAAAAGCTTCTTTAAGTTTCGCTTCGCTTCAGTTCAGTTTCAGAAGGGCCTTATCAAGCCGGTGCAGTCCCGCTATTTCGCTTCATTGCGTGCGCGGCTCGGGGCGTGCAGAAAGCTGCTGGCATAATGAGATACTGAGGCTGAGCAGTGGACTGCTAGGTCAGGCTGAGTCTGTGAAACTTCAACTTGGAATAAAACTACGAGTAGTTAAGCTCAGGCCCATGATTTGGAGTTGAGAAGCTGCGCCTGTCTACTCAAATAATAGTTTTTTTAGTTTGCGATGTTACTCAATTGAACACTTGTGAGCACTTGCTCAAACTCAATTAATACGCTGTTAAGAATACATGCACTGTATTAGTCATATTATACTTTACTAAACGCAACACAATAGCGAGAGTAAGTTTATTTTAGTTCAACAGTCAGGGTGTAAATTTATTAGGGCGCAGCAGAGCCAGCAATACTTTCATCAGCTGCTCACGTGGGTTTTAAAATGTTTTGTTAAAGTTTCCAGTACCCAGCAATCTCAAGTAAGATTCACTCAGCCTCAGCAACAATGCGTATTTCATGGCTTCAGCAAGTGGTCACGACCATGACGCAGCCGCCGTCGGCGCTGCCGGCACTTCGGCAGCCGCCCGATCGCTTCCTAGCCCTCAGCGGCTGCTCTGCATCATTTCTCTCCCTAGAGCCGTCGGGCTCCGTTTCCTCTGCACCATCGCCGACGCTGCCGCCGCCGCCGCCGGCGTCGCCCCGGCACAGATAGCGCACTATCTGGATTAGCAAATCCATGATCTCCACAATCCAGATCAGCGTCACGCCGATCCACATCGAGAACAGGCCTCCAACCTGGCTCAGCGTGCTGGGCAGGGTGCGCACCGCCTTCTCCTCGAACATCTTCACCATGTGGTCCTTCTTGGCGATCTTCACCGTGAGGAAGCTGCGGCTGATCAAGCTGTCCTCGTGCAGCGCCGCCGCGGCGCCCGGCTCGCCTCTTTTCAGCGCCTTCTTGATATTGGCGTAGTGTTGGACAATCTCTTTGTAGTGACCGCCCCTGCCGCGCTCGCTATGGCTGAGCATGCCGGCAAAGTCCAGGTGGAACGAGTGCCTCGGCCAGCCGGCCTGGGACACGATGGTCTCGTAGGTGTAGTGAAAGCACGGCTCCCCGCACTGGCCCGTGCTGTTGTGCGCAATGCCGTTGTAGCATCGGGACGCCTTGGCCGCCCGGTTCAACTGGTCGGCGGTGATGTTCGCGACGCTGCCGAACGCCTCGCAAGGCCGGAGATCCCGGCTGGCCAGGCCTGGTGGCTCCGGCAGGGTGGCCGTGTAGCAGCCGCACTTGGCCACGATGGTGGCCTGCTTGCTCAGGCTGTCGCACAGGCGCGAGCTGTAGGCGAACTCCTCCCCGGAGGCCACGCGCAGTCTGGCGGGCACCTCGCCGCTGCACTGGCCCCAGGGCGGCTCCAGCCGGTGCCAGGCGTTTGGCACAATTTTCACCTCGGTGAAGGTGCCCGGCATGACGTTGAAGCCGTCCTTGCTGATGTCCGGGTAGGAGCCCTGCTCGTGCAGCACCAGCCGAGCGCCCCAGGCCAGCGTGTTGACGTCCACCATGAGGCAGTCGATACAGTAGCTCTCGTTTGCTGAGTAGTCCAAGAACACCTGCATCTCCGTATAGATCACCTTGCTGGCGTACTCCGGCCTGATGTTGTACATGTAACAGTTCAGATGGTCGGGGTGGTCGATGCGCCGCCACTCTCCGATCTCGTGACAAAGGATGTGGCCGACAGGCGGCTCTTCGTTGGGTTTGAGGACCACGGCGAAGCACTTGGTGACCAGCTGGTTGATGCTGTGGCCCAGCTCCGTGTAGTTGAAGTCCTTGTCGGGCAGGTTGTACCAATAGTGCAGGTGATTCAGCAGGCTGTTCTTGTACGGGTCCATGGTGCCGTTGCTGGTGGCCGAGATCAGCCTGAGCAGGGCGCGCCAGTACTGCCTGGGCGTTGGCCAGCCGCGCTCCCTGATGACCTCCCGGCCCCGCCGAGATAGCGGGTTCTGATTGCACAGCGTGAAGCTCGGGAACGTGGCGCTTTGGTCCAGCCGACTTTTCGGCTGCTGAATGGTGTCAAACTGCAGGTACTGGCGCACGATCTCGTGCAGGTTGACCAGGCAGCCGATGAACAGGCCGGAGACGCAGACCAGCCACATGATTCTGATCCAGCCTTTGGCGCGGACAATCTGCGGAATGCCCCGCAGCGAGGTGCGCATAGCGAAGCTGACAAAGATCTGGCGCATGCCGCCCGGCCGCCTGGCCTGACCCATGACTGCTCAATCTGCGGCTCGATTCCGCCTTGCCTTAAGGTCCGCTGTCTGTGGGATTTGAACTCAGTTTCTTAGCCTTGAGAATGAGCTCCCTTCCAGCCAATCAGGAGGAACCGGGGGTTCCCCTGTCACAGCTGCTCAAGTTTCTGCTCAGCCTCTCTCAGTCCTGCGCGCAGTTCGGAAACTTCACAACGTTCCATTTAGATTCAAATCAATTGATCTTTGATGAGTGATTGGGGAATACAAATATCCCTCATCATGCTTATTCGCCCTCACTAAACTATGTATTATAGTTACTGGTGATTCAAGATACCCCCTAAAAATTAGCATGATTAATTTTACTTTTATATCTGTACAAGTCTAAAACCTTTTCGTCGGTAACTACATGTACAGGTTTTTACGGTTATTCGATCAGGCAGTCGCGTACTTTTATTATAGTTAATTAAAAAATTCAACAGCCGTTTTAGTAGCGCTTCTTGTTAATTACGAGTAATTAGAACGTCTACCACATGTGCTTCTTGCATCAGCTCTGACTCCGTTGGAAACTGGCCTTCACCCAGGCGGGGCTTCTGGACCTTCAACAGGTGGCACCTGTGAATTTCTCCGATGTCTCTGATCAAGCTTCAATAGTGGGCAAGCCCTCAACTTCTGAATATCCAGACGCGATCAATTTTTTTCAAGATATTAAATTCGTTTAAGACAGTGCCTTAAGTGTTTAAATGTACTTTAAGACTGTTTAGCGCTGGAGCTCTGCAGTTTCTATTTTATAATAAACAGGTTTGAGCAGTTGTTTACTCAAGGTATTTTCGATGCTAAAATTATCTTGAAAAAAACATGCAGTACGCCCAGCTAGCGAAGCAGCGGCCTCTCAGCAGCTCGGAAGCAGAGAAGTCCGGAAGCAGTTCTCCCCTCTCTTCGATGAAGTTTTATGCAATACTTTGACTAGGAGGAAACTACATACCTCTATAGTCCCCTGAGCTGCATCCGGCGAAATAAGTCAAGTATTTTATGGCTAAGTAAAGACACAGGAAAACTTTTTTCTTGAATTATTATGGACGATGCGGTCATTCAGACAGCGGATGCGATGCCTATTCAGCTCGCAGATATTTGCTCTTTGCTGCATACGAGTCTACTATAGCTTCCTAGGGGTCATTGGTTTTATTGCAGGCCTTCCATAGGGAAAGACTGTCATCAAAGCTACGCTCCTTACTAGGTTTACTTTGAGCGAGTTTTAACGTATAACTTAGAATAATTCTAGCTCAATCTCTACGACCCGCATTCACCATGCTCATGTATTTTTAAGCATTATACTTTCAGTCTCCGCCAGTCTGCTAGTTCAAGCACTTCTCATCGGCTCTAAAAAAACACATGGACATCTGAGTATTGCCACAAGGACCACTATAGGAATTATGACGCCTAGCTATTTGGATAATGCCTATATGCAATTAATGATTTTGAGATCTAGAGAACTACTCGATCTCTATTGCCAATTAAAACACACACTTTGGTGATGGGTAGCAGAATTCGAGCTTGGGCAGATTTCTAAAAAAGGCCGCTTCGATTCAGCGCATATCTTATATATGGCCCCGTAGCCTTTTCTCAGACTTTTTTATGCAATTTGCGTCACAAACCGCGGCTCTGAGTTGAATTAGAGCTACCAATATTGGTTTCTGGGTGGAAAATACGACGTAAAAACGTGTTGCTGAGTGTACGAGCGTGGTTTGTCACATTATTTTTACTTTTTTAATGCATTTTTGCCTGGCTATGCATTAAGAAACAGGAAAGAAAGGCCGTGGGAGCCTTTAGACAAATTGTCACACTTTATACACGTAAAATAGATAACGTCACACGTTTTAGACACGCTAGATAGATCACTTCACACGATAGATATGTAGGTAGATAATGCTTAAATGAATTTCTCTTCTGCCGACGGTTGGCGATAGATTTGAACAGCATAAAATGATTTCGGATTCCTAAATCCACTCAAATATTCAACACGTACGTATGGGGATCTGTGCAGCATGCGGGAGGCCGTTGGATGCTCCAGCTCAAATAGTCTCTTTTTCTGCCTGGCATTAACATTCACTGAATTATTGATTTATTCAGCTACATCAAAAGGCGTCAATGACGCGCGCATCCAAAGCAACAATTTCAGCATCTGCTCGTCATCTAATACTGTAAATTTATGCCGTTTAATTGACATTTTCTGTCTCGTACATGTATTAATTCGCATCCTCGATAGATCGAGCTCAGCTTTAACAGTTCCTTCCTTGCCCACGACTATCTACGTTCGATGATAGCAAAACACCTTTAGATATAATTGAAAGAACCCCATTAGAATTTCAAAACCATAATGTTCTTTAGTAGGAACTTGTGGATTTTTTTATACATGTCGTTCTAAAATTGAAGAAAAAAGCTGATTGGCTTGATATATAACTTACGATAGAATCATTCATGTATTAGCAGACTTGTTTCTGTTTTGGGCCTGATACGCCCAAGCAATGCTACCTTAATTCTGGCAGTAGATTAAATTATTTTAGGCGGCCGAAACTAGCGCATATGCCTTGGGCCATAGAGAAACCGAATGGTAGTAGGGTTGCATTACTCCAACACAAACAAGTGTAGATTACAAAAACCCTACGGATATCAATAAAAGCTATGAAAAATTCAAGTCATATCAAAAGATGAACATTTAGGTCTGTCTCATTGATGAATAAAACCATGGTCTGAAAAATTAAAACCTCCATTCTCCGTAATGTATTTTTCGTTAAAGCCTGCCTTCTAAAATTTCCAAGAAATAAAAAGTTCATTGCGCGGAATCATATTAGGATTTTTTCAGAACACTTTATTCGTCGTTTTGTTTCATTCTTCCTTCATTCTTTCATTTTTTCTATTTAGTTTCAGCATTTTCTTTTTTTGTTATACATATATTTACACTACCGACACAAATTTAACATTAAAAAGGACGCATATTTCTTTGCATACTTCGAAATAAAAGTTGTTGTGAGGCTGACGATAGCCGACGTTAAATAAAACGAAAGGCTAAGCATTCTTTTCTAGTCATGTAAAATCACGAAAATCAGATTCACTTGAAAGATGTCGTCACAAGTAGTTACTTCAATCAATGTGAGTGTAATAATTTTCTCATTTGTCTTGTATTGATCTTTGAATTACTTCCTACTAGTTTTATTCCTAATTACTGAAATCTGTTAACAATGCAACTTTTATATTTTACAGTAAAGATAAATAAACGAAGATCAATCAATTAGTTAGTCAATCGTTTTGTAAAAGTTTTGATGCGTTAAAGTTTCTTTCGCTTACGAGCTTGTATATTAGCTATAATTTTTAGATGTGGAAATCATTTTTAATTTCAATTTCTAAGCATGATGTGCATTTATTTTTTGGCACCTGCTCTAGCTTTTTTGAACAATAAAAGTGTTCAAAGTTTTTAGCAGTTAAAATCACATCAATTTTAATTTCAGATTCAAAGGAATGAGTGTCTCAGGGTATAAACATTAGCTGCTATATTTCTTTGAAAATTTTGAAACTGCTACTTGGATAACCAGAGATTATATTTTTAAAATGAAGAAATTTTTAGTTTTCGGAATCACAGATTCTCAGTTCATTATAATGCATTTATTCGAATATAGTAGAATTATTTAGTCTGAATAAACTTGTATTTTATTATTTGTGCCTGGCCCTGTAATTCTACTTTGAAGCTCACTATAAAAAATTATTCTTTTTTAAGATGAAAGTATCTTGTCACATCTTTTGCCTTCTATCAAGATACTTACATTTATTTTAGGAACAAAATACTGCGTAAAAATTGAAACAAAAACTGTACTTTTATAGCTGTCTTGAAAAAAATTCCGTTAGAATCTGGGATGTGTTTGAACAGAAAATAAACTCATGGAGGATCTGAGAGTCCAGAAAGCTACGTCACTACACTGTTTATATATCTGCTATATTCATGTTTCAATCAAACCATCACAAACCGCAATGCCAATCGTCCAGCTCGATTTGTTCAACCCGTCGCCGGAGCAGCAGAGCAGAGCCCGAATCGCCTACGCCATCAACGTGTTCGACGTGCTGCCCCTGCCAGCCCTGCTAGTCGTGGTGTTCCTCGCCTACTCCATCGTGCTGCTGCTGTTCCGCTTCCTGGCCTATCGGGTTGTCAGCGAAGCCGGCGAGCCGAGCAGCGAGCCCAGCGGGCCGGGGCCTCTCCGCTCCTGCTGCCTTTGCTGCCTGTCCTGCGCCGACGCCTGCGACTGCTGCGACAGTCGGGGCACCGTGGCCGGCTGCTTGAACGGCGTCTGTCCGCACAGGCGCAGCGGCGTCAAGTACTCGGATGTCATGCTCTGCCACACTTGCGGGGTGAGCACGGACTGATTGAGGCGAAACCTTTAACTGCTTCATCCCACCATTAGACACTTTAGTACTTGACCTCACCTGACACCCCGATACCTCATATGACACTCCGATACCTCATCTGACGCTCCGATACCTCATCTGACAGCCGAATACCTCATCTGACACCCCGATACCTCATTTGACACCCGAATACCTCACCTGACACCCCGATACCTCATTTGACACCCGAATACCTCACCTGATACCCGAATACCTCCTCTGACATCCCAATACCTGATCTGACATCCCAATACCTCATCTGACATCCCCATACCTCATCTGACACCCGAATACCTCATCTGACACCCGAATACTTCATCTGACACCCAATACCTCATCTGACACCCGAATACCTCATCTGACACCCGAATACCTCATCTGACATCCCAATACCTCATCTGACACCCAATACCTCATCTGACACCCGAATACCTCATCTGACATCCCAAATACATCATTTGACACCCCAATACCTCATCTGACATCCCAATACCTCATCTGACACCCGAATACCTCACCTGACACCCGAATACCTCCTCTGACATCCCAATACCTGATCTGACATCCCAATACCTCATCTGACATCCCAATACCTCATCTGACATCCCCATACCTCATCTGACATCCCCATACCTCATCTGACACCCGAATACCTCATCTGACATCCCAATACCTCATCTGACATCCCAATACCTGATCTGACATCCCAATACCTCATCTGACATCCCCATACCTCATCTGACACCCGAATACCTCATCTGACACCCGAATACTTCATCTGACACCCAATACCTCATCTGACACCCGAATACCTCATCTGACATCCCAATACCTCATCTGACACCCGAATACCTCATCTGACACCCCAATACCTCATCTGACACCCAAATTCAGCGTTCCACCGTCGACTGCTGCGACGCAGACTGCGATGATTGCCTTTGCTTCTGCTTCGAGTGCAAGTTCCGGCCTCGGGGCCAGGCGCTGCTGGGCAGGCAGGAGCCGCTGGACTGATTGACCTTCAGATGACCTTCCAATTGACTGAAGACCATTTATATACTGTAAACACTGGTTGATTTATTGAACTTCATTCACTCTAGTTACTCTTGTATTATTACAATCTGTCATAAGTGTGCAATATTTTAACTTTTTCTACATTCTACTTTAAGTAGTGCAAAAAAACACTTTTATTCTAATATAAAATGCTGGTCATATTTCATTCGCTGAATCAATGCTGTGAGTTAATTTTTTGATGAATTGAGAATTCAAATTTTCATAATACCAAGATGGTTGTTCGTATAAAACTTACTTTTGATGATTTTACTTGATCCATTGTGCACCCAATCTTACATGTAAGTCCTAATGGTAAAGTCTCTGCAATTATATACTACACTGATGGTCCCTGGTATCGGAAGTGGGCGTTTATTTGTCTGTGCTAGGTGGGTGTTTATTTGTCTGATTCGATTAGCTGTTTATTTGTCTGATTCGGTTAGGTGTTTATTTGTCTGATTCGGTTAGCTGTTTATTTGTCTGATTCGGTTAGGTGTTTATTTGTCTGATTCGGTTAGGTGTTTATTTGTCTGATTCGGTTAGGTGTTTATTTGTCTGATTCGGTTAGGTGTTTATTTGTCTGATTCGGTTAGGTGTTTATTTGTCTGATTGGGGTAGTTGTTTATTTGTCTGATTGGGGTAGTTGTTTATTTGTCTGATTGGGGTGGTTGTTTATTTGTCTGATTAAGGTGGTTGTTTATTTGTCTGATTGGGGTAGTTGTTTATTTGTCTGATTGGGGTGGTTGTTTATTTGTCTGATTGGGGTGGTTGTTTATTTGTCTGATTGGGGTAGTTGTTTATTTGTCTGATTGGGGTGGTTGTTTATTTGTCTGATTGGGGTAGGTGTTTATTTGTCTGATTGGGGTGGCTGTTTATTTGTCTGATTAAGGTGGTTGTTTATTTGTCTGATTGGGGTGGTTGTTTATTTGTCTGATTGGGGTAGGTGTTTATTTGTCTGATTGGGGTGGTTGTTTATTTGTCTGATTGGGGTGGTTGTTTATTTGTCTGATTGGGGTAGGTGTTTATTTGTCTGATTGGGGTGGTTGTTTATTTGTCTGATTGGGGTGGTTGTTTATTTGTCTGATTGGGGTGGTTGTTTATTTGTCTGATTGGGGTGGCTGTTTATTTGTCTGATTGGGGTGGTTGTTTATTTGTCTGATTGGGGTGGTTGTTTATTTGTCTGATTGGGGTGGTTGTTTATTTGTCTGATTGGGGTGGTTGTTTATTTGTCTGATTGGGGTGGTTGTTTATTTGTCTGATTGGGGTGGTTGTTTATTTGTCTGATTGGGGTGGTTGTTTATTTGTCTGATTGGGGTGGGGGTTTTCAGTAGAATCAAGTAAATCATCTCAAAGTACATTAATTAATCTGTTGTAATGCAATAAAACTCGGTTGCCCAGCAACATACGAGCTAAATAAATCATAAATAATTTATCTAATAAAATCACACGATTGGTAAATCTGGCGTCCTTCTGCTTTGCCACGTCATCAGCGCAGATTCGAACTGCTCGATTCGAGACGCCGCAGACTGTCGGATTTTGCAGCAGTTGAAGAATTTCCAGGTCTTGAGATGCAAGCGCACTGTAACGTCTGAGTTCAAAAGACATTGCAGTACATTCCACTTCAATCAGGAAACATCAGGCCCGACGTCTGGACGGAGCAAATTGAAGGCTTCAACTAAACTGATGAAGCAGCATTTTAGTTACATATCGCGCCCAATTACCCGACCCACCACCGTCTGGCCCGCGCCATGTTCGACCTCAGGAGCCGATCAGCCTTTTTGCTGTCCTCCGCTTCGCCCGCGTCTTCTCCCTAAACAGCTTTCCTTCTGAGTTCGGAATTAAAAAGCTCTCTCTCTGCTCTATCTATCTATCTGTCTATCTATCTATCTATCTATCTATCTATTTATCTATCTATCTATCTATCTATCTATCTATCTATCTATCTATCTATCTATCTATCTATCTATCTATCTATCTATCTATCTATCTATCTATCTATTTATCTATCTATCTATCTATCTATCTATCTATCTATCTATCTATCTATCTATCTATCTATCTATCTATCTATTTATCTATCTATCTATCTATCTATCTATCTATCTATCTATCTATCTATCTATCTATCTATTTATCTATCTATCTATCTATCTATCTATCTATTTATCTATCTATCTATCTATCTATCTATCTATCTATCTATCTATCTATCTATCTATCTATCTATCTATCTATCTATCTATCTATCTATCTATCTATCTATCTATCTATTTATCTATCTATTTATCTATCTATCTATTTATCTATCTATCTATCTATCTATCTATCTATCTATCTATCTATCTATCTATTTATCTATCTATCTATCTATCTATCTATCTATTTATCTATCTATCTATCTATCTATCTATCTATCTATCTATCTATCTATCTATTTATCTATCTATCTATCTATCTATCTATCTATCTATCTATCTATTTATCTATCTATCTATCTATCTATCTATCTATCTATCTATCTATCTATCTATCTATCTATCTATCTATCTATTTATCTATCTATCTATCTATCTATTTATCTATCTATCTATCTATCTATCTATCTATCTATCTATCTATCTATCTATCTATCTATCTATCTATCTATCTATATATCTATCTATCTATCTATCTATCTATCTATCTATCTATCTATCTATCTATCTATCTATCTACATATCTATCTATCTATCTATCTATCTTTTTATTTATTTGTGAGAACAGTATCTATGCACGTTCAGCCCCCGTGAAAACCTTACCAAACGCTGCTTTCAAAGATAGTAGTTGAGAACATTTGGATGAGCTTGTCAGTTAAGAGAGGCCACACCGCCATCCACTCGTGTTTTTTACCAGCCATAGCTAATGTTTTTTTCGGGGAAAATCGTGGAATTTTCCATTTGCAGCGAAATTATACGCCCGAGGCTTCATGAGCTCTTTGACAGTGACTACTTAAGTCATGCAGGTAACCCGGCGGCTCACTCATTACACCTGCCAAGCACTGCTACTCACAACTGGCCATAATTGACGCGTGGCTGACCAACACCGCACTACACTATGCTAGCTTCGTTTGGCAGCTGAGTACTCGTAAAACAAAAGCTTTAACTAAAAATTTTTCTCGCTATCATTTGCGCCGAGAATTTTGAATAAAGTGAAAAGAGTTCTTCCAGTTTGAGACTGCTGCATTTATGCAAATAAACCATGAGTTCCAATCTAATCTCACCGCTTCTACTATCCTCTGCACCAATCTAATCTCACTGCTTTCACTCTCCTCTCCACTCCAATCTAATCTCACTGCTTCTACTCTCCTCTTCACCAATCTAATCTCAGTGCTGTCACTCTCCACTCCACCAATCTAATCTGACTGCTTCCATTCTCATCCCCACCAATCTAATCTCACTGCTTCTAGTCTCATCTCCACCAATCTAATCTCACTGCTTCTACTCTCCTCTCCACCAATCTAATCTCACTGCTTTCACTCTCCTCTCCACCAATCTAATCTCACTGCTTTCACTCTCCTCTCCACCAATCTAATCTCACTGCTTCTACTCTCCTCTCCACCAATCTAATCTCACTGCTTCCATTCTCCCCACCAATCTAATCTCACTGCTTCCATTCTCCCCACCAATCTAATCTCACTGCTTCTAGTCTCATCTTCACCAATCTAATCTCACTACTTCTACTCTCCTCTTCACCAATATAATCTCACTACTTCCGCTATCTGCTCTCCTTTCCATAGCAGACTTTCAAAAAATGCTTTCGAACTTTTAAAGATATTAATGAATTATAATTGAAATATTGATACCTTGTTATTTACGTAATTGTCTTAATAAATGTTATCACCGAATACTGCATGACATTAAATAAAGAATGCGGTTTTAGATACTGTGTATGAATTTGAAATAGAAAGTTCACTCAATTTTTTGCCAAACGAAAAGTTTTGATCGAAAACTACAAAGGTGTTTGAAAGAATCCCATTTTTCCTGTTTTAAACAGTACACAGAATCAGTGAATCAGAGAACTAAGCTAAATTCCGCTAACTAAAAATTTGTACACGCGTGTAGGATATTGGGTAATATACGTAGAATATACTCAATTTTCACTGTAGCATTGGAAGATTGTTTAGTAAGGATACAAATAAACAACTGCGCATTGTAATTTTTTCCATATGATTCAAAATGTACATTTGAGAGAAACTGTGTAGAACACCATTGCTATTGTATCTTGGTATTTGTAATAATGAATAAACAACACTCAAAATAAATAGAGAACTTAGTGGGTAATAGTTTCGCCCTCAGCCAATAGACATCGCTGGAGGGAGGTAGGAGGTGTTACTTATGTTGCCACAGCCAATGAGAGAGGTCGCTCAGGATAGGGTGTGGCTAGCGTGGCCTTGCAGCCAATGAGAGGTCGCTTAGGATAGAGTGTGGCTAGCGTGGCCTTGCAGCCAATGAGAGATCGCTTAGGATAGGGTGCGGCTAGCGTGGCCCCGGTCTGTAACCCTCGTCCTCGAAATTGTGTTTCACGCGGAACTCGTACCTCTGCTTCTGCGTCTCGTACTTCTCCAGCTTCTCCTCGATGTCGTCCTCCTCGGACTCGCTATCCGCCATGCCAATCAGGGTGGCCGCCATGACGCCGGCGCACTTGGAGCGTTTTTTGTGCACAACCCAGCGCTCTTTGTCGCTGCAGTGGTAGCCGCAACGGCAGTAAGCTTGTCGTCGATGGTAATTTGGAACGTATGGAGGCAGAGAACTTGCTGGGGAATATAGTGTGGAGCGTGTAGTGCAATAGTAGAATAGAGAGTGGTTATTTCATATTTTTAACTTTCAATGATTAAACTGTAAAGTATGATTAAAATAAAATCAAAAGTAAACAGCGACTATTCTGAAAATCTTTCAGTCAACGCTGGACTCCGCCACTGCACTTACCAAAGCTGTGTGCGTTTTATGCAGCTTAGTGTCTGTCTGCCTGTCTCACTGACTATTGAGTTATCGATTGGGCACCCCATGCGCCCACCAACCCATCTGTCACCCCATGCGCCCACCACCCCATCTGTCACCCCATGCGCCCACCACCCCATCTGTCACCCCATGCGCCCACCACCCCATCTGTCACCCCATGCGCCCACCACCCCATCTGTCACCCCATGCGCCCACCACCCCCATCTGTCACCCCATGCGCCCACTATCCCATCTGTCACTGTAACCCATGCGCCCACAACCCTTTCACTCCATGCGCCCACCATCCCATCTGTCACCCCATGCATCCAACAACCCATCTTGCACCACATGCGCCTCGACACTCCAGCAGACATCGCGAGGTTTAATTACTATATATTGCGAATTGCTTTTATCTGTTTTCAATATATCAAAGCTAAACTATCGCCTGCCCTGTTTTGCCACATTGTCTTGCCCAGTTAAACTCTAAATGACGCAACAATACGACCTATATTCTGATTAGATTCCAGTTTACAAATCGCCAACTCACAATTTTTCCTAACACACGCCGACGACGCTGGCTGCTCCGCTTGCAGCTCGTCGACGGCAGCAGCAACGGCTGCCGCCGACGACTCAGGAGAGTCGCCACAGCCGCCGCCGCCGCCGTCGCTACTGATGCTGCTGTTGTTGCTCTTCCTCAGGCGGTCTCGCCGAAGTCTACGAGTAGACTGAGCACTGCTGCTGTCCGACATTCAGCTAAGGAGCGTTTGAGAAGTGCTAAACTGACCAGCTGTGCCTGTCTTCTCTCAACAGTTGCTCTGCTCTGCTCTGCTCTGCTCTCGCTGTTTTTGTAAGCAGAGAACGCAAATAAAGTAGGGGGGGGGTAGTTGAGCTCGCACACGAGAGCTTCGAACACAATAGGGGGAGGGACTGCACCGTATGAGCGTTGAGAAGAAAGTGGAGGCGGAGAGCCAGCCTGCTCTCTCACCCGCCTCGTTATATGTGCTCAAAATTTGGCAATTACTTTTCTTCATAGCTTTTATGATATGCTAGTGGCCCTATTCTCGAGGTCGAAGACGGGAAGTTCTGGCGCACTCTGAGTCATGACATAAAAACAGACTCGCTGCGCTGCCACTACTAGAGTAGTGCAGAAGCAACTCGAATTCTTCCCTATTTGGCTGATACGGCTTGAGCCCTGCTTTTTTGTGTCAGGTGTCACTTGACAGTGTCATGTCATAGTCATGTGTTTTGTGACATTTGGCATGACACTGCATCATGTCAGTCATGTCAGTCATGAGTCATGTCAGTCATGTGAGTCATGTCAGTCATGCCAGTCATGTGAGTCATGTGAGTCATGTGAGTCATGTCAATCATGTCAGTCGTGTGAGTCATATCAGTCATGTCAGTCATGTCAGTCATGTCAGTCATGTCAGTCATGTCGGTCATGTCGGTCATGTCGGTCATGTCAGTCATGTCAGTCATGTCAGTCATGTCAGTCATGTCAGTCATGTATTAGGTCAGAATAATGTAACATTCATGTCATCTTCATTTCTTTGCAGTCAAACAACTGCAGAAGAGAAAAGTTGAACGGGAGAAAATTCTCCTCAACTCCTCACGCAGGGCTCAGATTCCCAAGCGAAGGACTTGGCGGAATGAGAAACCAAAAACACGCGAGCTTCCGAGCAAAGCTCAAAGCTCGATAGACGAATAGCATCTGCCATTGCTTTTCTACCTCTGACTCCACCCGACTCTGCGCTGCTCAGTTTTTAGGGGGGGAGGGGGCGGATGACGCCATCTTTGTAGAAAACTCATCGGCTCTGAGTCTGACTCGACACGGGGCGGCTGTCCCGCTCATGTGGCTTCTTGATGGGGCCTTGAGCTGTCTTTTGTGCTAGCCGCAGCATATTTTAATTGCAGCGAATTTTAGCAAGTTCTCTATCGAATCTCTATCCGATCTCTATCGAATCTCTATCCGATCTCTATCGAATCTCTATCCGATCTCTATCCTATCTCTATCCGATCTCTATCGAATCTCTATCCGATCTCTATCCTATCTCTATCCGATCTCTATCGAATCTCTATCCGATCTCTATCCTATCTCTATCCGATCTCTATCGAATCTCTATCCGATCTCTATCGAATCTCTATCCGATCTCTATCCTATCTCTATCCGATCTCTATCGAATCTCTATCCGATCTCTATCCTATCTCTATCCGATCTCTATCGAATCTCTATCCGATCTCTATCCGATCTTTATCCGATCTCTATCCAATATCTTTCCGATATATATCCGATATATATCCGATCTCTATCCAATCTCTATCGAATCTTTATCCGATCTCTATCCGATATCTATCCAATTTCTATCCAATCTCTAGCCGATCTCTATCCAATCTCTATCCAATCTCTATCCGATATCTATCCAATCTCTAGCCGATCTCTATTCAATCTCTATCCAATTTCTATCCAATCTCTAGCCGATCTCTATTCAATCTCTATCCAATCTCTATCCAATCTCTATCCAATCTCTATCCGATATCTATCCAATCTCTATCCAATCTCTAGCCGATCTCTATTCAATCTCTATCCAATCTCTATCCAATCTCTATCCAATCTCTATCCAAACTCTATCCAATCTCTATCCAATCTCTATCCAATCTCTATCCAATCTCTATCCAATCTCTATCCAAACTCTATCCAATCTCTATCCGATATCTATCCAATACTATAATAACTCCTGTCATTCGGCAAAAACTCGTCCCGTTCTCGTCCTTATCAAAAGTTCCCAACTGAAAGCCGTAATCAACAGTGAAAGATTCCAAGCGTTGCTAGTGAAAAATCTCAAGTAAGTACATTTCTTTGAGAAATAGGACTCTCCATTGCTTTCTTGGCTCTCTTGCCTCAAGCGACACCCTGCAGCTGGGCTGCACTTTTGGCTACTGGCACCCGGCAACAATCCGGATGACACAGCGGCCTTCATTTCCTGCTCGTTTCCTTGTATTCGAAAGCTCGAAATGTAGAATCTTACATGCATGGCTTACGCTTAGTGTAATGTTGAAAGTTTTCTTATAAAAAGTACATTTGCACTCTGTTGACAGCCTAACGGGTGTCCCAAAAAGGTGAAATTTTAAACCAAAAATGTGCAAGACTGTCTGCTCTTGGTTCCTAGCAACCACAAATGCTGATAGTCAACATTCATAAGTTTTGCTTCCCGCAGTTCTTACGAGTATTTCAATTCATGAGAAACATCATCGCCATTGAAAGAATGAGTGAATGCCACAGACAAGAGGCTTATTTCTTATTTCGATTGATTTCGAATGATTCGAACTTGGCGGGAGTTGTCACACGCTTGACTCCTGCAGCATCACTGTTTCCACTCGCTTCTTCACCCCCTCTGGTGCCGCAACGGCGGTGCCGCCCACCTGCGTGTCGATGGCAGCCGGCCGGCAGCCGCAGCACCGTCTGGCGAGTCCGCACAGCCGGCTGGCCAGCAGGGCCTCGCGGAATTCCGCGTTGGCAGCGAAGTGGGCCACGGCGGAGGCGGCCATGCTGGACTTGGCGCAGAGCAGCGCGGCGCGCACCAGAGAGCGGTGCAGCCGGCTGTGCTGCCGGATTGGCGAGGCCACGGCGACCGCAGCGGTGACGGCGTAGGGCGCCCAGCACAGCAGGAAGGCGCCTTGAAGGCGGAGCGAATGGTGACTTGATTTAATGGTCAGGCAAATGGCCTCAGATGGAGTGCCTAAAGCAGGGAGAAACACCATATTCTGTGACCAACACCATATTCTGTGACCAACACCATATTCTGTGACCAACACCATATTCTGTGATCAACACCATATTCTGTGACCAACACCATATTCTGTGACCAACACTATATTCTGTGACCAACACCATATTCTGTGACCAACACCATATTCTGTGACCAACACCATATTCTGTGACCAACACCATATTCTGTGACCAACACCATATTCTGTGACCAACACCATATTCTGTGACCAACACCATATTCTGTGACCAACACCATATTCTGTGACCAACACCATATTCTGTGACCAACACCATATTCTGTGACCAACACCAGATTCTGTGACCAACATCATATTCTGTGACCAACACCATATTCTGTGACCAACACCATATTCTGTGACCAACACCATATTCTGTGACCAACACCATATTCTGTGACCAACACCATATTCTGTGACCAACACCATATTCTGTGACCAACACCATATTCTGTGACCAACACCATATTCTGTGACCAACACCATATTCTGTGACCAACACCATATTCTGTGACCAACACCATATTCTGTGACCAACACCATATTCTGTGACCAACACCATATCCTGTGACCAACACCATATTCTGTGACCAACACCATATTCTGTGACCAACACCATATTCTGTGACCAACACCATATCCTGTGACCAACACCATATTCTGTGACCAACACCATATTCTGTGACCAACACCATATCCTGTGACCAACACCATATTCTGTGACCAACACCATATTCTGTGACCAATGGGCACATTTGCAACCGACCGCTCAGCCGCAGCTATTGCGCGGCGCATCTGAAGGCTGCGTACGGCTGTTCAGTCCAAGGACTGGGGGGTCGCCACACACCCTCAATTACCCCAGCTAATACTGGCACCCATTTTACAGCTGGGTGAACTGAAGCAATGCAGAGTTAAGTGTCTTGCTCAAAGACACAAATTGTTCCGAGTGGGAATCGAACCCCCGACCTTTCATTCGTGAGACCGACGCTCTAACCACTAGACTACAACCCTCTTTCTAGTACATCCCGTGTGAGCGTGTGCATAAGCGCAAGCCTGAGTACAGTATTGGCGCGCTTGTATGTGCTCAGGAGGCAGCGGAATGAGCAGAATTGCCTCAGCACTGGTTCTGAAACTATGTCACGGAAGAAGTGCAATATATTATTATACTACACTGTAGAAGTCGAAAGCAATCCTCACCGATCACACACAGGATGTGGATTGCAACGCGGCGCTCCCGCCTCAGCTGGCTCTCAGCCTGCAAACTGCTCATCTGCCGCTTCGCCTGCAGCTGGAATGTCAAAGTTGCGATGGCAGCTGGGTAAGCAAAGACAGGACTCGGTTTGAAACACCGACACTAGAAATCATTCACTGAGGCACAGTAAGAATTTGAAGTGGAAGCAGTTTACGTAGAACAAGAGCTTCCAGTAGAAGGCTGCATATGCTGAGACATAATAAAATATAGAAAGTAGAAATTGAAATACAGGAGTGGCCGCGTTCTCAAAGCACAGCCGGAGACATGATGAAAACGACACAAGGAGAACAAAGACTCAAATCACTGGACACAGGTGCTCACGTAGGCGAAGATCTTCCAGTAGGACACGCAGACACCAAGACATCGGGTGAAACAGACACAGGATGAAATACACACAATGAAATAGACACAGGAGGACACAGACCCAAGCCTCAGCATGAGACACAGGTGCTCACGTAGGCGAAGATCTTCCAGTAGGACACGCAGACACCAAGACATCGGGTGAAACAGACACAGGATGAAATACACACAATGAAATAGACACAGGAGGACACAGACCCAAGCCTCAGCATGAGACACAGGTGCTCACGTAGGCGAAGATCTTCCAGTAGGACACGCAGACACCAAGACATCGGGTGAAACAGACACAGGATGAAATACACACAATGAAATAGACACAGGAGGACACAGACCCAAGCCTCAGCATGAGACACAGGTGCTCACGTAGGCGAAGATCTTCCAGTAGGACACGCAGACACCAAGACATCGGGTGAAACAGACACAGGATGAAATACACACAATGAAATAGACACAGGAGGACACAGACCCAAGCCTCAGCATGAGACACAGGTGCTCACGAAGGCGAAGATCTTCCAGTAGGACACGCAGACACCAAGACATCGGGTGAAACAGACACAGGATGAAATACACACAATGAAATAGACACAGGAGGACACAGACCCAAGCCTCAGCATGAGACACAGGTGCTCACGTAGGCGAAGATCTTCCAGTAGGACACGCAGACACCAAGACATCGGGTGAAACAGACACAGGATGAAATACACACAATGAAATAGACACAGGAGGACACAGACCCAAGCCTCAGCATGAGACACAGGTGCTCACGTAGGCGAAGATCTTCCAGTAGGACACGCAGACACCAAGACATCGGGTGAAACAGACACAGGATGAAATACCCACAATGAAATAGACACAGGAGGACACAGACCCAAGCCTCAGCATGAGACACAGGTGCTCACGTAGGCGAAGATCTTTCAGTAGGACACGCAGACACCAAGACATCGGGTGAAACAGACACAGGATGAAATACACACAATGAAATAGACACAGGAGGACACAGACCCAAGCCTCAGCATGAGACACAGGTGCTCACGTAGGCGAAGATCTTCCAGTAGGACACGCAGACACCAAGACATCGGGTGAAACAGACACAGGATGAAATACACACAATGAAATAGACACAGGAGGACACAGACCCAAGCCTCAGCATGAGACACAGGTGCTCACGTAGGCGAAGATCTTTCAGTAGGACACGCAGACACCAAGACATCGGGTGAAACAGACACAGGATGAAATACCCACAATGAAATAGACACAGGAGGACACAGACCCAAGCCTCAGCATGAGACACAGGTGCTCACGTAGGCGAAGATCTTCCAGTAGGACACGCAGACACCAAGACATCGGGTGAAACAGACACAGGATGAAATACACACAATGAAATAGACACAGGAGGACACAGACCCAAGCCTCAGCATGAGACACAGGTGCTCACGTAGGCGAAGATCTTCCAGTAGGACACGCAGACACCAAGACATCGGGTGAAACAGACACAGGATGAAATACACACAATGAAATAGACACAGGAGGACACAGACCCAAGCCTCAGCATGAGACACAGGTGCTCACGTAGGCGAAGATCTTCCAGTAGGACACGCAGACACCAAGACATCGGGTGAAACAGACACAGGATGAAATACACACAATGAAATAGACACAGGAGGACACAGACCCAAGCCTCAGCATGAGACACAGGTGCTCACGTAGGCGAAGATCTTCCAGTAGGACACGCAGACACCAAGACATCGGGTGAAACAGACACAGGATGAAATACACACAATGAAATAGACACAGGAGGACACAGACCCAAGCCTCAGCATGAGACACAGGTGCTCACGTAGGCGAAGATCTTCCAGTAGGACACGCAGACACCAAGACATCGGGTGAAACAGACACAGGATGAAATAAACACAATGAAATAGACACAGGAGGACACAGACCCAAGCCTCAGCATGAGACACAGGTGCTCACGTAGGCGAAGATCTTCCAGTAGGACACGCAGACACCAAGACATCGGGTGAAACAGACACAGGATGAAATACACACAATGAAATAGACACAGGAGGACACAGACCCAAGCCTCAGCATGAGACACAGGTGCTCACGTAGGCGAAGATCTTCCAGTAGGACACGCAGACACCAAGACATCGGGTGAAACAGACACAGGATGAAATACACACAATGAAATAGACACAGGAGGACACAGACCCAAGCCTCAGCATGAGACACAGGTGCTCACGTAGGCGAAGATCTTCCAGTAGGACACGCAGACACCAAGACATCGGGTGAAACAGACACAGGATGAAATACACACAATGAAATAGACACAGGAGGACACAGACCCAAGCCTCAGCATGAGACACAGGTGCTCACGTAGGCGAAGATCTTCCAGTAGGACACGCAGACACCAAGACATCGGGTGAAACAGACACAGGATGAAATACACACAATGAAATAGACACAGGAGGACACAGACCCAAGCCTCAGCATGAGACACAGGTGCTCACGTAGGCGAAGATCTTCCAGTAGGACACGCAGACACCAAGACATCGGGTGAAACAGACACAGGATGAAATACACACAATGAAATAGACACAGGAGGACACAGACCCAAGCCTCAGCATGAGACACAGGTGCTCACGTAGGCGAAGATCTTCCAGTAGGACACGCAGACACCAAGACATCGGGTGAAACAGACACAGGATGAAATACACACAATGAAATAGACACAGGAGGACACAGACCCAAGCCTCAGCATGAGACACAGGTGCTCACGTAGGCGAAGATCTTCCAGTAGGACACGCAGACACCAAGACATCGGGTGAAACAGACACAGGATGAAATACACACAATGAAATAGACACAGGAGGACACAGACCCAAGCCTCAGCATGAGACACAGGTGCTCACGTAGGCGAAGATCTTCCAGTAGGACACGCAGACGATAACCAGTGGCAGAAGGAACTGTGCGGTGAGCAGACTCAGCCAGTATGTCCGGTGCCCGGACTCGCGGCTCGACCAGTTCAGATCACAGGTGGACACGGAGCGAACGGCGACGAACAGTGAGTCGCTGACGACAATGGGTAGCATCCATAGCAACGACATGGCAACCAGGCAAGCGATGAGTCGGACAGCAGCTCGGGTGGACACACTGCGGCTGGTGAGGATGGACCGGCAGCGAAGAAGCGACAGCGCGGTGAGCACGTTCAGCGACGTGAGGCCCAGCCAGCCAGTCCAGAAGACGTACCAGCGACAGTACCAGCTGGGGAAGCGCCACTGCGGTCTCCAGGCTGCGTGTACATTCAGCAGAGCGGCCAGGATGCTGCAGAGACAATTGCTGATGAAGCTGGCGCACAACAGCCAGGAGAAGCCGTTCCACAGGGACTTCGAGACGATGTGGGTGTAGGCGGCCAGTCCGTTGGCGCTGATGGCCGTGGCAAAGATGAGGGAGAAGCTGGTCGCGTCGATGTAGCTCTCCAGGTCTGTCGGTGTGTCTTCTTCCACCGCTGAGGTCGTGTTGACTGTGCCGGCCTGCATGCTTAAAGTGAATTGTTCTTCTGTAGTCAATTGACGAAAATCTTTATTAGAGTTTTTTTAAAGTGACTTGAGCAGCTGAGCGATGTAGACTGGAAGTGAGATGGTTGTCCAAGGACTTCTGAAGTCACTTCTGAAGTACTCCTTGTGGTTGTCAAGCGGGTTGTTCGGGGACGCAGCAGATTTTTATTAAAATCAGATCTCGCCAGAAGCAAAACAGTCTCATCTTCAAGTGCCTCAAGGTTGTCAACTGAAAAGCAGTGCTGCTCACTTTATAGTTGCTCAAAAGCACCTGCCTTTCAGTTTGCACCGCCCATTTTTTTTAGGCAAACCAATAGGAGCAGGTGGAGATTGGAATCGCTGATTTTTAGTGATGAGCTCGCATTGTCTGGATCACATCTTAGCGTCATCACTAATCCAGAGTAGAGATGGGCTTTAGGGCTGTCACGACTTTCTTAGTTATTTTATCAGTGACAGTACACCTTCACTTGTCTCTGCTTACTTTTTCTCCCTCTCTGTCCTGTTCAAATCTTGTTAATCTTCTCTCTCTATACCTCGCTCCTTTCTGATTGGTTCTCTATTCTCGTCTCTCTCTCCTCAGTCGCACACTCCACCCCCCCCAGGTTATTGACATTAATATACCTGTTTGGGCCCTGAGCTCCACTTACCGTCTGTTTGGTCTAATTAATTAAGTATCCTCTCAATTTAAATAGTCGTATTACATGTATTTTGTTTACAGGGGCTTTTGCAGGAAAATTGGCCTGTGAGTTTTCGTGCGATTCACACACACGAAGGCCGACCCCCCAAGGCACAGAGAGTGTACATGCCTGCTGATTAGAAAGCCAGGGCCGCTGTACACCCTGTGTGAGCGTGTGCCTGAGTGCAGTATTGGCGCGCTTGTGTGCTCAGGAGTCAGCGGGATCGGCTGAATTGCCGTCAGCGCTCGTGGCGGGACGATGTCGCCGAAGGCGTTGCGCCTGGGTGCGCGCCAGCCCTGCTGCGAATCTTAATACAGCTCAAGAGACTGAAACAAGTCTCGGTACGGAAATTGAAGGTTCTTATAGCAGCTTTCGAGTTTCTGTTTTATCTCAAAAAATTGGTTGCAAATCGAGTCACTCAATCTGTTTTATCAACTGTAGCATTAGTAAGGATTAAACTTGATTGAGTCACAGTGTAAAACTAGTCAGAATTCCGAATTAGGTCAGGTGCTCAAGCCGCGCTAACCGGACCTGAAGGCGTCCCGGCCACGGGTCCGCATGAGCCGCTCCAAGTCGTTGTTATCAAAGAAGGGCAACCGGCGCAGCTCCGCAAACTTTCTGCTGGCCATTTTCACACAGCGGCCCCACGCGTCTCTGGCCGCGCACACGGGCCGCTCGACCAGCTGGAAGCAGGGCATTCGGACCAGGCGGAAGAACCAGTCCAGCACCGACTGACCTTCCGTGTCCTTTGATTGCTTCAGGCAGTAATAGAAACTGTAGTGCGGTTTTTGGGGGATCGGTGAGAGTTGAAAATTATTAAAATTAGATTGTCGGAAGCTAGTTGAGACTAGAAAATGAGACGTCACTTAATGTTTAGATTAGAAATTATTAGATGAGACTAGATAATGGATTATCAGATGAGACTAGATAATGGATTATCAGATGAGACTAGATAATGGATTATCAGATGAGACTAGATAATGGATTATCAGATGAGACTAGATAATGGATTATCAGATGAGACTAGATATTGGATTATCAGATGAGACTAGATAATGGATTATCAGATGAGACTGGATAATGGATTATCAGATGAGACTAGATAATGGATTATCAGATGAGACTAGATAATGGATTATCAGATGAGACTGGATAATGGATTATCAGATGAGACTAGATAATGGATTATCAGATGAGACTAGATAATGGATTATCAGATGAGACTAGATAATGGATTATCAGATGAGACTAGATAATGGATTATCAGATGAGACTGGATATTGAATTATCAGATGAGATTAGATATTGAATTATCAGATGAGATTAGATATTGGATTGTCAACTGAGACTACATATTGAATTATCAGATGAGATTAGATATTAGATTATCAGATGAGATTAGATATTGGATTATCAACTGAGACTACATATTGAATTATCAGATGAGACTAGATAATGGATTATCAGATGAGATTAGATATTAGATTATCAGATGAGATTAGATATTGGATTATCAGATGAGATTAGATATTAGATTATCAGATGAGATTAGATATTGGATTATCAACTGAGACTATATATTGAATTATCAGATGAGATTAGATATTGAATTATCAGATGAGATTAGATATTGAATTATCAGATGAGATTAGATATTAGATTATCAGATGAGATTAGATATTGGATTATCAACTGAGACTACATATTGAATTATCAGATGAGATTAGATATTGAATTATCAGATGAGATTAGATATCAGATGAGATTAGATATTGGATTATCAGATGAGATTAGAGATTAGATTATCAACTGAGACTACATATTGAATTATCAGATGAGATTAGATATTGAATTATCAGATGAGATTAGATATTAGATTATCAGATGAGATTAGATATTGGATTATCAGATGAGATTAGATATTAGATTATCAGATGAGATTAGATATTGGATTATCAGATGAGATTAGATATTGGATTATCAGATGAGATTAGATATTAGATTATCAGATGAGATTAGATATTGGATTATCAACTGAGACTACATATTGAATTATCAGATGAGATTAGATATTGAATTATCAGATGAGATTAGATATTGAATTATCAGATGAGATTAGATATTAGATTATCAGATGAGATTAGATATTGGATTATCAGATGAGATTAGATATTAGATTATCAGATGAGATTAGATATTGGATTATCAACTGAGACTACATATTGAATTATCAGATGAGATTAGATATTGAATTATCAGATGAGATTAGATATTAGATTATCAGATGAGATTAGATATTGAATTATCAGATGAGATTAGATATTGAATTATCAGATGAGATTAGATATTAGATTATCAGATGAGATTAGATATTGGATTATCAACTGAGACTACATATTGAATTATCAGATGAGATTAGATATTGAATTATCAGATGAGATTAGATATTAGATTATCAGATGAGATTAGATATTGAATTATCAGATGAGATTAGATATTGAATTATCAGATGAGATTAGATATTAGATTATCAGATGAGATTAGATATTGGATTATCAACTGAGACTACATATTGAATTATCAGATGAGATTAGATATTAGATTATCAGATGAGATTAGATATTGGATTATCAACTGAGACTACATATTGAATTATCAGATGAGATTAGATATTGAATTATCAGATGAGATTAGATATTAGATTATCAGATGAGATTAGATATTGGATAATCGGATGAAATTAGATGTTGGATTATTAGATGAGATTCGATAATGGATTATCAGATGAGATTAGACAGTGGTGCATCGGATGAGAATAGAGTAACAGAAGAGCATCAGAGAATTAGAGACCATACTAAAAGTGAAGGTCAATGATCTAGGCTCGTATTTAAAATGTATAAGAAGGCATCAGCACAAATACAGTCAGGAGTCACCTGACGTCGCACTCGCAGTGAGAAATGGTGAAGTGGAACAGACTCGTGTAGCCATATCGAGTCTGCAGAGGGTCGATCACTGTGGTGCAATGGTCGTGATCTCTGCAGCATTTGTCAGTTTCGAACGCGCTGCCGAGGTCCGAATAGTTGCTCACTCGGGCGCCTGGAATGGCGCCATCGAGTAACGGGGTCGTTAATTTGTTGGTTTTAATGAATATAGTAGATTAATTACTATACAGTATAAAGCTACTATAACTTTTAGTAGGCAGATAATTCCAATTTGAATTATAAGTAGTATAAGTAGTCTGTTAGCATTAAAATCTCGGAATATATATATATATATATGTATACTTCCCTGCAAGCTACATGCTACATGGAGTCAAGTTTGTATGTATGCTATTTATGCTATGTAACAATAGGTTTCACTGGACTGGCGCCCCTGGTGCTGGCGCCCCTGGTGCTGGCGCCCCTGGTGCTGGCGCCCCTGGTGCTGGCGCCCCTGGTGCTGGCGCCCCTGGTGCTGGCGCCCCTGGTGCTGGCGCCCCTGGTGCTGGCGCCCCTGGTGCTGGCGCCCCTGGTGCTGGCGCCCCTGGTGCTGGCGCCCCTGGTGCTGGCGCCCCTGGTGCTGGCGCCCCTGGTGATAAAGCCCCTGGTGATAAAGCCCCTGGTGATAAAGCCTCTGGTGATAAAGCCCCTGTTGCTAAAGCCCCTGGTGCTGGCCCTCCTAAGTCTCCCAAGTCAAGTTCAGTGTATCAAACTTTTCCCTGTATAATATATATTATTGCATTTTATTTAGCACTTACCTGTGCCGCACCACTTAGTTTTGGGGTGAATAAATGTCGGATTAGTGTTGTAATCAACGCCCGGCACGAGAGCGGGCAGGCCTAAGACGAGAATTAGAGAAAAAGTTGGCATTGCCATATTTAGCGATTGTAAATATTGTAGAGCTTAGCCAATTTTGTTCGTAATTCAGCTTGTATATAATGGCTAGATGAAGTATCAATTTTCACTGCTGCACATCGGTGCGGGTGTAGCAGTTCTTTCCGTCTATGACTGAGGAGCGGGGAGGGGTTCACAGTTGGACCATAGACAACTGCAACACAGCCGGAGAAGTTTGCTTTGGGCTTGCCGAGAATGATTATATTTGTCTATTTTTAGATTGCTTGCTACTAGCATAAATATGATAGACCTGCTGTTTGATGTCTATTATAAATCTAACTAGTTGAGACAGACTACTACCTATTAAAGCAGTTTGAACGATTATTATTCAAGCAAGCGTGAACTAAGAGTATAGGAGTTTCAGCAATATCTGGGTTTTAGTTGAGAAAAACAAACGGAAAAAATCCGGTTAAATGAAATTTGTTTGACACTTTAAAACTCTCAAAAGGGTGATTTAAGACTGCTTATCCAGGGGTCAGCAATGTCTGTGAAACCCAGAAGCATTTAAAACCTTGCAATAGAAATCCAGCCTGCTCAAGGTTTCTATCTCTTATCAGTACTCTTCTCTCGAATCTTCTCTTTTCTCCTCTCTCTTCTCTCCTCTCTTCTCTCCTCTCTTCTCCTCTGTCTTTTCTCTCTTCTCTTCTCTCTTCTCTTCTCCTCTGTCTTTTCTCTCTTCTCTTCTCCTCTGTCCTCTACTCTTCTCCTCTGTCCTCTTCTCTCTTCTCCTCTGTCTTCTTCTCTCTTCTCCTCTGTCCTCTTCTCTCTTCTCCTCTGTCCTCTTCTCTCTTCTCCTCTGTCCTCTTCTCTCTTCTCCTCTGTCCTCTACTCTTCTCCTCTGTCCTCTTCTCTTCTCTCTTCTCCTCTGTCCCCTTCTCTTCTCTCTTCTCCTCTGTCCTCTACTCTTCTCCTCTGTCCCCTTCTCTTCTCTCTTCTCCTCTGTCCCCTTCTCTTCTCTCTTCTCCTCTGTCCTCTTTTCTCCTCTCTTCTCATCTGTCTCTTCTTTCCTCTCTTCTCTGTTCTGTTCTCTTCTCTCTACTCTCCTTTCCTCTCTTCTCCCCTCTACTCGTACTCTTCTCTCTCCTCTGGCCCGCTAGATTCTGTCCGGCCCTTAAAGTAAAAAGCTTTGCCGACCCCTGGTTTAAAGTATCAAGAGGCTGTACTGTTGCGATAAAACAGAATATAATTGTAGTCTTAGGACAGGAATTTGCAGTAGAGATCATATCCGTTCCGTTCCGTTCAAATTGCAGGCTCAGTGGACTTTGGTTCAGTTGTACATCCGGTACCTCTTGTACTCCGCAACAGCCGGTTTGTACTTCGTCCACAGGCCGCTCGTGGCCAGGTCCCGGTCCACCTGGAAGTCGCGAAATTCCACGTGACGGCAGGTGGCAGTGGACTCCATGTACAGGGCGCTGGTGCACACGGAATTGCTGGCGGCCTCGGCTAGGCAGTCAACTAGACTCAATTTGCCGGGCACAACGCTCGAGCAGTACTCATTCGGCTGGCGATAGCCATGGTCGGCAAATTTGGCTCGCTGCCAGAAGTTGGCGCCAACTGCGCGGCTGGCAGCTACGGTGGACAGCGGCAGGCACAGCAGGGAGTGCAGCTCAGAGCAGTTGGCGAACTCCAGGCCGTCGCTGCTCGGGCGGTAGAGCACGCAGTCTACTGGATCCGAGCTACTGTTGGCCGCCTTCTCGTCAATGTAGGTATCGGCAGCGGTTGTCGAATAGCTGCTGTTGGTCCGTAGAGCGTACTGCTTAGCGAACCTGTTTCTTAGTGCAGACTCAGCAGCGATGGCTCGCGCAGTCAGTCCAGTCCAGAATCCTACATCACCGGTCAGGTTCAGCTTCATCAGGCTGACGGCCGCGTCAGAGCTCAGCGAGCTGACGGCCAGTCTGCCACCAGCTGATCGACAGGCCCGTGCGGCGCTGCACCAGGTGTGCAACGGACTGACGGTTGCCATGGCGCAGGTGGAATTGTCCAACTGGAAAGGAAACCCGGCGTTGGATGAGCAGTTGACGTCTCTGAGCTCAGCTGGGGTAGTCTCAAAGTCCATGGAGGGAAACCTCTGGCCGAACGCACCGTCAAAGAGGCAGCAGACAGGGAGTACCGCGAATAGAAGCAGCAGTGACCGCATGCTTGTCTTCTGAGCCGCGAGTGCAGCTAAAGATTAAGTTAAAGCAGTTTCTATGAATGGTTGGACAGACGTTGCAAAATATAGCAAACGGATTCAGTGGGCTGGGTTGCCGGGGCTGTTGACTTCCAGTTGTCATGCCTGACTTATCTAAGTAAGCCTACCTGCTGTAACCATGGATACGATGCCGCCACTGATGCGCCGACGCTGTAAATAAACTGTTAGCTCGCTTCTATCTCCCCCATCTTAGCTTGCAATTGTCCCTTGGTCAGGATGCTGCTCCGGATATGTTTGTGTTGGGTAATGAGACAGCCCTGGCATCAGGTGATCTGCTTGAGAGAAACAGCATTGGGACTGACTGGATAGGAAAGGCTTGCTGCAAGGCTTCCTTAGCAACAGTTGCTAGCTGCAACAAAAACAGCTAAAGCAAGCCCGCCCAGTTTTGTTCCACGTTTATCCGTTGGGGTTTTGCTTCCGAAAGGAATTCTAGAAAAAGAAATTTCCAACTAAACGCACACAAGTATGCGGGTTAGGAAAACTTTTACGCTATTACTACTTGTAAGTAGCATGAAATTTTTTAGGCTTCTTGTACCAGAGAAATGAGTCAAGAAGTGTCTTAATGTCTGTCTGTCTGTGTGTCTGTCTGTCTGTGTGTCTGTCTGTGTGTCTGTCTGTCTGTCTGTCTGTCTGTCTGTCTGTCTGTCTGTCTGTCTGTCTGTGTGTCTGTCTGTCTGTCTGTCTGTCTGTCTGTCTGTCGGTCTGTCTGTGTGTCTGTCTGTCTGTCTGTCTGTCTGTCTGTCTGTCTGTGTGTCTGTCTGTCTGTCTGTCTGTCTGTCTGTCTGTCTGTCTGTGTGTCTGTCTGTCTGTGTGTCTGTCTGTGTGTCTGTCTGTGTGTCTGTCTGTCTGTCTGTCTGTCTGTCTGTCTGTCTGTCTGTCTGTCTGTCGGTCTGTCTGTCTGTCTTTCTGTCTGTCTGTCTGTCTGTCTGTCTGTCTGTCTGTCTGTCTGTCTGTCTGTCTGTCTGTCTGTCTGTCTGTCTGTCTGTCTGTCTGTCTGTCTGTCTGTCTGTCTGTCTGTCTGTCTGTCTGTCTGTCTGTCTGTCTGTCTGTCTGTCTGTCTGTCTGTCTGTCTGTCTGTCCTCCCTAGTGACTGTCTGCCTGTATTTGAAAGTCCTGCCACTTTTCCAATGATTATTTTACAAGAACTAACACTTGCTTGGACAAAAAAGCTCACATGAACTTTTCGTCTCCATGCCAATTCAGAGGTGGCAGCACATTGAGCTTGATCTCATTAAATCCATTTGGCTCGATCGCCCTAGTCTAGGCTTCCCACCCTGCCAACCTTCAATTCGTTTTAATCTCGGATTTCAGCGGCAGAGGGAAGCGCACATTTTAATCTCTTTTTATATAAAAAATATTCTAACAGTTTGGCAGATTTTTCCTGCCGAAATCTATTTTTTTTTCAGGCAAATACGCTGCAGAAACGGACAGAGTTCAGAATGCATTCGGTGAAGGTAGGAGCCTGTTAAAATCAATGTCCCATATTGGTTAGCTGACTGTGTGCAGCAGGAGAGAAGGAGCCGCGGTACGGTAAGGCATGGGAGCGACAGTCAGCTGCGGCCATGGAGTACGGAACTTGAAATCTGGCTGGAGGGATTGCCTGGTTGCCACGCGGAACTGCGTGCTGCGCTACCCCCTGAGGAAGAGGCACAACTCTTTCCTTCCGCTCTCCCTCCCTCCCTCTCCCTCTCTTTCCCGTTTTTAACGGCCAGCAAATTGGGAAGCGACAGTTCAGTGATAGGGCCAGCCAGCTAGAGGTAAAAAATGTTAAATCAACTGCGCAAGAATCATATGGTTCCGTATTTCGCTGTGGCAAACCTCTCGACTCGCCTGTCCGCCTCCTTGACTTCGGGCAGCTGCACTGATCTGGCCTGAGGCAGACTGGGCGCCGCTCTCCCTCAACTCCCTCGATTCCTCCCACCCACCCCTTCTGCAACACACACACACGCACGCACACACACTAGCTAAGCCGAATCCCAAAAGTCACAGATCCCACCCACTTTTCCGCGGACACTTTGCCTACTTACACACGTTTCTATCCTCGGGGACTTCGGCTCCTCTCTCGCATTCAGCGCCACATAGCAGCAGTTTCATCCCATCGCTTCCCCAGCAGGACTTGCTTAGGAAAATTTGAAGCTGCTGCTGGACGGACGTCCAATGCTCTTCGAGCGATGCGGAGCGCTCCTTCAGTAGGGCAGCCTCGCTTGTTCTAGAATAGTAGAGTAGCCAGAAAAAGGCCAACCGGCTTCGATGACGAACGCGTCGGCAGTCGTTTTTGGGTGCGCCATCATCAGCTCTCTGCTCCTGCTGCTCCAACCAGCTTCCGGTGAAATTCGTAAGTCTGGGACCCCCCCCCGCAAACAAAACCAGCACCTTTCTGAGCCTTCCCGACGTAACAAAAGTCGTCAAGCACTTGAGAGGCTGAATCGGGGACCTTTGAAAGAATGAAAGACTTTTGATACGGTGAGGGACTTTTGGTACGGACCTTCGACAGCTACAGTGAAGAACATTCGGGGACTTTGTTGCGATGCAAAAAATGGGAACTTTACTTCTAGAAATTTTCGTTAGGGCTCTTTGTCTGTTCTGTTCGAGGTGAATGTGCATTTTTAATATCCCATACGTTTCTACGCAACCCAGCCACCATCGGCGATGACGAAGTGAAGCTGGTGAACCTGCTGTTCGAGCACAAAGGCTACAACAGGCTGATCAGGCCAGTGGCCGATTTGAACCAAACTGTGCAGGTGGACTTTGGACTGGCGATGGTGCAGCTCATCAATGTGGTTCGTGTGGGCCTGTGTTTATGCAGATTTCATGCAGCTTTTTGTAGCTCGTGCGTGTAGGAAATGGTTGACTATTTGATGTAGGTCTGACGTGGCTTTGACGATCATTTCATGTAGGGTTGATTCAGGTAGAGTTGATGCAGGTAGGGTTGATGCAGGTAGGGTTGATGCAGGTAGGGCTGATGCAGGTAGGATTGATGCAGGTAGGGCTGATGCAGGTAGGATTGATGCAGGTAGGGTTGATGCAGGTAGGGTTGATGCAGGTAGGGTTGATGCAGGTAGGGCTGATGCAGGTAGGATTGATGCAGGTAGGGCTGATGCAGGTAGGATTGATGCAGGTAGGATTGATGCAGGTAGGGTTGATGCAGGTAGAGTTGATGCAGGTAGGGTTGATGCAGGTAGGGTTGATGCAGGTAGGGTTGATGCAGGTAGGGTTGATGCAGGTAGGGTTGATGCAGGTAGGGTTGATTCAGGTAGGGTTGATGCAGGTAGGGTTGATGCAGGTAGGGTTGATGCAGGTAGGGTTGATGCAGGTAGGGTTGATGCAGGTAGGGTTGATGCAGGTAGGGTTGATGCAGGTAGGGTTGATGCAGGTAGGGTTGATGCAGGTAGGGTTGGTGCAGGTAGGGTTAATGCAGGTAGGGTTGATGAAGAAAAGATTGGAGTAGGTTTTTGTTTTGAAGTAGGTCTGATGTGAAATGGATTCAAATTAGATGCTTTTTAAATGAAGGAATGATTGGGTTTTGGTGCTCGAGCCTAGGTCTAATTTAAGTTAGCAAATTTCGATTTCTTCTTGTTGCCTCGCCATAACTCTTGCTACAGTCGCGCGTTACACTTTTTACAATTGCAGGAAGAGAAGGCCCAGATTCTGAAGAGTAACGTCTGGCTTAGAATGGTAAGGCATTGGGGGGGGGGGGGGGGCTGTAGCCCAGTGGTCCAGCGCGGCGCTCTGAAGTGCCAGCGGCCCAGGCTCGATTCCAGGCTCGGCAGTCGCATTATTTGGGGCTGAATTGGAATCTCGGCTTGGCTCTGCTTGTGCAGTTAACTGTAATGCAGGCCAACCCCCAAGCCACAGTGAAGTGTACATGCCTAACGATAAATAAAGTTAGGGCCGCTGTACACTCCTGTGTGAGTGTGTGCCTGTGCGTATGACTGCGTACGTATCCGCGCGCTTGTGTGCCTGCTCAGGGGAGTCGGCGGAATGGGCAGCAATGCCTCTCTCCGGTTGTGTGACAATTTCGCTTAAAGTGCACACAGCCCCTGCCCCTAACTAAACTAACTAATGGTAAGGCATTCAAGTCCATAACCAACTAACTTTCGATTTTGGTGAGAACATTTTTTGCTAAACTGACTGGCACGAGCCATCCTTAAAGTCGATTTGTAAAAACTTAAAGCATTCCCAGTATTTATAATTCAATTTTGACTCTCTCAGATGTGGAACGACTATCAGCTGCGCTGGGATCCGGCAGACTTTGGCGGAATTCAAGTGATCAGACTCAACCCGGACAAGATATGGAGGCCGGATATTGTTCTGTATAATAAGTAAGAGCTATACGAGTATATCGTATGAAGAGCCAATATTACTAACTCATTTACGAGCCATCAGCGCTCTATAAGCTCTAATGAACCAAGCTAGCAGAAAATAGTAAAAATCCTAGAAAATATTTTTATAATCCACACTCAGTAATAGTCAAAACCGCTACCCTACCTGAGTGAGTGAGTTACGTCACTTGCCGGTTGAGGTGAGAAAGAAGTCGCCTCTCACGGTAGGGTGGCGGTTTTGACTGTTGCAGAGTGTATTTGTTAGAAAATACGCTTTAGAGATTAGTAAACTGAGCTACCATGGTAGTCTGTTTCCCGGGGGGGGGCGGCTGTGGGTGCTGCTGCAACTTCTACATGGTAACAAACGCAGTTACGTTCATTCCAATGAGTAAAAGTACAAGTACAAGTACAAATACAAGTACAAGTATAAGTACAAGTACAAGTACAAGTACAAGTACAAGTACAAGTATAAGTGTGCAAGTACAAGTACAAGTACAAGTACAAGTACAAGTACAAGTACAAGTACAAGTACAAGTACAAGTACAAGTACAAGTATAAGTGTGCAAGTACAAGTACAAGTACAAGTACAAGTACAAGTACAAATACAAGAAAAAGTACAAGTACAAGTACAAGTACAAGTACAAGTACAAGTACAAGTACAAGTACAACGATATCACATGTCTTTTTTGGTCGCTTTTAGAAAATTGAAAATATAAACCTTTTACTACGATTTTTGAGGGGTTACCGAGTTTTACACGTTGAAAACAAAGTATTGTATTTGTTGAGACGGTGCCTTATGGGGGCTTATTGAATCGGTTCAACCCACGGGGGCCGTGGCACAGTGGTCACAAATTGGAATCTCGGCTTTCCTCTCCTCATGCAATTAACGCCCTTGAGGGCCAACCCCCAAGGCACAGTGAAGTGTACATGCCTAACGATAAATAAAGTTAGGGCCGCTGTACACTCCTGTGTGAGTGTGTGCCTGTGCGTATGACTGCGTACGTATCTGCGCGCTTGTGTGCCTGCTCAGGGGAGTCGGCGGAATCGGCAGTAATGCCTCTCGCCGGTTGTGTGACAATGTCGCTTGAAGTTCGCCAGGGTGCACACAGCCCCTGTCTCTGATAAATGACGTCATATTGATAAACACGTTCACCCCGCATGTGGCAGCGCCGACGGCCGCTACGAGGTCTCCTGGGAGCCGAACGCGCTGATATTCAGCACCGGCACGGTGCTGTGGATCCCGCCGGCCATCTACCAGAGCTCCTGCACCATCCACGTCAGGTACTTTCCCTTCGACCAACAGGAGTGCGAGATGAAGTTCGGCAGTTGGACTTTCGACGCAACGCAGGTAGAAAGAAACGTTTAGCTGTATTGAAAAATGAAAAAAGTATCAAGGGGAAAGAGATGAAACAGATTCTTCAGTTGCTAGGGCTGCCCAAGTGGCGGAGCGGTGTGAGTGATGACGCGCCCAGCAACAGGCGGGAAAGTGCAGGGACTTCCCTGTCCTGGCCAGCTGCTGCCCGGCTGATCGATGGCAATCGAAAAGCGGCTGCAGGGATCGATTAGTGACAGTCGGGGCAGGCTTGGGACACTGCAGAGCACAGCTCTCACGCGGCCGGCATGTTTGCTGAGGAATCGGAATGAGCAACCAAATTAGCGCGGAGTTGGGTATTCTTGAACTGTGCCGCTGGCCTCTGTGCGAGTCTTTTAATTGTGCCCAGCTGGAGATTTTAGACTCCTGGAGTGCCCCAAATTATGGGTTCTCTTCAAGCACCATAGTTTTGATGCGAAAGTGGCATTGAGTCTGAGCTTAAATCCTAAGCTTAAGGCTTGAATCCCGGGAGCTCACAGATAGAGAGCACATGGACAACTTAAGTAAGGTATCGAAGGGACGCATGATTGAGCGCGCATTTTGAAACTGCTCCACGTGACACAAGCGCGAATTTCAACTGCTTGACTCTGGAGCAAGAGCGCATCTGAATACAACTTGAGCTCGAGTGATTTATGGCGTAGATGTTTTATGGGTATCTTGATGATTTAGCCCCTCCCCTCAAGTGAGCGCAGTTCAAGTGAATACAGAATATTCTCGAGGCTGCGGGTCTAACGTATGAGGCTAGATAGGAGGGTCGCTAGTCAGGCAGGTGATGTACATCTTTTGAAGTCCTAAATGTGCGATGAGTACCTACAATTGTCTGCGCGCTTCTGCCCGTGCGCGCTTATGTCGAATATTGTAAAAAATACACATGCGCGCTTATTCTGCCCTCCCGCATCTAACGCCCATCCATCCCATCCCTCAACAGGTAGTGCTCGGGCTGTACGAGAACTCTCGCGTTGTGGACCTGAACGACTATTGGCGTTCCGGCTCCTGGGACATCATCGACTGTCCGGGCAACATTAGCATCATCGAGAAGGCCGGCCAGCCGCCGCAGACGATGATCATCTACAAGCTGTCCATCCGGCGGAAGACCCTCTTCTACACTGTCAACCTCATCATTCCTTGCGTACTCATCTCTTTCCTCAGCGTGTGCGTATTCTACCTGCCGGCCGACGCTGGCGAGAAGATGACCCTGTGCATCTCCATCCTGCTGGCCCTGGTCGTGTTCCTGCTGCTGGTCAGCAAGATGCTGCCGCCGACCTCAATCTCGATCCCCTTGATATCCAAGTTCCTGCTGTTCACATTCATTATGAACATCTTCACCATCGTGTTCACCGTGATCATCATCAACTGGAACTTCCGTACGCCGAGGACGCACAAGATGCCTCGCTGGGTGCGCGGCTTATTTCTGAAATTTCTGCCCAGGCTGCTGCTGATGAAGCGGCCGGAGCACATCGACCAGGAGGAGCGGCGCGAGCTCAGCATGGACAAGCTGGGCGAAGGCGGCGGCGGCGACGGCGGCTGCCATCAAAGGCGACTCCGCGGCGGCATCAGCAGCGGTGCTGTCCGGGTCTGCGGCAATGGCGATGCAGCGAGAACTGCGAGCAGCGCCGGCGATGAGGAAGTCTCTGACCCCGAGGAGGCTGAAGACGAGCCGGATGGAGACAGCGAGGTAGAGACTGGTGAGACACGGCGGCGAGGGCGACGGCGAGGTCTAGCCGGGCTGGAGGTGACGCCGGAGCTCCGCAGAGCCATCGCAGCCATCAACTTCATCTCTACGCACCTGCGCGTTGAGGACGAATACAAGAGGGTTCGTTTTTTTCCTACTGCTTCTTGTGTAGAAGAGGTCGAGGTTGAGTTGTGCTCAAATGTCTGGATCAGCCTTTTACTATCAGCTCCATTTTTATTCGAAAGCAGAGCAGCTCAGCGGTAAACGCGTCCGACCCTCGAGCAACGACCCCTGGTTCGAATCCGTGCGCGGTCACATTCATTTGGGGCAATTGTGCACGGAAATTGGCCGGGGGTTGTCGTGCGATTCACAGCCATGAGGGCCAATCCCCATAGAGTCGATTAGAAAGCCAGGGCCGCTGTGCACCCTGTGTGAGCGCGTGTATGAGTGCGCGTCTGAGTACAGTATTGGGGCGCTTGCATGTGCTCAGGGGTCAGCGGAATGGGCAGAACTGCCTCGGTGTGTGAGATGATGTTGCCGAAAGAACATCCGTTTGAAATCACTTTTTGAAAAATTATTTTTTATCTTTCGCATCTTGTCAGTTGTCAATTTTATTAACAGAATTGCTTCATTTTCAAACATTTTTTCATCAGTTTCCGTCATTTTCATAAATATGTTTATCATTTACCATCTTTCATAATCTGATAATCACTAGCTACTGTATCTTTTACTTGCCTTATTGCTTTATTTGATCAATAATTACTAACTAGTAATCATATGTCTTTTTTCATTTTTTATTTACCATCGATTGTTCATTCCTTATTATTTACGATTTATGATTTTCGATATGTGCATTATGATTTGTGATTTATGAGTTATGATTTATGGTGTATGCTTTGTGCTTTTTGATTTGTGATTTTTGGGTTATTATTTGTGATTTGTGATTTGTTATTTGGATTTATGATTTAGATTCATGAGTTATGATTTGTGATTTATGAGTTATGATTTATGATCTATGCTTTGTGCTTTTTGATTTGTGATTTGTGATTTGTGGGTTATGCTTTGTGCTTTTTGATTTGTGATTTGTGATTTGTGGGTTATGATTTGTGATTTATGAGTTATGATTTATAATCGATGCTTTGTTCTTTTTGATTTTTGATTTGTGATTTGTGGGTTATGCTTTGTGCTTTTTGATTTTTGATTTGTGATTTGTGGGTTATGCTTTGTGCTTTTTGATTAGTGGTCTGTGATTTGGATTAATGATTTAGATTCATAATTTATGATTTGTGATTTGGATTTATGATTTTTGATTCATTATTTATGATGCATGCTTTATAATTAAAAATGTTATGATTAATGATTTATTATGCAATCCGCGCTCCGCAACTGCCAGGTGCTGCAAGACTGGAAGTACGTGGCCTCGGTGATCGATCGCATTCAGCTGGTGATCTTCAGCTCGGTGACTCTGGTCGGCACAATCGCCATTCTGCTCAACGCGCCTTTCATACTGGAATTTGTCGACCAGGGCGCCATCATTGAGAAGCTGATAGCGGCGCAGAAGGCCGAGTCCTGAGTTAAGGTGTTAATTTAGGCCAAACGACTGATCCATGCACTGTGAGTACAAGCCTAATTCAAGTTTCATTTGAAATGTGCACCAATTACCTCTGACACGCTTAAGCTAAGTAGTGTAGCTAGCTATATTTAATTAGCTAGAAGTGCTTTTGCGGCTTAAAAAGCCTCTTGCACAAATGTACATCATGTTTATAGCTATTTGCGCAAATAATTTGTACTCTTTTTGCACTCAATCATATTGCTGGGCACGCAAACTTGCAATTTATAGTCACAGAGTATTGTCAAAGGCTGAGGGCCTAGCATAGCTCAAGAAGGCGACTTTGACGCAAGGACTACTCAAGTACAAGGACGGGAAACAACGTTTCTCAGAAAAAGTTAGGGAGGCTGGTTTTCGCCGAAAAATACACTATGGAGATTTCATTTTCATTTTGGAGTTTCATTTTGTTATTGCTTTCTATAAGAGGCAAACCCAATTTTCATCTTTTGATATGTTGTGCCTTTCTTATAGCTCTATTGATAATTTGATATTTATAAAACCAGTCTCCTTAACATTTTCTAAGAGACGTACTTCCCGTCCTCCTACTTGAGTAGTCCTTGCTTTGATAATGTTCATCAACTCGTTTAGAATATAAATTACAAGTTTGGATGTCCAATCCTTGGCTCGCTGGTTTCTCGGTCAGAAACGTTGCGTGTTGTCTATGGCCAAACCCGAGTTAGCTTTATTCTTTGCTAGGGTAAACTACTTGAAGTAGCTTAAACTCGAGTACATTAAAGAGTTAGGAAGCGGTCTCATGAAGTCTTCAAATTTTGCAGCGATTTTGTCCCTCAATAATTACTTTTTCGAATGCATTCTACTCCGCATGCAATTGTGCTCTAGCTGTCCTCAACTCCTCACACAGCTAATTTGAGAATTGTTGCAATTGTTTTGCTGCATTTCTAAATATGCGAACTTTGTCCAAATCAAAATCTGATTCAAAAGTGCTAAAAACAGTGCGTTCAAAAATTTCAGATTATGTTTCTAATATTTTATATTGTCATTAGCTTATTATATAGAATGCTGTTCTGATAGCTCCGCAATAATAAGGGGTATCTTGTTTCCATGGCACCATATATTCGAGCTAGGCTTGAAAAGTACACGTTAATGATTTGGAATCGCTATAAAACCTGGATTTTTCACCTGTTGATAGAGACTTGTGCCCAGAATGTGTTGGCATTATTTTGTTGAAAAATAAAAGTGCACAATAGAATTCGATCGAGTGCTCAATTTTGAAGCTCAAAGCACCTCGTAAATTATATTTGGTTCAGGTGAAACCGGTATACAAGATGTCTAATGCTGTCACCAATGAAGTTCACAATCTTTATGAATGATTCCCAGCAACCTTGACGGTATGACAGTTATAGCAATAATTTAAGGAATATTCCAGAAGTTTGTTTCTACAAAGAAGCAAACAAATGACACAGGGGATCACAGGGAATCACAGGGGATCACAGGGGATCACAGGGATCACAGGGAATCACAGGGAATCACAGGGGATCACAGGGGATCACAGGGAATCACAGGGGATCACAGGGGATCACAGGGAATCACAGGGGATCACAGGGGATCACAGGGGATCACAGGGGATCACATAAAGCCACAATAATTCACTGACAAAGGTGAGCTTACACCCGGAAGTGTCACCAGCTAAGCACCGACGGCAGGTACTTGTCAATCAGGCCGGAGTAATACGGCAGCAGGGCCTGGACATCGGGCAGCTCCTCGGACTTTGAGTACAGGTCGAACTGGCTAAAAGCCTGCACCCATTTCAGCTTCTCATCATCGGTGGCAGGATTGTGAAAGTCCCTGTAGTCTCCGCCGGAGTGCCAGGGGTAGAAGGAGTGGTAGCGGATAATGCTGAGGGCCGCTTCGGGCAGCTTGTGCCCATTGTGCTGCAGCACCCGGTACAAGTACTCATCGTGGCCCCAGCTCATGGTGAGTGCGTCCAGGCCGCAGTGCCGGCTGTACATGCCCAGCTCGGTGCTGTAGACTGGATGACTCAGGTCCGGATTGCCGGAGAAGCTGGACTTGCCGAATACGATTGAGTTGCGTGGAGCGCAGCCCACCGGATAGGTGTCACCCACTGTCGCCCACTGAAGTAGTAGTAGTAGTAGTAGTAGTAGTAGTAGTAGTAGTAGTAGTAGTAGTAGTAGTAGTAGTAGTAGTAGTAGTAGTAGTAGTAGTAGTAGTAGTAGTAGTAGTAGTAGTAGTAGTAGTAGTAGTAGTACTTACCATTTCCTCTCCGTACAGCCGCAAGATTTTGCCGGTGTCGTGGATGAGGCCGGTCAGAATCAGCCACTCCTTGTCGGGGTGCCGCTCGCGGATCCTCTCGGCAGTCTGGAAGGCGTGCATGCTGTTGGGCAGGTCGGTATCAGGGTCCGCCTCGTCCACCAGGTTGTCCAGAGCCTTAATGACTTGCAGCATCGAGAGCCGGGCATGGTCGAATTTGCCCCAGTGGGCCAGCTGTGGAATAAAATTTCGGGAACTTGCGCACATTACAATACTGAGTATTTTACACAATACGTTGGCGGTAGAGAGCTCAGCTCAGGATGCAGAGTAGCTCAGCGACTCTAAAGTCTAAGTCAACTTTAAAGTCAACTCTAAGAGGGCCAGCCTCTAATGCACAGTGAAGGACTACTCAAGTAGAATGACAAGGACAATATAAAGAATGTCTTGACATGGCTCACCCGGTCCTGCACGAACTGTACAGTCTGTCCTGCATGCATGGCCCTGTAGGTCCGCTCCACTCGTTCTTGCAGCGGCGAGTCGATGTAGTTGCGAAACAGCTGAACGTCCCTGTGCTCCGGCCGGAACTCGGACGGATCAATCAGCACCAGATGCGCCTGGGGCACTTCCGGCGGAAGCTCGACGTCTAGTTCGGCCATTGGGGTAATTCTTAACAAAAATTTGGCTTCTTAACAATAGAAAACAACTTGGCTCTGCTGTTAATTTATATACACAGGTCGGTGAACAACATCAATAATAATAAAAGGTGACTGTCGGTACAAGATTAAACAAACCAGATTAAACCTGTTCTGGCGGCAACGGAATCGGCTGCATAACTGCAAATCCATGGCTGTAACTCCGTCACGTGTGGCGCGCACCTGCATGGAAATTGATAAGATATTCCTGTGCTTACTGGCTTGCTTGCATTGTGAGAAAATTCACAATGAGCGTTGATTTTATTAAACAACATTGTATGGAACTTTTATCAGTTCCAGTGAGCTCAGTTTTAGAGATTTGCTCACAGCCGAACCGAAATGAGCTTGTTGAGTAGTTCCCGACGCCCCCAGGCTCGCGCTAAGAACGAAAATTGATTGAATAATTTCAATTGCATCGCCCTTTAGTACAATAAGTAGAAGTGCTGACCTTCCCCGAGACAATTTTGCTTTGAGTTTCTATCCGCCAAGTTTTGCGACAAATTTCTAGCTTGGTTACCGTCCAGATCGTATACAACGTTTTTAATGGCAAGGTCGGATATTAGGCTCTCTCTTAGTCACTGGTGCAGTGACTAGGTTACAGCCTGTCTGTCAACTTGCTTTTCATTTAGCATTAGAAACTGTCACAGAAAGTGCCACGTAAAAAAAGTTGCGGACTCTCGAGAAGCCAAATCCGCAGCATTATTTTTATGCGGTTCATTTTACTATATATAGCTTTTTGCGTTCAATTTAAGATCGCGCTGAGTTGAAATAACAATTTAACTGACAGACAGATCGCAGGATGGATCGAACAGCGATCAGAGATGAAACGTCTCTAACATGAACAAAGGCAAAGTCTATGGTTCTCAAAGCGAACGCTACTTTTCTTGAATTGAATGCAAAAACGGTTTTGGCCCACAGCGACACCCCCATTTTTTACCATAGACATCTCTGCCAGCCGCCACTTGCAGCTAATGTGGCCATGCTCACTTCAAATTCTTAAATTGAATGCAAATTTTATGAACTTGAACGCAAAAAAAACTGTATTAATCGCTGTGCGCCCGAGGATTTGCCATTGACGCCCGCAAAGCATGGGCATTACTGTTATTATAGTTAGCCTAGGCGTGTTGAAACGGGGAGAAACGCACGGCATCCCGCCCGCTGCAATAATCTATGGCCAACTTCAATAAGTAAAAAAACTCGAATGCATATACTGTAAGTATCTAGTTAATGTTTCTACAACTTGTATATTTTAAAAGTAAAGCTTAGTGCTGCTTAACAATTCTTAGTATCAGTTACTATTTTTTCAATTCGCAAAATAAGGAGTTTTGGCCATAGGCAATTTTTTGATTTCATTATTTCTTTCTTTGTCTTGTGTGCTGGTGTGCTAATGTGGGGGCTCCGCCCCCACACCCCCGTCCACCCACACCTCCTAAACCGACTAAATGCATTGGAGTAAATGGGATTTTACCATAGACAGTCTCAGCGGGCCGTGAAACCGACTGAATGCATTGGAGTAAATGGGATTTTACCATAGACAGTCTCAGCGGCCCCTGAAACGCGTTTTCACGCCCGCTAACTATAACACTAATATGGATGGGCCGCATCGGGCAGAAACGAGCTAACACTCCTCGGCGCTATTGTGCCATAGACGCAGATCAAGGCTGCGAGAGAAGGAATGGAAGAGCGGGTGCAGGAGCTAAGTTTCAACCATAGACACTTCCATTTGATGAAAACGAAGCTTTTCACGCAGCACTGCAGTCTATAGAAACAAAAGTTGCAGCACAGTATAAAAGAGATTGAACCAGCAATTTTTCAGGCATTAAAATTTCGTTCGAATCGAATTTCGTTCGATTCATGCGAGCTTGACTGTAGTCCACGCTCGTATGGTTTTTATGGGCTTGATTAAGCGCCTGCCGGGCAAAAGGTTATTGTGCAATTATACAATATCGATGCTTCTTTAGGTGCAACAATTAAATTACAGATTTGCCAGCTCGTACACCCAAAGATTAGTGCACTGGACATCTAGTCGGAGACATAGTGCGTATCTCTCTGCAAGATCAGTCAGTCCCTGTGGGTTTTACAATCCATCAGCTGGATCGCGATTCGCTAAAACACAGGCGCGAGAGAGCATATTAATGCGCTTTTAGCCTAACTTGTCAAATGTACACCGCCTACCAAACTCTGCGATTCTGTACAAGCTCTGCGCCCGCCCAAGTTCTGTCTGTCTGTATCTCTCTCTCCCCCTATCCTTTCTTTGCTCAGTAATGCGTGACCCTGCAGATAGTAGGCAAAAATAGAGAGAAAGCGCGAATCGTCGGAGAAGCATTTGAAAGCCACCAGTAGAGCTGCCCAGAGTGCCCGAGATGGAGCCAGTACTGGACGCCAGCGGTCAGCCCATCAGCGGCATCGTCCACACGCCGGATGCTGAGGGTGTCACGGTGAAGAATCGCCTATGGCGCGGCTACTACGTGTCGGACTTTCCCGAGGCCGAGGTGCGCATGGACAGGCTGTGCGAGTTCAGCCCCAGGCCCGACGACGTGTTCATCTACGCTTATTTAAAGTGCGGCACCCACTGGCTGCACGAGATCTGTCACTTCCTGCTGACTGGCCAGGCCGAGGTCCGGCCGCAACCCAAGGAGCTGGCCATGGTTGAGGCGGTCGACCTTGAGGATTTAGATAAGATCCCATCGCCTCGAGTGCTCAATTGTCACATGCGCTGCTCAATCCTGCCGCAGCGGCTGGTCGCTGGCAACAAAATTATCTACGTTGTGCGCAATCCCAAGGACACGGCCGTCTCGCTGTACCATCACGTGGCGGGCATAGACGACTACGAGTACAAGGGAAGCTTCAAAGGGTTCCTGGGCCTGTTCGAGAACGGCACCATGGACGCTGGGTCTTGGTTCAGTCATACCCGAGACTTCCTGACCGCCATGGCCCGAGAAGGCGGCGGCAACATCCTCATGGTGGAGTTCGAGCGGCTGAAACGGGACCCGGAGTCTCAGATCCGGCGCATCGCCAGGTTCCTGCTCGACATAGACATCTCGGACAGTCTGCTGACCGCCATCTGCGAGAAGGTGTCCTTCAAGAGCATGCAGAAAGCGCGCAGCAACGATTTCAAAGAGTTCTTCAACGAGCGGGCCAGCCAACACGGCTTCTACCGCAAGGGAGAGGTCGGCGATTGGAGGAACTACTTTGATGAGGAGTCCAGCCTCCGCATTGATCGTCTGTGCGCCGAGGCTCTGGCTGGCTTTGAGCACCTCTATCAGCCCATTTACGAGTGACAGAGGCTAACTTTATTAAAACTACCGTCCCTTTGCTCGAATTTTAGTAATAACAAAATAATTATTGAATCATTGAACGCATTAAAGAAATGCTTGTCTTAGAAATATCATCGCAAGGATTAAACTTTTCTTCGGTACTATACTTCAGTCATTAAACAACATTTGCCTCTGCCTGTGCCAACTATTCTAAATAATTGGTGGCAGCAAGCCACATGGGACTGGTCGAGTTGCCACTCATTACCTGGCATCAGCTGAGAGTGCTCAAACTTCACGTCTAGCATGGCCGGGTAGGTAATTAATTTAGACAGACACTTCAGCCGTCATTGTTAAAACTCGCTTGCGCAGAAAAAAGGAAAAAATAAGAACTATTAACAAATTAAGCAAGGCCTAAACTTAGCAATACCTGTTTGCTTTCGAACCACCCGCCAAGGCGGAGTTTTCCTTTTTCGTGGGAAAATTTCTCAGTGAGATCCTTCGCGTCAGGCCGAGAGTTCATTTGCACTTTTATTTCCAAGCAAGCTGCAGTTGCGTGCGTTTCCTGGGAAGAGAAGAGGGAATAGATAAGGCTACAATTCGAAATAGCTACAACTTCTGTGAATACAAACCGTTGAGCACCGCTTAAGACTGGCTGACTGAATCATCTATGCTGTTGGTTTCTCCATAGCAACTATCGGCAGAACCTTCGTACGTAAAAATTATTGAATTGTATAACTATATATGAAATTAAAAACTAGGAAGATCTAATTTTATTTCTATATCGCAACTGCTCAACAGAACCACTTTTTATCAAGGGCTTCTTCTATAAGAGTTACAAAAGTAGAATTACAGTAAAAAGTTTATATAAACCTATTAGACAAAGAAATTCGCAACTTCCTAAAGTTTTGGCACTATAATACTTGGCTCCTAAAGCTATGCTATACAAAAAGAATGTTATTACTACTCAAATGTACTTCAAACTACAAAGCAAGTCTGTGTCTGTTTGTTAGTCTGCCACTGAATCAGCGCTGCGCTTGCAGGTTGTCCCTGCACACTTCGTCCCAGTCAGGCCACACGGCCGCTTTCACCCTGTCAGCGTAGTCGCTCAGATTCCTGGCCCTCTCCATGATGAAGCTCTTGTGCGGGTAGTCAATGGGCAGGTAAAGAATCTGAGCCAGGTGAGCGAACGCGCTGGCGTCCACGGTGGACAGCTGGTCTCCCAGCATGTACTTCTTGTTGCCAAGTAGCACGGACAGAGCCAGGAGGTCGTCGCAGCCGATCTGGTAGATCTCCTCAGGCGAGTTCCTGCCGATCCCGTGCTCAGTCAGCCTGCGCTTCGACAGCGTAGGCATGAACGCAGTGAACATCTTCGCCTGCCAGGCGGGCAGGAACTCCATCAGCGCGATGGTCTCACGGATTCGCTCCACGTAGCGGTAGTAGGCGTAGGAGAAAACAGTCCGATTGTCCAGCACCACGGAGATCACCCTGCCCAGGGCCTGCTGCTCAGCGTTGAGCTCGTCAGCTTTGTCGAATTCCTTAGTTAAGAACTGGATGACCAGGGTGGACTCGTTGTACTCCTTGCCGTTGTACTCAATGAAAGGAATCTGACCTTTGGAGCTGCTGTTCTCAAGCGCCCTGATGGTTTTGTGCGGAATCTGCTTGATGCGCAGCCAGGTCTCCAGTTTGAGCCCGAACGGGGACGCCGAGACGCAGGTCCGCAGGCTGGGAAAGTTGAACGCGTACACCATGCCTTCGTCGAAGTTTTCAACCTTCAATTTGCTCGAACTGCTGCCTCCCATGCCTGTAGTTGATTGGAGATAATTTGCTGCTTAGACAATTCTACTGAGCGGTTTGGATTGTCAACTCTGCTTCAGTCTCTGCTCTTAGCCTTCTCTTTTTTTCTACCTCTGTCGCACTACCAGCCACTCTTGGGGCAGGCAAAAGCATTTAGTTCATAGAAAACTGTATAGCCAGGCAAATTCTAAAAAATATATGCATTTCGTTTCACACCGCAAGGTCTGACCTCGTTTGAGAGTGCGCTAAGGCCTCGCTGATAGCATGTACACTAACGATGAGAACAACATACTTACAATTGTCTGTCCCTAGCGTGAGAGACACCTGAGAGAATAATTTCGTTCTCACCGCAACAGATTAGGCCATAATTCGAGCCGTAAATTGTCTGATAAATTTCTTTTCAAATTTCTCAGGCTCATGTCTGGTTAAAGAGATAGTTGAGAACTTTTGCTCTACTTTGAATTGCATATTTACTGATAATAAATGGATATCTTTTTCAAATATGATTACATCAATAATTTTAGTTTATTTACGGGGAGGCAACAAAGAAAAAATGTTTGAATAAACAACGATTACATGTAGCTTATGGCCTTCATGTATATACTCAGCAACAGCTAAACCCCCCCCCCAACTCACGCTGTCACACGGGCACAAAAGTTAAGCAATGTCTTTAATTCTAGTCTCAGGATCGTGTGTAGGAACCACGAGCATGCAAAAGTGCCGTGACTCGTCGTGGCATCCTGATCACCAGCCGGTTGATGAACTCTTGGGGCAGCTGCTGCCAGGCATTCAGCACCGCCAGTCGCAACTGTTCAGCATTCTGTGGGGCATCCTGCTGAACTCTTCGCTTTACAAAGTCCCAGACATGCTCGATGGGGTTCATGTCTGGAGACTTTGAGTTGCGCCACCCCCTCCCCAAATCCCCCATGCCGCACTTTGCGCTCGCGTCTGGCAGCGGCAGCCTTCACACATTTCTGAGTTACCGATGGCATACAAAACTTTTGGGCCGTGTGACAGCGTGAGTTGGGGGGGGGGGGTTTAGCTGTTGCTGAGTATAGTCACCTGTTTAAAGCAAAAAGTATTTTCCCTGAAAACTTGATATCTAGCCTATGAGACATCAGTACCCCCGTGAGCTTTTGGCATCAAAGCCTCTCTTTGAGCCGTGGCCTAACCCTGACTCTCCCATTGATGCTTGGCCTATCCACCAACAACTCCCAATTGACTGCTTCAATTTTCGTTTACGGAGCTTTATCCAGGCATGCTCCAGGTCACCTTCGCTCCAAAATATTCCCCCATCCTATTAGAACTCAGTACTGGTAGGTAACTTCTCCGAGTTGTTTAACACACTTTTGAGCGGCCATTATTTCACACTTTTAATTTGATTTGATTGGATGAGAGATGGGGTGGGTGAACTGATCGGTCACTTGGGCAGAGAGTATGATGTACATTGCTTACACTTGGCGAGGGACAGCTGAATTGACAATCAGATAAGATAATTGGCGACTCCATAACTTAGTAATAAATTTATAATTAGCTTAATAAAATCCGAGCAGTATGGAGTCGCTGAATGGTGCAATAATTACCGCTTGGACTTGTCATTGTGTCTGGATAAAAGTTCTTCGCAATGTCTATCCAACTCAGATTTACACGTACGTACGTAGTTGTACTCTACCGGGCAAAGAGTCGGCCTGACTTTATTGCGCAACCCAGCTGGTAAGGGTTGAGATAGAAATGAAAAGGGAGACCTAGTCTGCGATACAACTAGTGTCTTGAGTGACAGGTGCAGGACAACTACAGTACATCTGACTGAAGCCAGAGAGCCGACAAGCCGACACATGCCATCGAACTCGTTCCCGTTGATCCGCCTGCCGCGCTACTGCCTGAACAACTGGCAGCTGGTGACCGCCGCCATCCTGCTGCTGTTGGCCAACATCGGCATGTCGATGTGGGCCTTCATTGAATGCAGCAACTTCGACAAGCTGCTGCTGGCCGCCAAGATGACCGGCCGGCCGCTGAACCTGGACTGCAGCATCGTGTTGGTGTTTGTGCTGCGCAAGACTTTCTCAGCTTGCCGGCGATGGCGAATCAGCCGACTGCTGCCCATTGAGCAGAGCATTCGCTTGCACAGCCTCACCGGCTGCCTCATCTGCGTGCTCGGGCTGGCGCACTCGCTTGTGCACATCGTCCGCACCGGCCTGCTGCTGTCTAGCGGCGGCCTGGCCTGCTCACCGGTCGCCGCCTACCTGGGCACCTGTCTGCGCATTGGCTGGGTTGGCTGGGCGGCCTCGCCAACCGGAGTGGCCCTGCTTGTCATCAGCCTAATCATTGCAGCCACGGCTAATCCAGCGGTTCGGTCGCGACTGTTCAAGACATTTCAGTATGCTCACCTGCTCTACTATCCTTTTCTGGTGCTGTGCATTCTGCATGCCAGGTGAGTGCCTTGCAAATATCTTTTAGTAGCTAAGCAAGCTAAAATATGCTACCAGCGATTTTCAAGAATGCATATTAAATAATTAACACTAAAAGTTACTAGTTCCTTAAAAAATAATGTCTACCTACCCAATCCAGTCTACTCAACCCTGTCTACTCAACTCAGTCTACTCAACCCAGTTTACTCAACCCTGTCTACTCAACCCAGTCTGCTCAACCCAGTCTACTCAACTCAGTCTACTCAACCAGTCTACTCAAGCCTGTCTATTCAACCCAGTCTACTCAACCCTGTCTATTCAACCCAGTCTACTCAAGCCTGTCTACTCAACCCTGTCTATTCAACCCTGTCTACTCAACCCTGTCTATTCAACCCAGTCTACTCAAGCCTGTCTACTCAACCAGTCTACTCAAGCCTGTCTATTCAACCCAGTCTACTCAACCCTGTCTATTCAACCCAGTCTACTCAACCCTGTCTACTCAACCCTGTCTACTCAACCCTGTCTATTCAACCCAGTCTACTCAAGCCTGTCTATTCAACCCAGTCTACTCAAGCCTGTCTACTCAACCCTGTCTACTCAACCCTGTCTATTCAACCCAGTATACTCAACCCTGTCTATTCAAACCAGTCCACTCAACCCAGTCTACTCAACCCTGTCTATTCAACCCAGTATACTCAACCCTGTCTATTCAAACCAGTATACTCAACCCTGTCTATTCAACCCAGTATACTCAACCCAGTCTACTCAACCCTGTCTATTCAACCCAGTCTACTCAACCCTCCCTACCCAACCTTGTTTTCCTTGCACTGTCTATTCAACACCCTGTCTGCCCTAGACCTCTCCCCGTCACTCCACAGATACTACTGGCTGTTCGCTCTGATCCCACTGAGCATGCTCCTGCTAGAGCAGCTGCTGGGAGCCCGGCCAGTCCACGAGCTCCTGCACGGCAAGTTCACTATCGAGGCCGTAAACTTTCATGCGCCCCGTCACGATGAGAGCACCCAAGTAGTGGAGCTGGTGATGCGAACGGAGCGCCGAGTCGCCTTCAGCCCGGGTGCCTACGTGTACATCAACCTGCCCGCGGTGTCCCACTTTGAGTTCCACCCGTTCACCATCAGCAGCCCGCCGGAGCGATGCGACGCAATCACAGTACACATCCAGGCCGTGGGCCCTTGGACAAGGCGACTGTACGACCACTTTCGAGCGATGGCGGAGGCCAAGCAGCCCGAAGCTGGGCGCGTCACTGTGGCGACTAAGCGACATCCGACTGCAGGCGAAGACTATGACTCGCTGGTGGTCTGCGAGAGAGTCTTTGTTGAAGGACCGTACGAGGTTCGAGATAAGATTATTTTTCTGATCTTATTCACAGAATGCCATTAAAACACCAGCCTTAACAACCCCTCTGAGACCCTGGCTGTGAATGTACACTGCATGCTCCCAATCAGCGTCAACCCCTCTGAGACCCTGGCTGTGAATGTACACTGCACGCTCCCAATAAACCTCATCAACCCCTCTGAGACCCTGGCTGTGAATGTACACTGCACGCTCCCAATCAACCTCAAAAACCCCTCTGAGACCCTGGCTGTGAATGTACACTGCACGCTCCCAATCAGCGTCAACCCCTCTGAGACCCTGGCTGTGAATGTACACTGCACGCTCCCAATCAGCGTCAACCCCTCTGAGACCCTGGCTGTGAATGTACACTGCACGCTCCCAATCAACCTCAACAACCCCTCTGAGACCCTGGCTGTGAATGTACACTGCACGCTCCCAATCAACCTCAACAACCCCTCTGAGACCCTGGCTGTGAATGTACACTGCACGCTCCCAATCAACCTCAACAACCCCTCTGAGACCCTGGCTGTGAATGTACACTGCACGCTCCCAATCAACCTCAACAACCCCTCTGAGACCCTGGCTGTGAATGTACACTGCACGCTCCCAATCAACCTCAACAACCCCTCTGAGACCCTGGCTGTGAATGTACACTGCATGCTCCCAATCAACCTCAACAACCCCTCTGAGACCCTGGCTGTGAATGTACACTGCACGCTCCCAATAAACCTCATCAACCCCTCTGAGACCCTGGCTGTGAATGTACACTGCACGCTCCCAATAAACCTCATCAACCCCTCTGAGACCCTGGCTGTGAATGTACACTGCACGCTCCCAATCAACCTCAAAAACCCCTCTGAGACCCTGGCTGTGAATGTACACTGCACGCTCCCAATCAACCTCAACAACCCCTCTGAGACCCTGGCTGTGAATGTACACTGCACGCTCCCAATCAACCTCAAAAACCCCTCTGAGACCCTGGCTGTGAATGTACACTGCACGCTCCCAATCAGCGTCAACCCCTCTGAGACCCTGGCTGTGAATGTACACTGCATGCTCCTAATCAACCTCAAAAACCCCTGAGACCCTGGCTGTGAATGTACACTGCATGCTCCTAATCAACCTCAACAACCCCTAAAACCGCGGCCCACGTAAACCACTTTCGCAACCCAAAGGTGCACACGAAGCCGTCCTGGAGCCACAAGCACGTGATCATGGTGTCCGCCGGTATCGGAGTCACCCCGTACGCCTCCATCCTGCGCAGCCTGGTGCACCGGCGCGCCGAACAGGACAGCCAGGTGCGCTGCCGGCGAGTTGACTTCGTGTGGGTTGCCCGCAGTCTCAACGGCTTTCGCTGGTTCGCCGACCTCCTGCAGGAGCTGGAGGCCGACAACGCTGACTGGCTGAAGATGCACCTGTTTCTGACCCGGGTCAAGCCAGATTCGGCCACCCGCGAGCTCAATCTGAGTCACGTGACTTACAATCGGCCCGATTGGACCGAGCTACTCGGCAAGCTGTCTGACACCATGCCAGACTGCCGCTCCTGGGTGTACACCTGCGCCTCGCCTCTGCTGGCCGACTGCGTTGCCAACGCCTGCTGGAGCCTGCTGCTCCCGCATCGGACGCACAGCTTCTGATGAACTTTCGGAGTTGGTTGCTAGGCAACGAAATAATCGCGTCTTATCTCCCTCTTACATTTAAAATCAATCGTATTGCAGTATTTTTATTCCAGAAAGTGTCTAAGCATACTTTTTAAAATCTACAATACGGTTGTTTTACTGAGAATACAGAAAAATTCTCAAAGGTACACACGGAGCATGACGACGCTCCGTACTACACTACTCAGTAGCATCATAGAACGCAAAACATTTCGTATTGCAAAGAATGTTTGGCATGGCATTTTTAATCCTAGAATAAAAAATATATGTTAGCAACTTTCATTCTGTTCCATTGATTTCATTTTGACAGTCGCAGATCGACCAGCTTTATCGTAGGCTTCGCTTACGAAATGCCAGTCAAATAAGCAAACCCAGTCAATTGATTAATTCACTCCCTCTGATCAATGTCCCCGGGTTCGAACCCGTGCGCGGCCACACGACTCACGATTCCCGCCCACGAGTGCCAACACCCCCAAGGCACAGAGTGTACACCCGGTGTGAGCGAGAAAACAAAAAATCAAATCTGTTGAACCGCAAACAAATGCATATAATAACAATATAATATTAAATTGACAGGTGCGACTACTCTAACTCGGTTATAATTACGATAATTAATTCTGCGCGCAAATCAAATCTGATCTTTTTCTTACTTAAGCTATTTCTCGGATGGAATTCGGCCGAGAGACGAACAACAGTCGGATTAAAACGATCGGTAAAACATAACGATACGACTGACACGGTACAGAGGATAGGGGATGGGGGTGCAGATAGTGAAGAAGCTGAACGAGCTGAGCCAGCATACAAGCTCCACTAACTCCATCCATAGTTGCTGGGGGTACGCCTGCAGATGAATATTACGTAGGCTCTCTCTCTCCCTCTCAGGTGTACAAAGCGCGCGCAAGCAGGCACACAGCACAGCTACATAAGCACAATATGCACACATAGAATTGAATTAATACATAAAAATTACATCATACGATCGTAGAGTTAGCACATCACTGTATACACCAAAGTGCAAACAAACTATAGGAAATCTTCTGTTTAGAGAAACAAAATAGAGAATATTGATGAAATTTCAACAAAAATTAATATGACGGCGGAGGTGGCGAAGCTAAAACAGATGATCACAACAATTACATATCGAATAATAATTGGGGATGGTGCGGTCCTAATGCTTTTGCTTGCGAAGATATATGGGTTGCTGTACTCGTAGTTCGGTCTGCAAATTCTATTAGACAGTCTAAATCCACTTCTCAGGGGTTATTGAGATGATTCTCAGGGGTAATTGAGATGATTCTCATGGGTGATTGAGATGATTCTTATGGGTGATTGAGATGATTCTCAGGGGTGATTGAGATGATTCTCAGGGGTGATTGAGATGATTCTCAGGGGTGATTGAGATGATTCTCATGGGTGATTGAGATGATTCTCAGGGGTGATTGAGATGATTCTCAGGGGTGATTGAGATGATTCTCAGGGGTGATTGAGATGATTATCAGGGGTGATTGAGATAATTCTCAGGGGTGATTGAGATGATTCTCAGGGGTGATTGAGATGATTCTCAGGGGTGATTGAGATGATTATCAGGTGTGATTGAGATGATTATCAGGGGTGATTGAGATGATTATCAGGGGTGATTGAGATGATTCTCAGGGGTGATTGAGATGATTCTCAGGGGTGATTGAGATGATTATCAGGGGTGATTGAGATGATTATCAGGGGTGATTGAGATGATTATCAGGGGTGATTGAGATGATTCTCAGGGGTGATTGAGATAATTCTCAGGGGTGATTGAGATGATTATCAGGGGTGATTGAGATGATTATCAGGGGTGATTGAGATGATTATCAGGTGTGATTGAGATGATTCTCAGGGGTTATTGAGATGATTCTCAGGGGTGATTGAGATGATTCTCAGGAGTGACTGAGATGATTCTCAGGGGTGATTGAGATGATTCTCAGGAGTGACTGAGATGATTCTCAGGGGTGATTGAGATGATTATCAGGGGTGATTGAGATGATTCTCAGGTGTGATTGAGATGATTCTCAGGGGTGATTGAGATGATTCTCAGGTGTGATTGAGATGATTATCAGGGGTGATTGAGATGATTATCAGGGGTGATTGAGATGATTCTCAGGGGTGATTGAGATGATTCTCAGGGGTGATTGAGATGATTCTCAGGGGTGATTGAGATGATTCTCAGGGGTGATTGAGATGATTCTCAGGGGTGATTGAGATGATTCTCAGGGGTGATTGAGATGATTCTCAGGGGTGATTGAGATGATTCTCATGGGTGATTGAGATGATTCTCAGGGGTGATTGAGATGATTCTCAGGGGTGATTGAGATGATTCTCAGGGGTGATTGAGATGATTATCAGGGGTGATTGAGATAATTCTCAGGGGTGATTGAGATGATTCTCAGGGGTGATTGAGATGATTCTCAGGGGTGATTGAGATGATTCTCAGGGGTGATTGAGATGATTATCAGGGGTGATTGAGATGATTATCAGGGGTGATTGAGATGATTATCAGGGGTGATTGAGATGATTATCAGGGGTGATTGAGATGATTATCAGGGGTGATTGAGATGATTATCAGGGGTGATTGAGATGATTCTCAGGAGTGATTGAGATGATTCTGCCGACTGGCTAGGGAGGTTCTCAGGAGTGGTTCAGGAGATTCCCGAGGTGTCATGGCGTCAACCATAAATAACCAAACTGCCAGGCCTCATAAAAATTGTTAATCTCCCTTGAAATCGCAAAACAAATGTGAAGAAGCGCACGTTCCACAGCAGAAAAGTTAGAAGGCTGGATCAAGCAAATACGTAGAGGTGAACTAAGAGTTGCAGTGCTAGGGCCAGTGAGGGGCAGGAAAACAACCGCAAAAGGATCAGAAATGAAAATACAGGAGAGCCAATATATGCCGGAGAAATTGAGGACAGCCACTTACCAAAATAAGCACAACGGCAAGTAATAAAACAAAGCTTGAAAATGTACGGACAAAGACTTTGTGGTGCGAATTTGCGTTGCATCAAAAATGAAAAACCAGATTAACTTTAATTTGCTTTAATTTTCTTGAAAGATAAGCATCGTTGAACTTAGATCCGAGTCTGCTGCGGGTGCACGACGCTTAAAAGCATACGACTTACGAGCATATAGAAGAAACGGATGCACTGTGAACGGGCCGACTAAATTAAATAGCAAACAAACAATAGGTCTCTTGATTCGTTTTCAAATTTCCTGGCTAAGCTAAAAAATCACCTTGCATACACAGCACAGGATGACGGTCAAGGGCAGAGAATATAATATACAACAGCTATAACCATCGGGGAGAAGGGGAGCTTGTGTGCAGGGGGCTTGTGTGAAGGGGGCTTGTGTGAAGGGGGCTTGTGTGAAGGGAGCTTGTGTGCAGGGAGCTTGTATGCAGGGAGCTTGTATGCAGGGAGCTTGTGTGCAAAGAATATGTGGCAGGAGCTTGTGTACAGGGAGCTTGTATGCAGGGAGCTTGTGTGCAGGGAGCTTGTGTGCAGGGAGCTTGTATGCAGGGAGCTTGTATGCAGGGAGCTTGTGTGCAGGGAGCTTGTATGCAGGGAGCTTGTGTGCAGGGAGCTTGTATGCAGGGAGCTTGTGTGCAGGGAGCTTGTGTGCAGGGAGCTTGTATGCAGGGAGCTTGTATGCAGGGAGCTTGTGTGCAGGGAGCTTGTGTGCAGGGAGCTTGTATGCAGGGAGCTTGTGTGCAGGGAGCTTGTATGCAGGGAGCTTGTGTGCAGGGAGCTTGTGTGCAGGGAGCTTGTGTGCAGGGAGCTTTGGTGCATAGGCTTGCTATTGTTGCAGATTCGGTCCAATCCATATACAGTGGCGGCACACTGCGCGCCCTCTGTATTTCTATATTAAAATAAAATATACAACTCCGTTAGTTCAGGTAGAGAGCCTCAGTGATCACCCATGCTAGTAGAGCTCATATAGGAGCTGAGCGAGGTGCGCGAGCCGTAGAAGCTGAACTTTTCAAAGTTCGGCCCGTCCGTTGGCCAACGAGTGCCGCTGGCGCTAACGGGGCCGGGCGCCGCAGGCGGGGTGAGCTGCACCGGCTCGCGCAGGAACTCGTCCGGTATGTACCTGGTGTCGCAGGCGTCGCGAACTTCCGGTTTCCACGGCGGTGGGATCTCCTTTTTAGTGAGCTTCACCCAGTCTATGCCGGCGAAGAACGGGTGCCGCATGACGTCTACGGCGTCCAGGGTGGAGCCGCCGAGCCGCCTGGAGGGCTCTTTGATGAGCAGACGGGCCAGGAAGTCCTGCGCCTGGCTGCTGAGATTGGCGGGAATTCTAACGCTGTCGTTCATGATTAGCTCGAATAGGATCTCGTGATCGCGCGAGTAGAAGGGCAGCCGGCCGCACATCATCTCGTAGGAGACGACGCCGAGGCCCCACCAGTCCACGCTACGGCCGTAGTCATTCTCGTCTGCAGGAGGTTGACGCGCGGGAGTTAGTATCTCACCTGCTACTGGTGTGAGATCTAATTCGATTAGGGCTTGGGTGGGGTCTGAAGGAAGATTCGGGTGGACCTCTCGTACTCAGTAGGTAATACTCAAGATAATTGAGATCTTATAAGACTGTCTGATCCTAGGTGAGATCTCATGGGAAGATGCAATGATCTGGGATGAGATCTCGTGGGAAGATGCAATGATCTGGGATGAGATCTCATGGGGAATGCAATGATCTGGGGTGAAATCTCATGGGAAGATGCAATGATCTGGAAGGAGATCTCATGGGAGATAAAATGATCCAGGGTAAGATCCCATGGGAGAAGCAATGATCTTGGGTGAAATTCTATGGGAGATACAATAATCTGGGGTGAGATCCCATGGGAGATAAAATGATCTGGGGCGAGATCCCATGGGAGAAGCAATGATCCGGGGTGAAATCTCATGGGGAGATGAAATAATCTGGGTGAGATCTCTTAGAGAAATTAAAAATTTGGGTGAGATCCCATGGGAGATAAAATGATCTGGGGTGAGATCTAAGAGGGAGATTTAATGATATAGAGAGACTTATAATTCACCAATCTTAAAAGCCGCATGAAGGGTCCTAAGTTTGCAAATCTAAAACAGATCGCAGAGGACAATCACCGAGAATCTCTGGAGCCAGGTACTCAGGCGTGCCGCAGAAGGTTTTAGTCATAACGCCGTACTGCATTTCCTCCTTGCATAGGCCGAAATCGGCAATGCGAATGTGGCCCATCTCGTCTAGGAGAAGATTCTCCAGCTTCAGATCTCTGTAGACAATGTTCATGTCGTGCAGGTAGCCAATAGCTGTGACAATCTCGGCTGCGTAGAAACGGGTTCGCTCCTCTGAGAATACGCGATCATGCAACAGGTGAAAGTACAGCTCGCCGCCGTTAACATACTCCATGACGAAGCAGAGCCGGTCCTCAGTTTGGAATGAATATTTTAGCTGGGTGAGGAACGGGTGCCGGCACGTCTGCAGGACTCGATTCTCCGTCATGGTGTGGATCACCTCGTCCTTCTGCAAGGCGGGTCCGGAGTGGAAAAGGGGTCGCGTATTGAGTACTTTAATATTAGACAGATAGGTCTCATGAGATAGAAATCATGTATATCCGTATGAGCTACAGATAAAACTCATGTGCCTCAGTATGAGCTACAGATAGAACTCATGCACATCAGTATGAGCTACAGATACATGTAGAACTCATGTACCTCAGTATGAGCTACAGATGAACTCATGTGCCTCAGTATGAGCTACAGATAGAACTCATGTACCTCAGTATGAGCTACAGATAGAACTCATGCACATCAGTATGAGCTACAGATGAACTCATGTACCTCAGTATGAGCTACAGATAGAACTCATGTGCCTCAGTATGAGCTACAGATAGAACTCATGTGCCTCAGTATGAGCTACAGATAGAACTCATGTACCTCAGTATGAGCTACAGATAGAACTCATGCACATCAGTATGAGCTACAGATGAACTCATGTGCCTCAGTATGAGCTACAGATAGAACTCATGTGCCTCAGTATGAGCTACAGATAGAACTCATGTGCCTCAGTATGAGCTACAGATAGAACTCATGTACCTCAGTATGAGCTACAGATAGAACTCATGTGCCTCAGTATGAGCTACAGATAGAACACATGTGCCTCAGTATGAGCTACAGATAGAACTCATGTACTTCAGTATGAGCTACAGATAGAACTCATGTACCTCAGTATGAGCTACAGATAGAACTCATGTGCCTCAGTATGAGCTACAGATAGAACTCATGTACCTCAGTATGAGCTACAGATAGAACTCATGTACCTCAGTATGAGCTACAGATAGAACTCATGCACATCAGTATGAGCTACAGATAGAACTCATGCACATCAGTATGAGCTACAGATAGAACTCATGTACCTCAGTATGAGCTACAGATGGAACTCATGTACCTCAGTATGAGCTACAGATAGAACTCATGTGCCTCAGTATGAGCTACAGATAGAACTCATGTACCTCAGTATGAGCTACAGATAGAACACATGTGCCTCAGTATGAGCTACAGATAAAACTCATGTGCCTCAGTATGAGCTACAGATAGAACTCATGCACATCAGTATGAGCTATAGATACATGTAGAACTCATGTGCCTCAGTATGAGCTACAGATGAACTCATGTGCCTCAGTATGAGCTACAGAAAGAACTCATGCACCTCAGTATGAGCTACAGATAGAACTCATGTGCCTCAGTATGAGCTACAGATGAACTCATGTGCCTCAGTATGAGCTACAGATAGAACTCATGTACTTCAGTATGAGCTACAGATAGAACTCATGTACCTCAGTATGAGCTACAGATAGAACTCATGTACCTCAGTATGAGCTACAGATAGAACTCATGTGCCTCAGTATGAGCTACAGATGAACTCATGTGCCTCAGTATAAGCTACAGATGAACTCATGTACCTCAGTATGAGCTACAGATAGAACTCATGTACCTCAGTATGAGCTACAGATAGAACTCATGTACCTCAGTATGAGCTACAGATAGAACTCATGTGCCTCAGTATGAGCTACAGATGAACTCATGTGCCTCAGTATGAGCTACAGATAGAACTCATGTACCTCAGTATGAGCTACAGATGAACTCATGTGCCTCAGTATGAGCTACAGATAGAACTCATGCACATCAGTATGAGCTACAGATAGAACTCATGTACCTCAGTATGAGCTACAGATAGAACTCATGTGCCTCAGTATGAGCTACAGATGAACTCATGTGCCTCAGTATGAGCTACAGATAGAACTCATGTGCCTCAGTATGAGCTACAGATAGAACACATGTGCCTCAGTATGAGCTACAGATAAAACTCATGTGCCTCAGTATGAGCTACAGATAGAACTCATGCACATCAGTATGAGCTACAGATACATGTAGAACTCATGTGCCTCAGTATGAGCTACAGATGAACTCATGTGCCTCAGTATGAGCCACAGAAAGAACTCATGCACATCAGTATGAGCTACAGATAGAACTCATGTACCTCAGTATGAGCTACAGATAGAACACATGTGCCTCAGTATGAGCTACAGATAGAACTCATGTGCCTCAGTATGAGCTACAGATAGAACTCATGTACCTCAGTATGAGCTACAGATAGAACTCATGTACCTCAGTATGAGCTACAGATAGAACTCATGTACCTCAGTATGAGCTACAGATAGAACTCATGTGCCTCAGTATGAGCTACAGATGAACTCATGTGCCTCAGTATGAGCTACAGATGAACTCATGTGCCTCAGTATAAGCTACAGATGAACTCATGTACCTCAGTATGAGCTACAGATGAACTCATGTGCCTCAGTATGAGCTACAGATAGAACTCATGTACCTCAGTATGAGCTACAGATGAACTCATGTGCCTCAGTATGAGCTACAGATAGAACTCATGCACATCAGTATGAGCTACAGATAGAACTCATGTACCTCAGTATGAGCTACAGATAGAACTCATGTGCCTCAGTATGAGCTACAGATGAACTCATGTGCCTCAGTATGAGCTACAGATAGAACTCATGTGCCTCAGTATGAGCTACAGATAGAACACATGTGCCTCAGTATGAGCTACAGATAAAACTCATGTGCCTCAGTATGAGCTACAGATAGAACTCATGCACATCAGTATGAGCTACAGATACATGTAGAACTCATGTGCCTCAGTATGAGCTACAGATGAACTCATGTGCCTCAGTATGAGCCACAGAAAGAACTCATGCACATCAGTATGAGCTACAGATAGAACTCATGTACCTGAGTATGAGCTACAGATAGAACACATGTGCCTCAGTATGAGCTACAGATAGAACTCATGTGCCTCAGTATGAGCTACAGATAGAACTCATGTACCTCAGTATGAGCTACAGATGAACTCATGTACCTCAGTATGAGCTACAGATAGAACTCATGTGCCTCAGTATGAGCTACAGATGAACTCATGTGCCTCAGTATGAGCTACAGATAGAACTCATGTACCTCAGTATGAGCTACAGATAGAACTCATGTACCTCAGTATGAGCTACAGATAGAACTCATGTACCTCAGTATGAGCTACAGATAGAACTCATGTGCCTCAGTATGAGCTACAGATGAACTCATGTGCCTCAGTATGAGCTACAGATAGAACTCATGTACCTCAGTATGAGCTACAGATGAACTCATGTGCCTCAGTATGAGCTACAGATAGAACTCATGCACATCAGTATGAGCTACAGATAGAACTCATGTACCTCAGTATGAGCTACAGATAGAACTCATGTGCCTCAGTATGAGCTACAGATGAACTCATGTGCCTCAGTATGAGCTACAGATAGAACTCATGTGCCTCAGTATGAGCTACAGATAGAACTCATGTACCTCAGTATGAGCTACAGATAGAACTCATGTACCTCAGTATGAGCTACAGATAGAACTCATGTACCTCAGTATAAGCTACAGATGAACTCATGTACCTCAGTATGAGCTACAGATAGAACTCATGTACCTCAGTATGAGCTACAAATAGAACTTCAGGGATACATAATGTACTTTTAACGCTTTGCAACAAGCCATTTTGCTCAGAAATTCTACTCATTTGTTGCTCATTACAGCTTGAGAGCTTGCATTATTCTACATAAACGCGTCTCCTAAAACTGATCCATGGAAATGATAAAAATGGCATTGCCACCAGCACAGGCCAGCAGATTCGCATTACAATGTGCGCACACAATACAATAAAACAACTCATCTTGGATGATTGTACATTCTTTGTCATCATCTATAGCGCCTGCATCCGGGTTGCTTTCAATCTCCCTCACTCCCCTCCACTCTATCCTCTGCCCAAGTCACGTGTGGCGTACAATGCGCCTCTGGACAATGCCTGTCGTTTAGTAAGCTTTGTTTCAATCCATGGAATCCACCCATTAGCCTAAAAGTCTTGCTGTTTTATTTTCCAGGAAGTTCAGATTCCGCAAAGTTTATCAAATGCGCTAAATTTAACGTTTACAAATATTCAAATTCTCATTTGAATGGAATTTTCTCATCTAATTTTCTATTACCCAATTTCTTAAAACTCAGATTCTATGAACTTGTTTAGAATCTCAGAGATTGACTCCGGAATCTCTAAAGTTCAGAATTCCTGAAGTTCAGACTCCCACAAGTTAAGAATTCCTGAAGTTCAGAATCTCTACAGTTCAGAATACCTGGAGTTCAGAATCTCTACAGTTCAGAATCCCTGAAGTTCAGAATCCCTGAAGTTCAGAATCCCTGAAGTTCAGAATCCCTAAAGTTCAGAATCCCTGAAGTTCAGAATCCTTGAAGTTCAGAATCCCTGAAGTTCAGAATCCCTAAAGTTCAGAATCCCTGAAATTCATAGAGCTATTGTTCTATACAATTAGATTCACTGAAAAGTACATAATAAAGACAATAAGCGGCACCAACCTCGATCAGCACACTTTTCTTCAGAATCTTGATGGCGAACAAATTGCTTGACGCCTTCTCCCGGCACAGCACCACCTTGCCGAAGGTGCCCATGCCCAGCACCTTCAGCATCTCGAAGTCCGACAGGCTAACCTTGTTCCTGGGTCTGCGAAATTCAACGGAAAGTGTAATGTAAAATTCAATGCAATTAAAGAATCTCGATAAACCTTTTGCCATAAAATTTTATCATAAAATTAATGCAACTAAAAATTCTCACAAGTTCATATCTAACAATGCCTTTATTAATAACTTGCTGACTCCCTCACAGCAAACTCCCTCACTGCAAGCTCCCTCACTGCATCTAGCTGACTCCCTCACTGCAAACTCCCTCACCGCATCTAGCTGACCCTCCCTCACTGCATCTAGCTGATCCTCCCTCACTGCATCTAGCTGACCCTCCCTCACTGCATCTAGCTGATCCTCCCTCACTGCATCTAGCTGATCCTCCCTCACTGCATCTAGCTGATCCTCCCTCACTGCATCTAGCTGATCCTCCCTCACTGCATCTAGCTGATCCTCCCTCACCGCATCTAGCTGACCCTCCCTCACTGCATCTAGCTGATCCTCCCTCACCGCATCTAGCTGATCCTCCCTCACTGCATCTAGCTGACCCTCCCTCACTGCATCTAGCTGATCCTCCCTCACTGCATCTAGCTGACCCTCCCTCACTGCATCTAGCTGATCCTCCTTCACTGCATCTAGCTGATCCTCCCTCACTGCATCTAGCTGATCCTCCCTCACTGCATCTAGCTGATCCTCCCTCACTGCATCTAGCTGATCCTCCCTCACTGCATCTAGCTGATCCTCCCTCACTGCATCTAGCTGATCCTCCCTCACTGCATCTAGCTGACTCCCTCACTGGCTATCTAGCAGCCCCAATCTACACGGGAACTCACAGTTCTGGCGGCTCCACAGCATCTGACGCGGTGCTAACAGTGGCCGGACACTCTCCAGACGACTTGTGCATATTAGTGACATTAACAATTGCGTTCACCCAGGCCTCGCGCTCGGCGTTAGTCTCAACGTAAAACATTCGATCAACAATATTGGTGCCCTGCAGGCCTCGAAGCAGAAATGTGAATGGCTTTGGCGTATCCATGAACAGAGCTTTGGAATTTTTAACAGTGAAATTGTTCAGCGGCTGTAGGTACTCTTTCTGAGTCTTTGGCTTCACTTTATAGCCAAAGAATGTGCCATCCTGGTACAGTATGAAGTAGCGACGCCGCCAGTTTTTAATGTGCTCGCCGCGTTTCATGAGGTAGCCTTCCTTAATTAGCGACTTGGAGATTGGAATGCGACTAGGCAGCGGCTCGTGCGGCATGCTGCAGGCCTGGCTAGGGGCTTCGTGAAACAGCTGCATGTGCTGGTTCATGTAGTTCAGGCTGGGCACTTCGTTTGGCGGCGGCCTCTGACCGCCGAAGTACTGCGACACCAATGTCGACACCGAGTCCATTGAAGAGCAGTTCGCCTGCTCACCGCCGGGAGGAAGGTGCAGCTGCTGCTGGGCGGCTGACGACTGCGGCGATTCGCCACAGTCAGGATTTTCAATTTCCATATCCATATCGCCGTCTTCGTTGCGCTGTTCCATGCTGGAAGTTACACGGCGCTTTAGTCGATTAGTAGAAGGGCTAAGCCCCAAGGCAGACAGTGTGTGTACATCAGGGCCCGCTGTACATCTTGCGTGAGCATTCCTCGGGGAAAAAACTCACAACGCTTAAGTATCAGTTTTCATACAACCTGAAGCTGCATTACAAGTTTACCCAACTCTACTACAGCTGAAGTACTTTACTCTGCTACAGGCATAGCTTTGATGGATTGTATTTTCTAATCTATCTAATATATCTAATTTTAAACGCTTAAGAAAAACATTTCAAATAGTAACTCAGAGCAACTGTCACCTTAGCGCGTGCTTATAAAATATACTAATATTACCCAATATAGAAGCCTAGAAATGGTAACTCACTGTCAGGCTTGAATATTTAATTTCGAGCAAAAACTACTCGGATTTGTTGACTGCCAGTCATCACGCCCCTTTGCCTGATAAAAAAGCTCCCCCCTCAAGCCCTGACCTCTTCTTAGCTTTCTTATCAAATCGGTGCAGCGCACCAATGCACAGCGAGTGCAAGCCTATGAAGGCATCGCACTCGCTGCAATAACAATCCTAACTTTACAAGCTAAGGACATTGTACCCTATGAAAGGCAGCGAAAAAAGGTAAACACAAACACAAAAGTTTGCTCTAGTTTTCCCGCAGACTGACTCGGCATTAGCCGCTAAAAAGGAAGTCGGACGGCGAGCTGACACAGCGATACAGTGTAGAGTTATCGAAGCCCTAGGCAGCATCCCCCCTAGCTTGCTGGCTGAAGAAGAGGAAATGAAAAGGAGGCAAGCAGCAGAGGCCAGTGACGCAAATAGAAACCTTTTTGAATGAAACCCTAACAAGGAAGCCGGGCCGGGAGCAGCGGAGTAGCAAAACGCGAGCTAGAGAGAGAAAGAAGGCAGAGCGGCGGATTCAAGTAGCACAGATTGAAGGAAGACAGATATATTAATAACGGTTTGCCTATGCAATACAGCCCACAACAGTAATAGCAATTATAAGGTAAAAACTAATGACAGGGAAGAACGTACTGATGGAGGGCCGCGGAAAATCCTAATGTTCATAATTAATGCAAAGCGTTTAGATTAATATTTTTAAGCCCTAAGTCTCGCTCGCAGTTTAATGAATACAGAAACTGCATATGCAGATAGGGGTTTCTGAGTTCACAGCGAAGTGTAAACACAAGTGATTACCCAAGCACCACTGACTGACTGGGTTAAAGCACGAAAACACCTTCTAGGCTAAGAGATTGCAAACTAAGAAAGGTCCCGCACGTGACAGCTTGACTGAGCGCATAAACAGAAACTGCTATGCTTTGACCTTCAAAGCACTTCGTTACATAATGAAGTCGTAATTGAAGCCTCAATCGATTTTCATGATTTAGCAGGCCACAGGTAACAAATAGCAGGTAAAGGCACCAAAGTAACAATATACTGACGCATTAACAAAACGGATTTTTTCACACAAACACAACTAAAACTTACTGCCTGAATTCCGCACAAACACGAACTAAAACTGCCTGAATTCCGCACAAACACGAACTAAAACTGACTGAATTCCGCACAAACACGAACTAAAACTGCCTGGATAAGGCACAAACACGAACTAAAACTGCCTGAATTCCGCACAAACACGAACTAAAACTGACTGAATTCCGCACAAACACGAACTAAAACTGCCTGGATAAGGCACAAACACGAACTAAAACTGCCTGAATTCCGCACAAACACGAACTAAAACTGACTCAATTCCACACAAACACGAACTAAAACTGCCTCAATTCCGCACAAACACGAACTAAAACTGACTGAATTCCGCACAAACACGAACTAAAACTGACTGAATTCCGCACACACACACGCGAATTAAACCTGCCTCAATTCCACACAAACACGAACTAAAACTACCTAGATTCTGCCCAGTTCGCACACAATATCAGTCTATAAATTTTAGTAAAAAAAATTACATCAATAAAAAAATTGTCACAACTCACATACTGACTATTGCAGGAAAGAGACGCGCCAGACAAAATTAGATGTAGCTATACTTGATGAATACACAGACAGACACGATATAATCCAAATCCAGCGGGGTGCATTCCGCGGGATTAAGCATGGGGAACACACATATATCGGCATATACGGGAGATGGAAACCGTATAAAACGGCACAAGGGAGGGGGGATTGACAGTTCTAAGCCTGGCTTTATGCAGAAATCCCAACAGCCAATGAGAACGAAAGGACACGTTGACATTAAATTCAAACTACTAGGCTGGCTGATGTTTGAGCAGGCTGGGTGAGACAGGGTTGAGCCAGATGGATTTAGATGAGGAGAAAGCGAAAAAGAAAAGTAAAACTCTTCTCGTGCCCGCGCGCTGCAGCCGGGGTCAGAGAAATCCCCGAACAGCGCGGCGCCGCACTTTCTTGCCTCCTCCCCGAAAGAACAAGCTCGTTGGCCAATGAGCGATCAGGTGATTAGCTGTGATTAGCAGAATCTGAATTCTGAGCATTCCGAGACTTGACTAGCCTCATGTTTGCGTGCGAGTTTAGCACAACGAATGCAAAACCATCCGACCCTTCTCCCCAGAAGGAACAAGCTTAGCCGGCTTAAGTTGATTTACACTAGGCTCAGTGGAGATGAAGCCAGCTGAGTTCACTTCAGTAACAGAGGCTGAGCATTGTAATCAAAGCCGAAAGAATTTTGCAGATTTCAATAAGAGCAAGCTCTAATGATGCTGCAATGCAGAAACAGAAGAACCATGGCACACATGGGGACACTCCATCGAATTGAGATAAATTTACCTTTCATATTATTTTATATTTGATAATGGATTCAACCATACTTTAAACTTTGGCATCCTGAATTCCGACCCCAGATGCCTAATTGAAACCCTGTTTTTCCAAGCTGTGAACAGAGTCCACACACTTTGCAACTTTCATGGGTCAGAGAGGCTTAGGTAGAGAGTGTGAAAAGTAGATATTCCAGCCGTTTTCAATTGGGCATCCTGAATTAAGACCTAGGATGCCAAATAGAACTACAATTCTAATATCAAAAAACATAACAGATAAAAAACAATACTAATACTCACTACAATCTAATTTTTCTTTGAAAGAAAGAGCAAAAAGCTTGTCTAAATCATAAAAATATTGTCAACCTAATTTGATATCAAATGCCCCAAGCCTTGGCTTTAAGACTTCTCTGTTTGCTTTTTTCAATAATCCAATGTGATAAGAAAACTGATGAATAAAGGGCAAAATATGAGTATATTATATATTTTTGCCTTTAACATCCCTTCTTAAATTCATTTAAATTGTATTAATTAAGTATACTTTTACTTTTTATGTATAACTGATAATATTCTTAGAGTAAAATTATACAGGGTATAAATTAAATAGAAAGCCAAAAAGAGACAGAGCAGCCAGTTTCTTTATTGAGTTTAATAACTAATACTATTTCTTCTTTAACTAATTAAATTTAATTTGAACCTTTTGGCAATCTTTAAAATAGACTCATTTCCTTAGATTGAGAAAAGTCCAAGCATTAATAGAATTGGTAGCCATTTAGAAAAAGAAATATCCTAGCCTATTAATCTAAAGAAATTGTTTCAAGCAATACAAACCTCTTAGAACTATGACCCTCTGATCTTAGGAATGCCTAAAGAGAAAGAAATCCCTTATAAGATAAATAGTGCTATACAATATAACTACTTAGGCTAGACTCATGCACTAGGGGCCTACTCAATCTGCAATGCAATTTAGACAACTTGACATTCATTTTGATCATCAATTTTTATACTTTTAGTTAGACTTTTAAATTAAACAAAGCCAACTTCAATTTAAATGTTAGATATTTATTTTAGATAGTAGATATTCAAAATAAACAGTTCTTCATTGAGAGTGCTTTGTCTATGGTCTAAATTCAAGTTTTGGGACAAAGCTCACATTCAATTTCAACAACTCTAATTCAATTTAGACATGCTAATCTGAGCCCTTTAGACTTTTGCTTCCTGTCAGCTGTCTCCGACCTTGAGAGAGAAAAGACTTGGAGACTAATGTATATTCTGTAAGACAGGCTGGCCTCATCCTAAAACCTTCAATAATAGTATGCATGAACATAATAGAACAGAGAAAAATTCAATGTTGAAATTGAATGGGAAAAGGTGTAATTTAAGCTATATATGATATACTATAAAAAATATAAAACCTAAGTAACAACTTTTAGAGATCAATTTTGTAAGATCAATTTTAGAAAGTAGAACAACCATACCAGCAAACTTGTAACAATTTGGCATCAGTAGTAGATTTAAAAGAGCAGAGAAACACTATAACATAACTATTTGAAACTCATATTGTTGCTCTTGCAATAATGAAGTATATTTGTTAATAGTCTTAGTGCAATACCAAATATAAAAAGAATATATTGTATCATATTCTAACAAATGCTTGCCAAGAAAATTGGCTTGATTTATTCTTGATTTTCATCTTGTTGGAAAGTTGGTGCTATTAGCACAATTTTTGATAGACATTAATATGTAAAAATAGATAAAAATTGGACAAACATTCATCTTTATATCATCTTCATCTTTGTTAGACTGAAAGAAAAAAGTTAGAGCAAAAAATTAGATAACTTATCAATTTCTTAAAAAACATAATAACAACTCCAACTTTCACTCAATATAACTCCAATTTTCAATTATGTATAATATATGTGTAAATATGACAATGTATGTTTGTCCAATTTTATCAATATTCATCTGCACAAGTCAGACCAATTACATAACTATTGCTTAACACTGAAGGCTCAATATTAATGCAAAAATGCATATAGTTAATGTAGATAGGCAAAGTACTGCACTCAAGAATATGGAATATTACCACTGTGTTAATGATTCAATACTAATGCTAACTAGCATTGTACCCTATTCTTCAACCTATAAATAGGCTGCTTTTTGGTGTAAGACAACAAGACAATATAATATCAGATAAGAATGAAGCTTCCCACATTTGGCTATTTCCTTCCAGTGTTTCTGAGTTAAAAAGAATTGAATTGGGATATTTCTTGGACTATTAGACAGTTTTTATAGAAACATCAATGCTTCTAGACAGAAGCAGCCAAAGAAGCAGACCATTTTTTCAGCAGGTAAAAGATAGGCCTATAAAGCCCTAAAACATATACCTAATGATACACACACTGCAGTGCAAAAGTATTCATTTATAATCATAAAGCAACATGTCAATATAATAATTAGAAATAAAATAATTTGCCATAAAAGCATAAAACCATGAAGCATTGATCCTTTTTACATTGCTTAGGAATTCAATAACCAGTCCATAGTCTTGTAGAGGCCTTTTTTGGTGAAAATTCCCTATGTGAATAGGCTTCTGAACATCTGCGCCATATACAGCATGGCTCAAAGCCATTTCTACCAACATGTAGCCATACACTTAGTGTGGATAGCGAACTATACACTGCTGTACAGTATGCAAGATGGTGCAACTCATAAATCACAACCAATTCACAAATTCATAAAACTAAATGAACACTCTTGTTAACAAAAAGTTTGTTTTCCTAATTAATTTTTTACAGAATATTTATCTATATTTTGCAGCAAATTTGTATTGATTGTTATAATGCAATAAATACCATTTTTTCAAGTTTAATTTTTAAAAATTATTACTCTTTAAACAGAATTTTTCAAGTAAACACAAAATATCAATCTTAACAAAATAACAACAAACTGATTTTATGAAGCACTTTCTGTCCCTAAAATGACAAAACTCACCAAATCTTTTAATTTTTTTCTTTAAAAACAACACCTTATAGGCCCTTTGTGTAAAGCATGACTACTAACCACATGCAATTTCCATGGTGGCCAAAAATGTTCCCACATGGCCTGCATATCTACAAGACTATGGGAACCAATATATATATATATATATATATATTAATTAAACCAGAGCCAATTGATTAGTTTGCTGTCTATGTCAACAATTATCTAGGATACCAAAAAAGCCCCAGACAATAGAGGCTAATAATTAAGTGAATAATGGAAAGGCAAGAATGAAAGTCTAAGATGTGGCAAAAAAGGCAGCTATGACAAAGGCTTCTATCTACAAAGGCCCTTAATGCAGGGCCATAGTGGCATAGATTGTGACCATTACTCTGGTGGGCTATAGGAGGCCTACTAATATACAAAGCATTGTAGCTGTCAATGCATTGTCTATGTAAGTCTATTAGCTTATTGAAATATGATTTTAAAAAGGTCAATAAATATAAACATAACAGAATATAGACATGAAAAGATTTATTCTTTAGATTCTATTCCAGAATATGAAAATCAAAGAAATGTTAATAGAAAATTGTATCAATATTGCACTAAACTTCAACTAACTTTTCTCTAACATATATGCGCAACCTTGGAAATCACTTAGCTATTTCTATTGGCAACACACACATACATATAAGTCACTATTGGCTAAGAGCAATCACATGTAATTTGTCCAATAGCAACTTACATATATATGTTGCCAATAGAAATGGCCAGGTAGATCCCTAGGTTGCACCCAAGCATGGTGCAAACTATTAGAGTTAGGTCCCAATGGGCTATCTTTGTAGCATATACCAAGCCCTATTTGGCTAACTCACTTTTTGTACAAAGAAAATTTTAAAATAATCATCTAGGCCTATAGCTTTTAAAAGTAAAACTAGTCAGTTTCAGTTAAACAATGAATGTCAATAATTATTATCCAAAAGAATAATAATAAATCTTGAATATATATATATAATAAGACACATTTTATTCTAGAAATTTTTAATATTTTATTGCTAAATTGAATTCCCACCAAAAAATTTTTAAAACATGATCATTTGTTTAAATATGTTATTTGTTCTACTTAGGTGAATTTTGTTTTAATTATGTAATTAATTTTGTTATAAATAGACTTTTGTTTTCATTGTGATTAGTTAGCCAATGGGAGTATTGTTCAAGTAGTATAAATAAAAGCTAAATAAACACTAGAATACTTCAACCTTGGAAGTTAGCCTAACTAGTTAATCTTTATTTGGTTCAAACTAAAACTGAATAGTCTTCTGTCTTAAGTTATTTGAGGAATATTAAGTTAATGATTGTTGAGTGAAACAGGATTGTGGGTTAGAAGAGCCATATTGGATAGAATAAGGGCGTTTTGCTAGCTAAAGCAGGAGATTGTGGAAATAAGCATTTTGCAATAAAAAGAGAAAGGCGGATTGCCCAGATAAGGGGAGGGGGAATTCCCCAGGAATAAGTAAACTGTTACAATTGAAATACAGGATGTATTGCTAAAAGTTAGAAATGATAGTATAAAAGCTAGAAACCCTTGGTCATTAATAATACTATATTGGACTACATAACTTAATAATTAGTAATCAGCAATGTCTTGCCACTTAGGCACTAAAGCTACTAGGGTAACTTGTATTGACATAGCCCATATATGTATATCTCTAGGATAAGACAATTAGACCTAGTACAAATTGGTGGCCAGGCCAACTAGTGGGAGTTAGACAAGGAAGACCATAGTCCAGATCATGCTAGGTATACACCTAAACAAAAATTGATAGTTACAAATGAATGCTAAAAAATGGAGTATACACCCCTTCTTAAAACTCTGCCAATTTTGCAACAATAAATGACCCTTTTTATGTTGTGATAATAAATGACTTTTTTCATTGTGTAATAGATTCTTTTTGACAAATTTGTTAATTTTCCTATCTTTTTGGAGAATATACAATTTATAATAGAAAGTTTATATATGTAAAGATTTGTTTAAATGCCTTATTACAAGCTTAAAAACTAGAAAGCATGAAATTTTGGCTTAAAATAAACTTTTTTTCACCATTTTTCAACTTCACAATAACTCTTATGCATGATTCTATAAAGTGCATGCTAGGTGTATTTTCTTAGGAATGATGCATGCCAAGGTTCCTAGTAATTTTGTCATCTACCATTTCATCATCTGGGTGTCTGGGGTGCTCACCTCGACTTTGGTCACTTCATTATCTTAATTAGTATATATGCACTACCTGAAGAGAGTCATTTTTGTCTTCCACCAATCATATTTACTTGGAAATCCTAATGATAACTAAATATTTGGTCACTTCGTCATATTATTTTTCAAGCTACTCTGCTTCTGGTCTTTTCATCATCCAATATAACGAAATGGAATATGACAATCTGACCAATGACCTATGCCAACTGTGCATGCCTACTTTTGGCATGCAAAGCCAATGCATGCCTAAATTTTTGGGCATTTACTAGATTATCCAGAGTGTAGAGGGAAGAAATAGGGCTATAATAACTTAGAGTCAGTGATGAAATTTTAATAATAGAGAAAAGTTTAGTTTAGCTTTACAACATATATAAAAGAGGGAAATATATACTCAATATTGAATTTATATTCAATAATGATTTAAAAATAAGTAAATCGATAAAAAAGCATTAAACAATTTGGTAATTTAGGCTTATAAAACCAGACTAGAAAAAAAAATTAAAAAAATTAAATTTTATACAAAATAAAGCTATGTTCAAAGTCTTTCTAGATTAGACTAAGCCTGTGGTACAAAGAAAAAAGCTAAAGGCTATTACCAAAAGCCTCTTTAGCTTTTTATATGTAGGCCTAGGCCCTAGCCTAGCCCAAGTAGGTTATTACATATATATTTAGGCATATAGAAAAATTACAATACCTAGTTAAAATTCAGGGGGTTGTGCAGGTATGATCTTAGTGAAATAGATGTATATATTCGACCTGCACTAGGTCTACACAACCTGAGAAATGAGAATGAGAATCGAGATCATCTGTATCTGTTCTAACTTGGTTCTATATTGTAATACACTAATGTCGTAATGACAATTTGGAATGAAAAAGGCCTATAAACTCAGTCATCAAAAGCTAGGCCTACATAAGGATAGTGGTATTAGCTAAGTTGAATAAGACTTTATAGATGACCTAAAAGAAGGCTTAATAGACAAATGAAAAATAAATTAAAATAATTAAATGAAAAATAAAAGACTAGATAGATTTGTACTTTATGAAGGACGGATAAATTATATAACTTGTCACAAAAATGTTTATCAACAACAAGTCTAGATTTCGCACAAGTTTTACTTATGTTTGCCTTCCTCATTGTATAGTTTAAAAAATTCTGTTACATAGAATTTTGCTTAATTATATTTTACTACCTCTACAGTTCAATCAATTGTCGACTTTTGTTTTAATTTATTTTATGAAATGGACCTAACCCCGCTAATGGATGCGTGAAATGTGGTTTAGGTCAGAACCCGAAGTCCATAAGTCGTCTATTATGTTCAGTAATCCCAGAAGCTACTTTCATTGTTTTCATTGTTGTTACTTTCATTCAATTAGTGGCGTCATATTTCAAAATCAGTAATATATTTTTTATTTCTTAGCATTTTAAACGCGTCCTCCTGTGCGAAAGGTTATTTGCAGATTATTTATAACATGTAAATTAGTATAACCATTATAAAGAATAATTAAAAAATGAAAATGATAACTTGATGGCTAGAATTATTTGATTACCTTTGCTAAGCAGCATCCAACATCACTATACACAATAGCAACATGTCGGGGGCCACCTATTTTTCGAACGGATGATTAATTTTGTACGCTAAATTTGCATAGATACAAAGGACAAGCGGAGGGTGCTGAAGGATTGAAGGCATGGGGAAGGGGCAAGCGGAGGGTGCTGAAGGATTGAAGGCATGGGGAACTATACACAATAGCAACATGTCGGGGCCACCTATTTGTCGAGCGGATAATTAATTTTGTAATTACGCTAAATTACAAGCAGTCCTGGCCTTTTTAGTTTTCTTCCGTTTTCCCCTATCCAAATCTCTTTAATTATTCTCCCTGTCGACTGGACACACAGTCCTCGTACCCCTGGGAATCTAGGCGGATACCGCGGGGATGACTCATTCCAATGAGTCGTACCCAAAGATCATATATACACAAGTGGGCCACTCATTACCCACTTATGTGGCCATAGAGGCTAATGTGAATACAATTTTGCACTTGAACATAATTTTGCAACTCGCGACAGCGCGAAAATCAACTACTGAACTCAATTTCGTCAGTAGTCTCTGCAGTGCAGGAAATATAAGATCTATGGTCGTACCCTACACCACCAGCTTCCTCCATTCAAAACACCCCATCGGCGCTCTTTGTTTGAAACCATTCATGCATAAAAAAAATTTCCACACCCTCCTATCTCTGCAATGTAAATTATAATTTTAATCTCTGTGTAAAAATTCAAAACAGCGCGCGCTTTTCGAACCTCGATGACAATGTAAATAATCAATTTGATGACCCTAGAATAAGGAAAATAGGGTAAATTATTGTTAACTTTATCTAAATTACTGCACACATCAATTCGATGATTTAAAAACTGCATTTAAGTAGTCAATGAAGCACGAGCGTAAGTGGAACTGATCAGTGTAACAGATAAACTGTCTTGAGTTGATTTTGATCAATTTCGATCTATTTAACCATGATCAATATGTCATATTTTCGTAAACAAGGCGGCAGAGGAAAGCTAGTTTATTCTTAGTCAGTTTCAGATTGCACTGTCTAAATGCCTTCATGACGCAGTCGCCGCAGTCGTCAGGGAGCGAGATCGAACATTTAAGTGAAATACTCTTATCTGTGCAGCTGGCCTCCACTCGGTGCAGGAGTAGGCAGGTGGCTAACATGAACGTCAAGTTGAAGAGTCGAAGCATTTCTGCAATTTGCTGCAAGAGGTGGCGATTGGTTTTATTAGCAAGATAATAAATCAATTAGTTGACAGGTATTAGAATTAAGCCGCTCACCTTTTTGGTACTCGTATTATGGTTTCCTACGCAAGAGTAGAAATTTCTTCCGTTTAAATCAGGCTCTTCAAATTTCTGAAAGAAATAGGAATTATTTATGTTAGTTTAGTTTTCTCGACCAAGCACAAGCTAAGCTTTTATATACTGTACAGACATTTTTGCCTGCAAGGAATGCGCAAAGCTACTGAATTGTCTATGGAAAATCCAACTTGAAAAGTTACAAAAATCGATTTTTTTCGTTTCCAAAGTTTCCTGGCCCAAGGCAAGGTTTGTTGAAATTTTTATGCCAAATTTTACTGGAAACGAATGGAGCTGAAGGATTGAACGCATAGGGAAGGGGCAAGCGGAGGGTGCTGAAAGATTGAAGGCATGGGGAAGGGCAAGCGGAGGGTGCTGAAGGATTGAAGGCATGGGGAAGGGGCAAGCGGAGGGTGCTGAAGGATTGAAGGCATGGGGAAGGGGCAAGCGGAGGGTGCTGAAGGATTGAAGGCATGGGGAAGGGGCAAGCGGAGGGTGCTGAAGGATTGAAGGCATGGGGAAGGGGCAAGCGGAGGGTGCTGAAGGATTGAAGGCATGGGGAAGGGGCAAGCGGAGGGTGCTGAAGGATTGAAGGCATGGGAAGGGGCAAGCGGAGGGTGCTGAAGGATTGAAGGCATGGGGAAGGGGCAAGCGGAGGGTGCTGAAAGATTGAAGGCATGGGGAAGGGCAAGCGGAGGGTGCTGAAGGATTGAAGGCATGGGGAAGGGGCAAGCGGAGGGTGCTGAAGGATTGAAGGCATGGGGAAGGGGCAAGCGGAGGGTGCTGAAGGATTGAAGGCATGGGGAAGGGGCAAGCGGAGGGTGCTGAAGGATTGAAGGCATGGGGAAGGGGCAAGCGGAGGGTGCTGAAGGATTGAAGGCATGGGGAAGGGGCAAGCGGAGGGTGCTGAAGGATTGAAGGCATGGGGAAGGGGCAAGCGGAGGGTGCTGAAGGATTGAAGGCATAGGGAAGGGGCAAGCGGTGGTTGATAGACAACTGATAATCTTCAGTAGCCAATCGATGCGAACGGGGGATTCACGGAGCAAAACAGTGCCCCCCCCCCTAAAAAAAATTAAAAGCAGACCAACAATCCAGAGTTTTCATCCATGGTTTAACTCAAGACTAAATACCTAAGTGTATTGATATTGGTCTAACTTTTCTAAAGCAGGATGAATATACAAAACTTTATCGTACATGTACATGAACTGTATTGTATATCGTACGGCATACTACTTTTATTGACTGTTTGTTATTTAGTACGATTTAATTAATATCTGTTTTCATGCATGTTTTAAGGCGTTGGGTCCCAATCCCAGTTAGTATCCACAGTGATACATACGACTGCCACTCTGAACCGAGCCACCAGGCCTCGTCCCTTAGACTTTGTCCGCCTCTGGATGGTGCGGTAGCTGACGTTGCGGCCAAGATCTATAGACATATCTATAGACATATTTATAGACGGCGGGCCCGGTTTGTTAGAATGTACACGCCAGAGGCACGGCTGTCACCAGTCACCTGTGCAGGAGTACACCCGGTGAAAACTCCCACTAACGAGACGGGACTCCCGGTGTGTAGCAGACGAAGGTTCTTGACCCCAACTGTGCCAGAAATGGCCGATTAAGGGACTCTATGCGAGGCAATACAAGAACAGTCAGTGCCGGAAACGAAGACTTTTGCATAGGGGGGGGGGTCTTTTAGCTGGTGAGCGGTTTTAGACTACAATTCCCAGTAAACAGTAAACAGACAGAAGCAAACAAGTTGAATAGCTATGCCCTGAATTGCTCGCCCAAAAGCCTAAACTTGGCCTTAACCGCTAAGTTAATTACGAGAATTAAAACTGAATTAATAAGTAAAGATTGAAAAATTAGATGATTAGCAACGGGGGGCGGACTGATCATACCTAAGGACAGCGCAACAGAAAAAAAGATACCTTGGCACGGTGGGCATGGGCTGCTTGGCACGGTGGTCGCACGGTGGCGGCTGCAGTCACGGACGTTCAATCCAGACGAGACACGTCCGGGGGTTAAAGCCGAGGGAAGTTATAGCTCAGCACCAGGGGGTACAGCCCAGAGCGAGGAGAACGGTGCGATCCGAACGGTTGTTACAGCTCTGAAGGGTCCGTAGGAAACGGAATGAAAGGGGAAGGAAACGGTGAAGGGTTTGCCGCTGAGGCAGGCGCGTCGCCACCGGGGGGATATGAAGGACATGTCCCCCCCCCCCAGTAAAAGCTATGAGGGGACATGCCAATGCTTTGTCCCGTCACCCCACCTTGTGACTCGTTGTGGTAATCAATATTTCTCTTCAGAGCGCCAAAATATAGCGCCTGCGGCGCCAAAAGGAGTGCCTGTGGAGCTAAAATAAGTGCCTGCGGCGCTAAAATGAGTTCCTGCGGCGCTAAAATGAGTTCCTGTGGAGCTAAAATGAGTGCCTGCGGCGCTAAAATGAGTGCCTGCGGCGCCAAAATGAGTGCCTGCGGCGCTAAAATGAGTGCCTGCGGCGCTAAAATGAGTGCCTCCGGCGCTAAAATGAATTCCTGCGGCGCCAAAATGAATGCCTGCGGCGCTAAAATGAGTGCCTACGGCGTCAAAATGAGTGCCTGCGGCGCCAAAATGAGTGCCTGCGGCGCTAAAATGAGTTCCTGCGGCACTAAAATGAGTGCCTGCGGCGCTAAAATGAGTGCCTGCGGCGCTAAAATGAGTGCCTGCGGCGCTAAAATGAGTGCCTACGGCGTCAAAATGAGTGCCTGCGGCGCCAAAATGAGTGCCTGCGGCGCTAAAATGAGTTCCTGCGGCACTAAAATGAGTGCCTGCGGCGCTAAAATGAGTGCCTGCGGCGCTAAAATGAGTGCCTGCGGCGCTAAAATGATACCTGCGGCACTAAAATTAGTGCCTACGGCGCTAAAATGAGGGCTGACAACACGATTCTCAAAATAATGGAAATGTAGGAATTGAGTCATGTACATGTACATGTTGAATTCTTGGCTGTGTCCCCCCACCATAAAATCCATGGCGACACCCCTGCGCTCAGGGCTCAGAACGAGCTCTTATTTAAAGCCCTGAGATCACGTGAGCGTGATGCGTGATATCGAAGGCTGTGACTTGTCCTTGACCTCCGTTACCAAGCAACCCTGATGACGTCACCCGTCAGCTGCGCTGTGATTGGACGAGAAATTTGAGTGGAACGCAGCGAAGAAAAATGATTTATGTTGGGGAATTACATAACAGACAGGAAAAGGCTTGGGGAGATAGGAGTCATAAAACTGTCACACGCATGAATGATTTCGAACAATACATGTAGAGAAGTGGGGTTGGTGCGCGGGGGAGTGGGGTGGGCGATAAGCATGAGTCATCGTGATCACAGGGGAAGGATGTAGGGTCCGCAAAAATTAGTGGGGGCCCATGACGTGCCTACATCAGCTTGTTAAAAATGTAGAATATCTTTCTATGAGTCGCACCGTTTCTACCCACCTTCCTCATTCTCTTCAACCACCCTATCTCCGCTCTTTGTTTGAAAATATTCATGCAGAACAAATTTTCAACGCTTCTTATCTCTGGAATGTAAATTATATTTAATATCTCTATGCAAAATTTTGAATTCGCGCGCTTTTCGAGCCTCCTTTGCTGCGACCTCCAACCCATTTTTTAGCCAATCAGAGCAGGGCTGGTGCTCAGTTGCTAGACAACGCGGTTCACAGACGGGTCACGGATGGGTCACGGACGGGTCACGGACGGGTTACGGACGGGTCACGGTTACTCTTCCACTTCTTGGACAACCAATCCAAATGCTCGCGCTACCTTCGAGTTCCCTGTGTGTATTAGTTTAGCTTAGAAGGAATGAGCTCTGTGTGCACCCTGGCGCACATCCGGCGAGAGGCATTGCTGCCCATTCCGCCGACTCCCCTGAGCAGGCACACAAGCGCGCGGATACGTACGCAGTCATTCGCACAGGCATACACTCACACAGGAGCGTACAGCGGCCCTAACTTTATTTATCGTTAGGCATGTACACTTCACTGTGCCTTGGGGGTTGGCCCTCAAGCTGGTCGTTACCTGGTAATTGCACGAGCAGACACAACAATGAACTACAATGATCGCTTATTGGGCTTAAACTCATTTTTAAGATAGGAAAATGAGATATGAGCGTATTTATGTCAACTTTTGACAAAATTTGACACACGTCGATCCGATATCATTTCAAAAACTGCAGTACGTAGCCAATAAAGTGCGAGTGTAAATCAAACTGAAAGTTCTGCATATTCAAACTGTGTGCCGTAACTCTGATCAGTTTTGATTTATTTCAAGCATTCAAATATACGAGAGCTCGTTGTCTCATTGTACGGTTGAATTTGCCGCATCGCAGAGAAAAGCTATTTTTCGAGACGCCAGTTTCAGATTGCACTGTTCAAATGACTCCATGACGCAGTCGCCGCAGTCGTCAGGGAGCAAGATCGAACATTTAAGTAAAATACTCTTATCTGTGCAGCTGGCCTCCACTCCGTGCAGCAGCAGGCAGGCGGATAACAGCAAGGTCAAGTTGAAGAGTCGAAGCATATCTGTAATTTGCTGCAAGCAAGTGCCGATTGATTTATTAGCAATAGAACAAATCGACAGGAATAAGCGGCTGCCTAAAAATTTCTTTCGTTTATATTGACTACTCAAATTTTGAGGACACTGTAGATTTATAAAGATCTAACTCCAGCAAAAAAGCTAATTCTATACCTAAGGAATTTCTGAAATTCTAAATAGGAATTATCTGTGTTAGTTTAGGTTTCTCGGTTAAACACAAGCTAAGCTTCTGTAGTGCAAAAACACATTTTTGCTGGCAAGGAATGCGCAAAGCTATGTCTTTGAAAAAATCCAATTTGGACAGCTACTTAAATCGATTTTTTATCTTCCAAAGTTTTCTGCGCTCGATGCAAATGAAAATTTTATTGAAAACGAAGGGTAAGGGGTAAGCGGTGGGTGCTGAAGGATTGAGGGCATGTGCAGTGGAATAGGTAAGTGGTGGTTGCTGAAGGATTGAGGGCATGTGCAGTGGAATAGGTAAGCGGTGGGTGCTGAAGGATTGAGGGCATGTGCAGTGGAATAGGTAAGCGGTGGGTGCTGAAGGATTGAGGGCATGTGCAGTGGAATAGGTAAGCGGTGGGTGCTGAAGGATTGAGGGCATGTGCAGTGGAATAGGTAAGTGGTGGGTGCTGAAGGATTGGGGGCATGTGCAGTGGAATAGGTAAGCGGTGGTTGCTGAAGGATTGAGGGCATGTGCAGTGGAATAGGTAAGTGGTGGTTGCTGAAGGATTGAGGGCATGTGCAGTGGAATAGGCAAGTGGTGGTTGCTGAAGGATTGAGGGCATGTGCAGTGGAATAGGTAAGTGGTGGTTGCTGAAGGATTGAGGGCATGTGCAGTGGAATAGGTAAGTGGTGGGTGCTGAAGGATTGGGGGCATGTGCAGTGGAATAGGCAAGTGGTGGTTGCTGAAGGATTGAGGGCATGTGCAGTGGAATAGGTAAGTGGTGGGTGCTGAAGGATTGAGGGCATGTGCAGTGGAATAGGTAAGTGGTGGGTGCTGAAGGATTGGGGGCATGTGCAGTGGAATAGGTAAGCGGTGGTTGCTGAAGGATTGAGGGCATGTGCAGTGGAATAGGTAAGTGGTGGTTGCTGAAGGATTGAGGGCATGTGCAGTGGAATAGGCAAGTGGTGGTTGCTGAAGGATTGAGGGCATGTGCAGTGGAATAGGTAAGTGGTGGTTGCTGAAGGATTGAGGGCATGTGCAGTGGAATAGGTAAGTGGTGGGTGCTGAAGGATTGAGGGCATGTGCAGTGGAATAGGTAAGTGGTGGTTGCTGAAGGATTGAGGGCATGTGCAGTGGAATAGGTAAGTGGTGGTTGCTGAAGGATTGAGGGCATGTGCAGTGGAATAGGTAAGCGGTGGTTGCTGAAGGATCAGGACTGGTACTCGTAAAAACTGTTTACCCGCATAACCAAAGAATGCAGAAGTCAAATGATGCTCAAACTGCTGTATGAAATGAAGTAGCAGGTGTAATGAACAAGCTGGGTAATTTCATGCTGCGCACAGTCATAATCTACAGAGAGGTAAGAACTTATATTTACGAGATTTACGTTTATTATTAGTGGTTGTTTGCCGACATCGGTTTGATTAAAACAAATGCTAAATGCGTACAATACAATAATGGAATTAAAACTGTATTCTATAAAAGTTGTAGCTAATGGCAAAACATATGAGAGCGAAGAACAATTACAATTTTCAATAACGGAATATAAAGATAGCAGTAGACGATCAGAGATTCGGGTCGATTTCTTAGATGTCTATGGCCGAACCTCATAATTCGTAACAGATGAAAGTTTAATAAGTCATATTAAATAACAATAATATTCTACAGCCATATTATAATTAATCAATATACTGTACCAATAATAAATTAAGAATAAATAAATTAAAACGTTTTATTTTTTTATTAAAGATATAAGTCATTAAAATATTAGAGTATGAATCAGATCAAATTGTTTAATAATTTTGTAAATCACTGTAACAGTCGAGAAATTGAACTTAGAAAATTTACTATCAAATCTTAATTCCATTTAGGTCCTTGTCAGTGCTAAAGAACGAATCAATTTGCACTGACTCGATAGTCTTTCTGACCATAGACAATCAGCAGGCGAATAGTAGGCTTTTACATGCAGTAGCCTAAAATACATGTAAGGTTGGCGACGGTGAGGGTGAAAAAAACGACGCCGGCAATGGCGTACGGCGACATCAAAAGGCGACAGCAAGTAGAAATGCGGCGATGATATTGGTAACGATGATTAGTGGCAGCCATGGTGACAATAAACAATCAGGTATAGTGACAATGAATCGATGAAGTCAACGATTTTTCGAGGAACTGACGATTTGGCAGGTGGGGCAATTATAAATGATGTCTCGGTGAGACCTGCAAAAATATGAGGGAGTTCAGATATTTTATATGATATGAACGATAGTGCTTGTGCTGAGCGTTAATTGCATCTAGCAATAAAAATGATAACAACCTTAACATTAAAGATGGTAGTTGTAGTATTTTTCCTGTTATTTTCAATAACCCATCTGCGTATTTACTTATTATTTTCACTCTACAGTAGGTTTGCAATTCTTTGATATTAAATTTGTTTGTTTTTACCTTACACTTCCATCATTGCTTAATTAATTCGATAATGTTCAACAAATATTGATTCGCTTAGTTCGTCGTTTGCCCGCACCTATATAATAAAATCTTCGATTTGACGTTTTGCTCTGAAATCTTCTTATTTTCGCTCTAGAACGTTCGATATTCTTTCGATAATTAGTATGCGCGCGCCTTTTTACTTTTAAGTAGTATCGTGTGCTTATCCTTCATTCGAGCTTGCCTTTTTCGGAGGAGGGGAGGTTGTGGACGTGGACGTGGATTGCATTTTTCTAATGTGACTTAGGATTACTTTTGGAATTAATATTTAAAAGCTATATTTATTTTGACCGTATGTTTTTTCTATTTTTCTATTTATTATCTTATTTGGTTTATTTGGTTTATGACGACGCGTGGGTCGACGTCAACCGGAGAGGCGGCTCAGCGTGCTTGGCGACGACCTCGCCCTGCTGTCCTCAACTGTCGAGGGCGCCCAGCGACAACTGGACAAGCTAGTTGCTGTTGCGGCGAGTGTCGGCCTGGTGGTCAACACGCAGAAAACCGTCGTGCTCTGCGTGCCGGACGACATCGAAGCTGCGATTTCGTTCCGAGGCGCTGATGGACAGGCGACAGAGCTTCCGCGTCGCGCAGAGACATCCGGGCTGCCATCATGACCCTCTCTGGTCACGGCTGCTTCTCCAGCCACCAGTACCTGCAGGGCAACGCCACCAACGCCACCTGTAGTTTCTGCAACTCAGGTGACGAAACCGCTGAGCATTTCGTCAGCATCTGTCCCGCCTTCACGCGGGCCAGACTCACTTACCTCGGGCCACACACATCTATTACTGAAGCGTGCAAACCCGAAAACTTTAATCAGCTCATGCGCTACCTTCGGGCCACCCGCAGGGCTGAACTCTCCTTTCCAGAGAGCACTATAGCTGCTGGCGGCACTGGGGGACCTCCCTGGGCGGCGCCAACCCTCCGTCCATAGCGACGCGTCGGCCGTTCAGGGACTAGCGGAATGGGCGCCCGCGCCTTCCCGCTGTGAACCTCCGGGACAGCCCTGCAGTTAAGTCAAGTAAGTCAAGAGCTTCCGCGTTTTCAGCAGTTCGTCTACCTCGGCGGTCTGGTTCCCGGTGTCCGCGAGGATCTGCGATGTCGCCGCGGGCTTGCCTGGGCTGCCTTTCGTTCTGTGATAGCGGTCCTGCAGTCCGAGGCCTTAGCTGACCGCCAGAGGGTGGCGTTGTTCCAGGTGGTGGTCGAGACCGTCCTGCTGTACAACGCCGAGACATGGACGCTGACGGAGTCGCTCGAGCAACAAGTTGACGCGGCGCACGCTGGCCTGCTGCGCGCCGCCTTCAAGATCGGCTACGAGCGAGTGACCAACGCGGCTTTGTATCGCCGCGCCGACCTGGTCCGTCCAAGCAACCTGTTGCGCCGTCGACGACTCCAGCTGGCAGGCCACATCATCTGCGCCGAGTCGTACTGCCACACCTGACTGCCTCGCCGGCACACCTGACTGCTTCGCTGCCACACCTGACTGCCTCTCGGGCACACCTGACGACCTCGCTGCCACACCTGACTGCCTCCCGGGCACACCTGACGACCTCGCTGCCACACCTGACTGCCGCGCTGCCACAGCTGACTGCCTCGCCGTCACACCTGATAGCTTCGATGCCCCACCTGTTGCTGTCGACGAGCCTGCATCCAGTTCCCACTTGAGACTGAGTCCTATTCGTATGCATCGTGTAGCAGGTATTTGGTGCATCGCTGCAAACAACCATGAAGAGCTCGGTGATATTGCTTGTGAAGAACAAGCCGGTGACAATGCTGGTGACCGCCAAGTCAATGATCAAAGCGGCTATCAACATGGTGAAAAAACTGTCGAGTACTGCGGCGACCAAGCCGGCTACGAACCTGGCGATCATATCGGTGACAATTTGCATGACCAAGCCGACGAGCAAGCGTGTGAAAGATGTGTAGTTCATCCGGTTCGTCTTCGTCATGCAGCAGGTATGTGACGCATGTCTTCAACAGTGGATGGTTGCCACGGGATCTGTGGTTGGCGCGCACTACAGGGTTGCGGAAGAGAATAATAACAAGAGGGACCAAAGGCCGAGAAGTAGGAAAAGCAGTGTCAGTGGTCATAGCATGTTTCTTCGGAGTCGTTGCAGTCACGAAGGCAGTCTTCGGTCGGAGCGCGGTTGCAAGTTGGCTGTCGGAACCTTGTCTCGGGGGGCAGGCGCGCACTCGGCGTTTCGTCGATTGCCTGCTGGCTGACGCCGGCGCCCCGGATTCGGCCGGCGGCGTGGCGTTCATTCGCGACCTGGCCTTGAAGCGCGCCCTGAGACGCTAAATGCGTATTCTGTTGTTGTTGTTGTTATTGTTTATTAACTTTGTTTATCTGTTTCCAGAAGTGTGGTCTATTCAAACTTGTTTAGTTCTTTTTGCCATTTTCCGCGCTCTGAGTGTTACTTCTCCCGTAGGCTTGGCATCACCGTTAGCAATAGTGTCAGATTGTATCTTTGACACGCGCAGCTAGTGGGCATTGCTATTCTAAAACTACGCGCTCGTACTATCTAATATTAAGGTTGTTATCATTTTTATTGCTAGATGGAATTAACGCTCAGCACGTGCACCATCGTTCATATCAACTAAAATATCTGAACTTCCTCACACACATTACCGATTCCGGAACCAGAATCGGTTCGGATCTTCCAAGAAAAAAGCAGTATGTATAACATAACTATTTAACTTTGTTGAATTTTTTAATACCAATTAACAGCCTCACTTTGCACAATTTTTTAAATTTCTTCTTGGTTATTGCCATTAAATAATTAAAATATGTAATGTGCAGTACGGCATGCTAATTTTATTGACTGTTTGTTATTACTGCCCCCCTTGACCCCGCAATGCAGTGCCATTGACAAATATCATGTTCCAGGATTTATGGCAGTAGCTGCCCGCTAATCTGCGGGCTGTTGAACAACAGTTTCACATGCGAGATATAATTAGGAAAAGCTTCGTTTTCATCAAATGAAAGTGTCTATAATTACAGGGTATTAATATACTCGTACTATTGAATATTTTATGCCAAATTTTATTGGAGACGAGAGGCGCTAAAGTACTGAGGGGATGGGGAAGGGGTAAGCGGTGGGCTCTGAAGGATTGAGGGGATGGGGAAGGGGTAAGCGGTGGGCTCTGAAGGATTGAGAGGATGGGGAAGGGGTTCAAGCCGTGGGCTCTGAAGGATTGAGAGGATGGGGAAGGGGTAAGCGGTGGGCTCTGAAGGATTGAGAGGATGGGGAAGGGGTTCAAGCCGTGGGCTCTGAAGGATTGAGAGGATGGGGAAGGGGTTCAAGCCGTGGGCTCTGAAGGATTGAGAGGATGGGGAAGGGGTTCAAGCCGTGGGCTCTGAAGGAGTGAGGGGATGGGGAAGGGGTAAGCGGTGGGCTCTGAAGGATTGAGAGGATGGGGAAGGGGTAAGCGGTGGGCTCTGAAGGATTGAGAGGATGGGGAAGGGGTTCAAGCCGTGGGCTCTGAAGGATTGAGAGGATGGGGAAGGGGTTCAAGCCGTGGGCTCTGAAGGATTGAGGGGATGGGGAAGGGGTTCAAGCGGTGGGCTCTGAAGGATTGAGGGATGGGGAAGGGGTTCAAGCGGTGGGCTCTGAAGGATTGAGGGGATGGGGAAGGAGTAAGCGGTGGGCTCTGAAGGATTGAGGGGATGGGGAAGGGGTTCAAGCCGTGGGCTCTGAAGGATTGAGAGGATGGGGAAGGGGTTCAAGCCGTGGGCTCTGAAGGATTGAGAGGATGGGGAAGGGGTTCAAGCCGTGGGCTCTGAAGGAGTGAGGGGATGGGGAAGGGGTAAGCGGTGGGCTCTGAAGGATTGAGGGGATGGGGAAGGGGTAAGCGGTGGGCTCTGAAGGATTGAGGGGATGGGGAAGGGGTTCAAGCCGTGGGCTCTGAAGGATTGAGGGGATGGGGAAGGAGTAAGCGGTGGGCTCTGAAGGATTGAGAGGATGGGGAAGGGGTTCAAGCGGTGGGCTCTGAAGGATTGAGGGATGTGGAAGGGGTTCAAGCGGTGGGCTCTGAAGGATTGAGAGGATGGGGAAGGGGTTCAAGCGGTGGGCTCTGAAGGATTGAGAGGATGGGGAAGGGGTTCAAGCCGTGGGCTCTGAAGGATTGAGGGGATGGGGAAGGGGTTCAAGCGGTGGGCTCTGAAGGATTGAGAGGATGGGGAAGGGGTTCAAGCGGTGGGCTCTGAAGGATTGAGGGGATGGGGAAGGAGTAAGCGGTGGGCTCTGAAGGATTGAGGGATGGGGAAGGGGTTCAAGCTGTGGGCTCTGAAGGATTGAGAGGATGGGGAAGGGGTAAGCGGTGGGCTCTGAAGGATTGAGAGGATGGGGAAGGGGTTCAAGCCGTGGGCTCTGAAGGATTGAGGGGATGGAGAAGGGGTTCAAGCCGTGGGCTCTGAAGGATTGAGGGGATGGGGAAGGGGTTCAAGCCGTGGGCTCTGAAGGATTGAGGGGATGGAGAAGGGGTTCAAGCCGTGGGCTCTGAAGGATTGAGAGGATGGGGAAGGGGTTCAAGCGGTGGGCTCTGAAGGATTGAGGGGATGGAGAAGGGGTTCAAGCCGTGGGCTCTGAAGGATTGAGAGGATGGGGAAGGGGTTCAAGCGGTGGGCTCTGAAGGATTGAGAGGATGGAGAAGGGGTTCAAGCGGTGGGCTCTGAAGGATTGAGGGGATGGGGAAGGGGTTCAAGCCGTGGGCTCTGAAGGATTGAGGGGATGGGGAAGGGGTTCAAGCGGTGGGCTCTGAAGGATTGAGAGGATGGGGAAGGGGTTCAAGCCGTGGGCTCTGAAGGATCAGTACTGGTAAATATTTGTATACATCCAAAGAAGAATAACAAAGTCAAAAGATGCTCATTAATTTTTGCTCAAAAGAATTGTTGTACAATTGTATATTCATACGGACCTTAATATGAAATGCAGTTGCAGGTGTCATGAACAGCTGCGTAATTTCATGTTGTGCACAGTCATAATCTACATAGGAAATAAATTCGTATGCAGAACTTAAATATGACAGAAAATACGTTTTTTATTAGTGGCTACTTGCCACTTCCTTTTGATTAAAACAATTATAGATGCGTACGATACGAAAATTAAATGAAAGTTGCATTGAATAGAAGTTTTAATGACAAAAAATAAAAAAATTACAATTTGCAAGGACAAAATGTAAAGATACGAGCGTAACAGCAATTTCTAAAATGTTTATGGCCGAACTTGATTATTTAAAAGAAAAAATAAAATCATGAAAAAACAATCATAGTATATCATAATTAAATTATAATTATTTACACTTTAGTATGCTATAATATATATTATGTACGTTTTCGGGACTCAATAGTTGTTTTTGGCCATAGACATGATCAGTAGGCAAACAGGTTAGCTCAGACTAAATACCTATAAAATATGATAGGTCAATACTGTTACGATCGTAATAAGTGTATTGATATTGGTCTAACTTTTGTAAAGCAGTATGAATGTACAAAATTTTACCTTGCATGCACTGCATTGTATTGTTCGGGCAGTATTACGACATGCTACTTTTATTGACTATTTGCTATTTAGTCTGACGTCGAAGACGTCGGATTGAACATTCTAATCATTTTAAGCTATTTTTCAACCTAATCTACCACGAATGAAGCTGAGTGAGCGTAGCATGTCTCAAATCAATTATGAATTGGATTGGCCACTGGCGGCATGGGGACCCCGGCCGACACGGAGGGCAGCGGGCCGCTATTGCCGCCGCTGTTCACCACCACAGCGCCGGCCGCGTTGTCAAAGAACGCGAAGGCGAACGCCGAATTATTTCGACGACGTCTCGACGAACGTCGATACCGACGCTCCAGCGCTTCTTCCTCGCGAATTCGGCGCTGCTCAGTTGGCGACGGTTGCCGACCGCCGCCGATGGAGGCGAGCAGGCGGCCCAGTCGGTCGCTGCAGGCCTCGGCTGTGCGGCGGAGCGCCCGGCCAAACTGGTTCAAGCTGCCGCTGCCGCCTTCGCTGTCGACTTGACTCGATTTGTCGCTTTGACTCGACAGCGGCTGCTGGCCGGCCGCAGTGGCCGAGTCGTCCTCTGGCGCGCCATTGTCCTCGCTTGTGTACACCAGCCGTCGGCGCGTCTGCGGGGTCCGGCGACGCCGGCGACGCCGTGGCAGACCGGTGGCCTCGTCCTCCACCTCAGCCGAGTCCGGCGCCGCCGGCTCATTGTTGACTTGATCGCTGCAAGCGTCCATGGCCTGCTGCTGATGCCGCTGCAGTGCCGCCTGCGATGCAAGCGGGGCCGCCGCCAGGGATTTTATGAGGATGGGGGACAACGCAAAAGCATTTTTAACCCATAACTGCAAGCACGCGCACTGATTAAGGCTGGAGCAATCCCTCCACAAGCTCGCATGTGGATCTGGACAGCAGCTCAGCAGCTCCCATTGTACCCCAAACTGCCTGAGCTAAAAAACACTACAGGCGGCCCGGCAGCAGTGCACGAAGGAAGGAAATAATGGACTAAACAATGTTGCAGAAATTCACTGAAGCACGGACGAAAATGAACGGGGTACACAGAGAGAGAGGCCTGTCAGCTGCCATAGCTGCATTCAGGCGAAAGCGAATCGGTGGCTTGAGGTGGGTGAGATTGCTGCTTCTGCTGCTGCTGTTTGCTGGCGAGCTTGCTGCAGAAGACTGCCAGGTGAGTAAAGGAGAGAGTTAGAGAGAAATGCCTCTTAGCTACTGGCTTTTGCAAATACCAATGGCGAAATGCATCTTGAGGAGCGCATGTTAGCGGCATGTAAAGCGTGCTTAGAGGCGCTGTATTGAACTTTTAGTTTCCTACTAGAAGCAATATCTGCTATGAAATACAGTCTGCCTGCCACCAATATAGTTATGCAGAATAATAATATAGTTTAATTTTCTTTGATGCTCATAACTCTAAAATTCAAAGATCTCTTGCAGTAGTTTTATTTAGCTAACTGGCACTGGCTAAAAAAACTGGCACTGGCTCAAATGAACTGGCACTGGCTCAAATAAACTGGCACTGGCTCAAATGAACTGGCACTGGCTCAAATGAACTGGCACTGGCTCAAATAAACTGGCACTAGCTCAAATGAACTGGCACTGGCTCAAATAAACTGGCACTGGCTCAAATAAACTGGCACTGGCTCAAATGAACTGGCACTGGCTCAAATAAACTGGCACTGGCTCAAATGAACTGGCACTGGCTCAAATGAACTGGCACTGGCTCAAATAAACTGGCACTAGCTCAAATGAACTGGCACTGGCTCAAATAAACTGGCACTGGCTCAAATGAACTGGCACTGGCTCAAATAAACTGGCACTGGCTCAAATGAACTGGCACTGGCTCAAATAAACTGGCACTAGCTCAAATGAACTGGCACTGGCTCAAATAAACTGGCACTGGCTCAAATGAACTGGCACTGGCTCAAATGAACTGGCACTGGCTCAAATAAACTGGCACTGGCTCAAATGAACTGGCACTGGCTCAAATAAACTGGCACTGGCTCAAATGAACTGGCACTGGCTCAAATGAACTGGCACTGGCTCAAATGAACTGGCACTGGCTCAAATGAACTGGCACTGGCTCAAATAAACTGGCACTGGCTCAAATGAACTGGCACTGGCTCAAATAAACTGGCACTGGCTCAAATGAACTGGCACTGGCTCAAATGAACTGGCACTGGCTCAAATGAACTGGCACTGGCTCAAATAAACTGGCACTGGCTCAAATGAACTGGCACTGGCTCAAATGAACTGGCACTGGCTCAAATAAACTGGCACTGGCTCTAATGAACTGGCACTGGCTCAAATAAACTGGCACTGGCTCAAATGAACTGGCACTGGCTCAAATAAACTGGCACTGGATCAAATGAACTGGCACTGGCTCAAATGAACTGGCACTGGCTCAAATGAACTGGCACTAGCTCAAATGAACTGGCACTGGCTCAAATGAATTGGCACTGGCTCAAATGAACTGGCACTGGCTCAAATAAACTGGCACTGGCTCAAATGAACTGGCACTGGCTCAAATAAACTGGCACTGGCTCTAATGAACTGGCACTGGCTCTAATGAACTGGCACTGGCTCAAATGAACTGGCACTGGCTCAAATAAACTGGCACTAGCTCAAATGAACTGGCACTGGCTCAAATGAACTGGCACTGGCTCAAATGAACTGGCACTGGCTCAAATAAACTGGCACTGGCTCAAATGAACTGGCACTGGCTCAAATGAACTGGCACTGGCTCAAATGAACTGGCACTGGCTCAAATAAACTGGCACTGGCTCAAATGAACTGGCACTGGCTCAAATGAACTGGCACTGGCTCAAATAAACTGGCACTGGCTCTAATGAACTGGCACTGGCTCTAATAAACTGGCACTGGCTCAAATGAACTGGCACTGGCTCAAATAAACTGGCACTGGCTCAAATGAACTGGCACTGGCTCAAATAAACTGGCACTAGCTCAAATGAACTGGCACTGGCTCAAATAAACTGGCACTAGCTCAAATGAACTGGCACTGGCTCAAATGAACTAGCACTGGCTCTAATGAACTGGCACTGGCTCAAATAAACTGGCACTGGCTCAAATGAACTGGCACTGGCTAAACTGGCACTGGCTAAACTGCCACTGGCTCAAATGAACTGGCACTGGCTCAAATGAACTGGCACTGGCTCAAATAAACTGGCACTGGCTCAAATGAACTGGCACTGGCTCAAATAAACTGGCACTGGCTCAAATGAACTGGCACTGGCTCAAATAAACTGGCACTGGCTCTAATGAACTGGCACTGGCTCAAATAAACTGGCACTGGCTCAAATGAACTGGCACTGGCTAAACTGGCACTGGCTAAACTGGCACTGGCTCAAATAAACTGGCACTGGCTCTAATGAACTGGCACTGGCTCAAATAAACTGGCACTGGCTCTAATGAACTGGCACTGGCTCAAATAAACTGGCACTGGCTCAAATGAACTGGCACTGGCTAAACTGGCACTGGCTAAACTGGCACTGGCTCAAATGAACTGGCACTGGCTCAAATGAACTGGCACTGGCTAAACTGGCACTGGCTAAACTGGCACTGGCTCAAATGAACTGGCACTGGCTCAAATGAACTGGCACTGGCTCAAATAAACTGGCACTGGCTCAAATGAACTGGCACTGGCTCAAATAAACTGGCACTGGCTCAAATTTAGCCTACATAGTATGAGACATAAAACGGGCCCTCGAAAACAATGATGTGACCAGTATCCAGTGCTGAAGAACTTATACAGCCAGGTGTTATAAGCCATGGCATTGCTGCCTAAAGGGCACAATGGGAACAGACTGTAAAGGGCGACAATATCTATGGGTTGCTGTTTTTTTTTACTTTGCGGCCACGCGCCCGGACTGTGAGCTGCAGCTGGGAGAGGCAGCCAAACAGCCAATTTCCTTTCCCATATCCTCTCTCCCCTTCCCCGGCCCCAATTCCCTTCCCCAAGAGCAGCTGGGACGGGCCGGGCCTGCTGCACCTTCTGAATAATTGATTTCTCAGTCTGTTGTTCAATCCTTGTGCAGTGCAGCATTTGCTGAGGCCAAGCCTCAGGCTCCGGCTAGCAGATCGGCCCAGTTCTGACTCGTAATCCGATGGGACGGCGAGCGAGACAGGGCGATTATCGCTGCTTTCAGATGGCATCGCTCCGTCCTCCTCTACGCTCTTATCGCAGGTTAACAATAAATTAATACTAACCAGAGTAGCCCTGAATAATTAGTGCAAACTGGCTCGCAGCGCGGCTATTAGAGGACAATTTGACTGCAGCCCTCCTCGGAAGATCAGATAAAGCGGAACATTTTAATTCTTCAGTCCTGTCTCAATTGCATGAAAAATTCTATAAACCAAGTCACGTTGCTATAGATAAAAGGAATTGGTTATTTGCGTATGTATAAATAGTTAAAGTTAAAAAACTATTGTCGTTCTAATTCTGCAATCTAAAATTGTCTTTTAAATAAAAGACCATCTACATGAAGATTAAATAAAATGTTATACAACAATTTCTTTTTAATAGAGTTTCTCAAAGTTCAGAATGTTTTGTTTTTATAAAATCTGATGATAACATCTCATAAACAAAAACAACAGCTCCAATTTGGAGCCATAGAAACACAAAGCAATAAAATAAAAAATATTGCTCTTTTTTAGTCCTGGCAAAGTTTAAATCTTGACTTCCTAAACAATTGATTATATTTTAACTAGATTAAAAATAATTGTATGCAAGATGATCATTTTCAAAATAATACAGAGAGAGGATTGGTGAAGCTAAAATCTTTGTATTTGTATTTTATATTTTTAATATTTATAAATCAATCTATATTTATGAAGGCTTTTTGGAAAAATTTACTGAACTGAACTCAAATTGTTTAATTCAATATTTATTGGAAAATTAAGTACAGTTCCCACCCTCACAAACATTTAAATTAGGTCGACGGCTCTCTAAATAGAAAGCAGCTAAATATGTTTGCTGGATCTCGAATGAAAATACGGTAAAATACTGTAGAAAAAAACTAGGCCATGCTTACCCAGAGTAAGAACACAATTGAGATTATTGGCTGATGAAATGTTTTAAGCCAATTATTGTTACATGTTTCCGATGTTCTTTTTTGATTGGCTCTTCTAGACTTTTAAAACATCAATTGTCTGAATTCGATATAAGTTAAATCAGACTTGATGAAATTGTACAGAACAAAAAGCAAAATGCAATTTAAATGGTATTCGTAGAAGTCATTAATTTTAATATCGTGCTGTACAATTGAAATAACAAAATCACGAAATGCAAAGCGTCTTCTAGCTATTTAAATTTATGCTTTTACAAAATCTACTCAAACATTGTCGAACATTAGAAATATTCTATTTAGAACAGAAAGTGTAACAGTCGTACGAGAGTACATAAGGATGGACAACAAACGACCATAAATATTTTAGTACTATATCTAGGCTTAAAATCGCTTGAATACAGTAATCAGAAGGTATAAAGGTCGTGTACGAAATGGATTCAAATTTAGATTGATGCAAAAATTAGAGGGCGTCTAGACAATTGGTATGTACGCTCGTATAGAGACATCTATACACGAACTTGCATTTCTCTCACTAAGTCATCGACTTTGTGACCCACCGTCTAATCGGAATGTGAGTGTACTGATGCTGGGCGTTCCAAGTCTCATCGCTCTTGTAAATCTTACAAAGCAACGAAATAAATAAAGCATTTAGAAGCACTGAGATGGCTAAAAATACGCCAAACAATATGGCAACAACATTCGGTGCAAAGCTTGGCCCTTTGACGTGGACAACGTGCAGTCTGACAGCCTTGACGACCACTTTACCTGTTGGCAAATGTACCGAGCACGACACGGAGTAGTCGCCAAGCAACGCTCCCGGAGCCACCTCCAGGAGGCCGTTGCGTGCCAGCAGATGCTCGCGCGACGCGTGCGGCACGGACCAGTTGGCGTAGGGCGCCGGATTGCTGGCACCGAGGCAGGTCAGGTACTGGCCGCGCGACAGAGAAGCGTCCAGTCGATTTGGGCTACCACTGCCACTCTCCGGTGCTGAAAAATGATTTCACTGGTCGTAAGTCATAAATTAGTAATACCAGCTAAAAACACTCAGCCTCATCATTAAAGTCTCACCAACGAGCGACTCCCCGATCACAACCTCCTCGCTGATGAAGCGCACGCTGATTCGGACGCTGTCTCGCTGAGAGCCGAACACGTTTCGCGACACGCAAGTGACCAGCAGGCCGTCCAGCTCAGGATCGGCAGTCAGCTGACGGGTGTACACTAACGTCCTGTCGTCGTCGCTTGTAGTCACGCTGCCTAGCACGGAGATGTCGGAAACGTACACCACCAGCTCCACGCTGGGGTTGGCTGTCCGTCCGGTGCAGCGAATCTCGAATGGCTCCTTGTCGGCCAGCCAGCTCACCTGGTGGCCCCGGCTGATGAGTTGCACGGTCGGCGGCTCCGGCGGCAGACCGACAATCAGTTGACGCTCGCCAGCTACCGCCGTGGCGTTCCCCCGCTTGAATCTGGCTCGGCAGGACAGCACACCGGAATCGGCTGGTTGAGCCATCAGCCGGACAGTGGCGAAGTGCGGCGACAAGCTGGCCACAATGTCCGATCGCTCGGACCAGGAGTTCAAGAGCTGGTGCTCTCCTGTACCAGCCGACGAGTTGCCACGCTGCAGCAGGATCACCGCGCGACCATTCAGCCCGATGGAGACCTCGGCGAGGTTCTCCGACTGCGGCCCGTGGCACATGACGGTCAGGCGGGAGCCCTCGAGTACCGGGCCAGCCGGCAGGGTCTCCAACTGGATTCCAATCCAGTTAGCATCCGCTGACACAACTGCGGTCAGTGAGATGATTGCCGCAATTATACGCGTAACTGGTTTATTCATTCTCGAGGCCAGAGGTGCCAACATGGGCCGCTATAGTAGAACTGAAATGCTCACAGTGCTGCTGGGGCTTCTATTTATTCGAAAATCTTTTCTCTTACTTTTCTCTTTTCTCTCTGAACCATGCTTTCTAGCCACCAGCTAGCTAGCCCTCAGCTAATGAGAGGGGGAGGCTGTGTCAGCTTATTGCGTGCACACATTTGGCTCTGCGTGACTGGGTGCATAGTTTGTTAAAATGTACACTCGCTAATAGGTACATTACGTTGTGGAAGAAGTGCATAGTCGCCATTTTCTAATAATTAGATATGCAAGCGAATGTGAAATAACTGCATGGTAGCCACCCCTAGCTTTGAAATTTATCGAACAAGAAACTATACAGACAATTTTGCTCAGTCAACTAATGGTAAAACTGCTTGAATTTCCTGAGCACATGCAAGCGCGCCAATGCTGTACGCAGGCACGTACTCATGCACACGCTCACACAGGGTGTACAGCGGCCCTGACTGTCTAATCAGCAGACATGTACGCACTCTGTGCCTTGGGGGCTGGCCCTCATGGCTGTGAATCCCACGACAACCCCCGAGTCAATTTTCGTGCTCAAACCCCTAGTGAATGTGACAGGGAATCGAACCCGGGGTCCTTGAGCTGCGAAACGCTGAGCTGCTCTGCCCCTAGGTGACGAGAGGTACTCAAGAATGCGATTCTAATAGGTGCCGAAACACGATTTACGGCGATTTCCAGTAGTAAATTTTGTTATAATCCATTCTTTTTATTGCAATAAACGAATCTCCACCCAGTTATGGCGGAAATTTAAACTTTGAACGTAATAACAAAAAACAACTGAAATTTATATTTCGTTATTATAGCTTGCAGTGTGTTACGGCGCAACAAAACTAAGAATCTTTCAAAGGTAACATAATTAATTACAACAGAAAAAGTGAAATTGAAGCCGAAAATATTAAATAAACATTTTAGCCACCGCAAAGCATTTGCACAACACCAACCTCGACGCTATTCCTGTAAAAATGAAGCATAAATAATTTTTCGAATAAAATCGTACACAGTAGGGTCCGATTTCACCGCATAATACTACTGACAAGAGCTTTATAGTAGTTATTATAGTAGCAATGACTATTCATGAAAATATTAAATGCGTGCTCAATGGCAACTCGTCTTATGCAGATACGACAATGCCAAATTATGTTTTCAACAGTTATTCTGCAGATCAAGGTAGGGAAGCTGATTTTCAATCAAGTTCGTTCATAGCTGATGAAGTATGATGTATATTGTGGATAGTAACGATAAAGATGGCCAGTTTCTCATTAGATAGACAGGTATTATGAGAAATGAGATGGGGTTGAGAGGTTACAGATGAAATGGGGTAGAAAGATTAGAGATGAGATGGGGTAGGGAGATAAGAGATGAGAGATGAGATGGGGTAGAGAGGTAAGAGAAGAGATGAGATGGAGTAAAGAGATGAGAGATGAGAAGGGGTAGAGATGTGAGAGAGAAGAGATGAGATAGTTCAGAAAGGTGAGAGATAGAGATGATAGGTGAGATGGGGTAGAGAGATGAGAGATGATAGGTGAGATTGGGTAGGGAGATGAGAGATGATAGATGAGTTGTGGTAGGGAGATAAGAGATGATAGGTGAGATGGGGTAGGAAGATGAGAGATGATAGATGAGTTGTGGTAGGGAGATAAGAGATGATAGGTGAGATGGGGTAGGAAGATGAGAGATGATAGATGAGTTGTGGTAGGGAGATAAGAGATGATAGGTGAGTTGTGGTAGGGAGATCAGAAATGATAGATGAGTTGTGGTAGGGAGATTAGAGATGATAGATGAGATGGATATAGAGGAGAGCGAACCGAATACTAGTTACCAACGCAGCTCAGCGCCGAGTTGCTTCACTCTCATTTCGGACAAATCCGGACAGCTCAGGTGCCGGTGAACAGTGACACGAGTTTTTTGGGCCTCAGCCTGGCTGTCAGCATCGACATTCGACGACGTACAGGCGCTGCGGTTGCGGTACCGACAGTGTCGTTGGCTGCCGCGGTCGTTTTTTCTGCCACTCCGACTGAGGTGGATGCGGTGGCGGAAGCGGCGGCTGTAGCGGCAGTGTCCGCTTCGTGAGCCCGCCTTGTGAGGTCTTCGATCTCCACGAGCATGGCGTCCTGCTCCATGTGCAGGTCATCCCGTTCGATTAGGCAGCGGACGAGCTCGCTGTTGTGCTCTGCGGGGAAAGCGGTGTGGGGTGGCAGATGGGTTCAGTGTGGGGTGGCCGATGGTCTCAGTGTGGGATGGCCGATGGGTTCAGTGTGGGGTGGCCGATGGTCTCAGTGTGGGATGGTCGATGAGCTCAGTGTGGGATGGCAGATAGGCTCAGTGTGGGATGGCCGATGGGCTCAGTGTGGGATGGCCGATGGGCTCAGTGTGGGATGACCGATGGGCTCAGTGTGGCATGACAGATGGGCTCAGTGTGGGGTTGTCGATGGGCTCAGTGTGGGGTGGCCGATGGGCTCATTGTGGGGTGGCCGATGGGCTCATTGTGGGATGGCCGATGGGCTCAGTGTGGGGTGGCCGATGGGCTCAGTGGGCTCAGTGTGGGATGGTCGATGAGCTCAGTGTGGGATGGCAGATGGGCTCAGTGTGGGATGGTCGATGAGCTCAGTGTGGGGTTGTCGATGGGCTCAGTGTGGGGTGGCCGATGGGCTCATTGTGGGGTGGCCGATGGGCTCATTGTGGGATGGCCGATGGGCTCAGTGTGGGGTGGCCGATGGGCTCAGTGGGCTCAGTGTGGGATGGTCGATGAGCTCAGTGTGGGATGGCAGATGGACTCAGTGTGGGGTGGCCGATGGGCTCAGTGTGGGGTGGTCGATGGGCTCAGTGTGGGGTGGCCGATGGGCTCAGTGTGGGGTGGCTGATGGGCTCATTGTGGGATGGCCGATGGGCTCAGTGTGGGGTGGCCGATGGGCTCAGTGTGGGGTGGCCGATGGGCTCAGTGTGGGATGGTCGATGAGCTCCGTGTGGGATGGCAGATGGGCTCAGTGTGGGGTGGCCGATGGGCTCAGTGTGGGGTGGCCGATGGGCTCATTGTGGTGTGGCCGATGGGCTCAGTGTGGGGTGGCCGATGGGCTCAGTGTGGGGTGGCCGATGGGCCAGAACTCGGCGCTCTCACCCTCAATCCTGGCCAGAAGGCTGTTGTGTGCCAGCTGCAGCGCGCCGAGGCTCATCATTTCTAGGCAGGAGGCGCCCAAGCGGCGCGACGGCGCCACGCCGAGCATCTCGGCGAGGGCGTCCCGGCAGCGCCGGTCCCTGGCGTGCCGCTCCACCTCAAGCTGCATTCGGGCCATGGGCTCAGCCTGGGCCAGCGCCACCTGCGCTTCCGCCTGCAGCTCCGCCTGTCGGCGTCGAAGGCAACCGGCATCCGACGCAGCGTCCCGACAGCCGGCGTCGCCACCGTTGGCCTGTTCGACGTGCGGCGGCGACGGCGGCGGCGGTGGCTCCAGGCCGAGGCTGGCGAGGAGCTCCGGCTCTAGAGGACGGCGGCTCGGTCGTAAGGGAGGTGGCGGCGGCGGCGGCGGCTGCAGCGGCGGAGGTGGGGGGGGGCAACGATGACCTGCAGTCGGTGAGGCAGTCAGTCTTGCGCAGAGCTTACGTATAAGATATTCTATGGGTTTTTCGGTCGGTATTTCACTTAAATCCCTCGAGCCTTCGAGCCTTCGGCTCTCGGGATTTAATCACATACCGACCTCAAACCCATAGAATATCTTATTTAAACTATTGATACTTTAATTTTGCGGGATGTATTAGATAAATCCCGGAGCCATACTTGTATGTCTATGGTTGAAGTTGCGGATGGGGGTGTGGGGGCGAAGCCCCTGATGGGGGTGTGGGGGCGAAGCCCCCACATTCTTACCATAGACAAATTTTCATTAAGAAATTTCTCGAGTCACGAAGGAAGAGAAGAGAGAAGCTCGCATATTTAGATACATACAATAATCCTTGCAATATGTCCGGGAAAGTGATCGATTAAATCCTGCAAAATAAAATCTATGTCAATAACCTCCCTGAAAGTGAGCTTTAAAGTGGTTTAAAGTATTGTTGTTAAATGAGGGTGGGAAGCAAGGGGCCCCCAGATCAGCACAAGTAGGGCTCTGCCGCTGGATCTGTCTGTGGGCCATACTGCCAGGGGCATATATAGCCTGAAAGGCCACGCTTGGGACCAGGACTGGACATACCTGATTGGGGCTACGCTCGTACTAGCTTAAACCTATGGACTAAGACAGGGGGGCCGTAGCCCAGCGGTAGCGCAGCTGCTCTGGTGTGCCAGCGACTCAGGCTCGATTCCAAGTGCAGTCACATTAATTTGGGGCTGAATTGGAATCTCGGCTTGGCTCTGCTCGTGCAATTAACGGCCTTGAGAGCCAACCCCCCAAGGCGCAGTGAAGTGTACATGCCTAACGATAATATAAATTTAGGGCCGCTGTACACTCCTGTGTGAGTGTGTGCCTGCGTACGTATCCGCGCGCTTGTATGTCTGCTCAGGGGAGTCGGCGGAATGGGCAGTAATGCCTCTCGCCGGTTGTGTGCCTATGTCGCTTAAAGTGCGCCAGGGTGCACACAACCCCCTGCCTCTAAAAAAAATGGACTAAGACACCGCCAACCCAAAGTGGAATCAGGGACGGTGCTAGGACCGAGTCCACCCAACCCACACTTTCCACCCAACCCACAGTGCGCGCAAAAAGTTTGGAGTTTAGAAAGCGGTCCGAGAAAGCAGGACTTATTACTGTCAACTAGATGTATAGGTTATAACCTACTCTTAATTGAGTAGCTGATGCGCACATTGTTGGAAAAAACTCCAATAAAAAATTGATTAATTTTTCAACCTCCAACTCGCTTTCTATGAATCAGGAGAATTATTGAGCATGCTCAGCGCACGATGGACGCTCAGTCACCGGCACTAATGTATAATTGTGCCTTTTCAAATTTCATCTTAGATTACTATTCTTTTAATTTAGCATGCGCAACATGTTACTATGGTATATTTTGTTTGGCTGTGAAATTTTCATTTTCGTATATTCCTTGATTAAAAGCAATCAGTGATTTTGATTTAAAAAATCTGATTTTTCCTATCGTCCAGGAAATAGGCCTCCAAAAAATTACACGATTTTTTAGTTTTAAGTCCTGTTACTGCAGTGATCCTCTTATAATGCACAAAAATTCGCAATTGCTTTTGATAGCAGGCAGACCCAATTTTCATGTTTTGATATTCGCAAGAGCTTTTTGTTCAGAAAAGAAAATTTCTATGTTAATTTATACCTATTTATTATTTTACATTTTAATAAGTATTTATGATGCTTATCTAATTGATTTTGTGACAGAATTATTTGTAACTACAATAATTGAAGCATGCAGACAAATGAGACAATATTGACTAGGCTTCTCTCATGAATATGGTCTATAATAGTCTAATATAAAGAAAGCGTAATTGTGTGTACGAAGAACATACAATTAACAAAGAACCCTAATTTCCTGCAAATTTGAAGGTAATGTCAAAAGACGAACATTAGTTCTGACTTACTAACAAATTGCAAATTTGTTAAACTAATTGCAAATTTTGTGCTGAAAAATCAAAAGCCTCCATTCTCCGAAATGTATTTTCTTGGTAAAATCTGCCTCCTAAAATTTCCAAAGAAACACAGCTTCTACTTGCGTATTCCTTGCACCTTCATCGATTGAGAGTTTACAATCGAGGTAGGGGTTGGGACTCAGGCAGCTACTCAAGATTCCATACGAGCTACTCTTATTAAGCGAGGTGACTCAGGTTGGAACACGCGAATGGCAAAACTGAATGAAAAATAAGTAAGCCGATTTTTTATGGCTTGCGTGCTTGCGCCCCCCCCCCCTGTGAGAGCAGGAGGGAGGCGAAGTTGTAGGGAAGAAAGCGAAGACCGACGAGATCCCCTTAAGTCAGTCACGAATGAGGTCAAAAATCGATCTCAGCGCCGTCTTGATAGCCCGACAAGCCATCCGGCTAAAACTGTGTTTCTCGGCTTCTCTCAATAGCTAAGATGCCCCGCTCATTCAGTCATTCACTTCTCTGACACCTAAACCGCTGAAAGACCGCGGAATGGAGCCCAGGCATCCATTGACGCTGAGCTATAGGTTAATGAAGTCGGCTGACTTGCCTCATCTGATGATGTCGAACCGGAGCCTGTGGAGGCGACGGTGCCAGCCGTCTCGTCATCATCGCTGGTTGCTGGATCGCTGATGAAGCAGAGCTGCATTGAAGCAGTCAGCTAAAGAAGAGAATTTTAGCTGCATCAGTTTGGGAAGTGAGAAGCTCAATATTGATTGGCAGATGGGAGGGCTGGGCAAGAATGGGAGAGGGAGAGGGAGAGGCAGTGAGTGAGAGGGAGAGATAGTGAGGGAGAGATAGTGAAGGAGAGGTAGTGAGGGAGAGATAGTGAAGGAGAGGTAGTGAGGGAGAGGTAGTGAGGGAGAGGTAGTGAAGGAGAGGTAGTGAGGGAGAGGTAGTGAGGGAGAGGTAGTGAAGGAGAGGTAGTGAGGGAGAGGTAGTGAGGGAGAGGTAGTGAGGGAGAGGTAGTGAGGGAGAGATAGTGAGGGAGAGATAGTGAGGGAGAGGTAGTGAGGGAGAGGTAGTGAGGGAGAGGTAGTGAAGGAGAGGTAGTGAGGGAGAGGTAGTGAGGGAGAGGTAGTGAGGGAGAGGTAGTGAGGGAGAGGTAGTGAGGGAGAGGTAGTGAGGGAGAGGTAGTGAGGGAGAGGTAGTGAGGGAGAGGTAGTGAGGGAGAGGTAGTGAGGGAGAGGTAGTGAGGGAGAGGTAGTGAGGGAGAGGTAGTGAGGGAGAGTTAGTGAGGGAGAGTTAGTGAGGGAGAGGTAGTGAGGGAGAGTTAGTGAGGGAGAGGTAGTGAAGGAGAGGTAGTGAGGGAGAGGTAGTGAGGGAGAGGTAGTGAGGGAGAGGTAGTGAGGGAGAGATAGTGAGGGAGAGGTAGTGAGGGAGAGATAGTGAGGGAGAGATAGTGAGGGAGAGGTAGTGAAGGAGAGGTAGTGAGGGAGAGGTAGTGAGGGAGAGGTAGTGAGGGAGAGGTAGTGAGGGAGAGGTAGTGAGGGAGAGGTAGTGAGGGAGAGGTAGTGAGGGAGAGGTAGTGAGGGAGAGGTAGTGAGGGAGAGGTAGTGAGGGAGAGGTAGTGAAGGAGAGGTAGTGAGGGAGAGGTAGTGAGGGAGAGGTAGTGAGGGAGAGGTAGTGAGGGAGAGGTAGTGAGGGAGAGGTAGTGAGGGAGAGGTAGTGAGGGAGAGGTAGTGAGGGAGAGGTAGTGAGGGAGAGGTAGTGAGTGAGAGGTAGTGAGGGCAGCCCAGAAGACACAGAAAGCGGATGTACAAGAGAAAGCAATAGTTTACAGAAAGGTCACCTCGGTAGCAACGCTCGGTACGAAGCTTCTCGGCGGTCGACGAAACCGCTGCCATTGCTGCTGCTGCTGCTGCTGTTCCTGCTCGTTGATGCCGCCCAGTGCCTCGTCTTCATCTTCGGAGGCTGCATCATTGCGAAAGCAGAGTTCCATCCCGGCTGAGAAGCCTCCGCCGCTACCGTCACCACCGCTGCAACTCCAAGCGGTCGTCGACGAACCGAAACTCGCGGCTCCGGCAGCTTCGGCTTCCGACTCGCCGTCAGGCCTCCCTGCCAGATTGTCGTCCTCTGAGCCGCAGCTGCTCAGCGCCCGAAGCACCCGCTCCCGCTCCGTCTCCGCCTGTCGGCGCGGTCGATGCCGCCTGGGAGGCTGCGGAGTAATGAGGATTTATTCAGAGTCGCTTAAATCTCACCTGGGATCAATTACGATTATGGACTGCCGACTCCAGCCTCCTCACCTCACTTGCTATGCATTTTTAGGGACCCTTCTCCCCAGCCTCCCCCCGGCTCAAGCGCCATCCTATCCCCATCAGTCTGACCCCTGCCCCTCATCCCGATGACAGACAGTTGTCTGCGAAGCTTCAGTGTAATGAGAGGGAATGGTTGGTATCATTAAAACAAAACTTTGTACTGATGCATAGACAGGGAGATCAGGGGGCTTTTAGGATTGTTCATTTAATGATAAAATCCTGAGTCTCTTTTGCACAGAAATTTCCGAAAGGGCTGTTGTCGAGGGATAGAGATTTGACTAGTTATACATTTTTTTAATTGGATACTGTTTCACTGACTCATTAATTAAAGTACTCGTAGCTCAATAGGCCGCTACCTACACATGAAAAGCCGCTACCTGCACATGAGAAGCCGTTATCTACACATGAGAAGCCGCTACCTACACATGAGAAGCCGCTACCTACACATGAGAAGCCGCTACCTACACATGAGAAGCCGTTATCTACACATGAGAAGCCGCTACCTACACATGAGAAGCCGCGACCTGCACATGAGAAGCCGCTATCTATACATGAGAAGCCGCTACCTACACATGAGAAGCCGCTACCTGCACATGAGAAGCCGCTACCTACACATGAGAAGCCGCTATCTACACATGAGAAACCGCTACCTACACATGAGACGCCGCTACCTACACATGAGAAGCCGCTAACTACACATGAGAAACCGCTACCTACACATGAGAAATCGCTACCTACACATGAGAAACCGCTACCTACACATGAGACGCCGCTACCTACACATGAGAAGCCGTTATCTACACATGAGAAGCCGTTATCTACACATGAGAAGCCGCGCTACCTACACATGAGAAGCCGTTATCTACATATGAGAAGCCGTTATCTACACATGAGAAGCCGCGCTACCTACACATGAGAAGCCGTTATCTACACATGAGAAGCCGTTATCTACACATGAGAAGCCGTTATCTACCCATGAGAAGCCGTTATCTACACATGAGAAGCCGTTATCTACACATGAAAAGCCGCGCTACCTACACATGAGAAGCCGTTATCTACACATGAGAAGCCGTTATCTACACATGAGAAGCCGCGCTACCTACACATGAGAAGCCGTTATCTACATATGAGAAGCCGTTATCTACACATGAGAAGCCGCGCTACCTACACATGAGAAGCCGTTATCTACACATGAGAAGCCGTTATCTACACATGAGAAGCCGTTATCTACACATGAGAAGCCGTTATCTACACATGAGAAGCCGTTATCTACACATGAGAAGCCGTTATCTACACATGAAAAGCCGCGCTACCTACACATGAGAAGCCGTTATCTACACATGAGAAGCCGTTATCTACACATGAGAAGCCGCGCTACCTACACATGAGAAGCCGTTATCTACATATGAGAAGCCGTTATCTACACATGAGAAGCCGCTACCTACACATGAGAAGCCGTTATCTACACATGAGAAGCCGCTACCTACACATGAGAAGCCGCGACCTGCACATGAGAAGCCGCTATCTATACATGAGAAGCCGCTACCTACACATGAGAAGCCGCTACCTACACATGAGAAGCCGCTACCTGCACATGAGAAGCCGCTACCTACACATGAGAAGCCGTTATCTACACATGAGAAGCCGTTATCTACACATGAGAAGCCGTTATCTACACATGAGAAGCCGTTATCTACACATGAGAAGCCGTTATCTACACATGAGAAGCCGTTATCTACACATGAGAAGCCGCTTGATCTCAGCTGCAGCAAAGCGGATAAATTTAATTCAAATAATCCATATGAATTTTGACCAAGGATTTCAGCGGGAAAAAATCTCTCGAATCTTTTGGGAGGAATTTCGCTTCGCTTCCCTTTTAAATCGCTTCGAGTGCGAAGGCCGTAATGAGGATTCGAGCTCGCCCGGATCGAGTAGCTAATTTTTTTCTTTCGGCTCGATGAAGACCAAAAAGAGAGAAGCTGGGGGATTTGAGCAGGGAATCTGAGCAGCCCCGGTCGGTGAGCTGATTAAGCGGGAGAAAAATCCTCACAACAGTGTAAGGGTGGGAAGATCGGATATCGATTGGCCAAGCTACACTGAGTCATTGTGGATTATCTTCTCACGGAGCTGTCCGCAACCCCTCACCGAGACACTGGAATCCTCACATTTATCTCGGGGTCGCATATCCTTAAGCCTTGTGTCTGTTTCAAATCTTAGTTGAACTTCCTAAGTGATTGTGTCTACTGCATAAGATACAAACTATACTACTTATAGCGTCAGTTAATGCTAGTAAATGCTAGTTAAAAATCTATTTATTCGAAAACTAAAAAATTATTTCGTCCCGTTTTAGCTGGTAGCTGTCTACAGCGATTATAATTAGTTCTCTTTGGTGTCACCCTCCATAACAGTCTCCACAACAACAGCCTCATCATCCGCAGCTGCAGTCTCACCCCTCAGCAACAACAGCCTCATCATCCGAAGCTGCAGTCTCACCCCTCAGCAACAACAGCCTCATCATCCGCAGCTGCAGTCTCACCCTCAGCTACAACAGCCTCATCATCCGCAGCTGCAGTCTCACCCCTCAGCAACAACAGCCTCATCATCCGCAGCTGCAGTCTCACCCACAGCAACAACAGCCTCCCCATCCGCAGCTGCAGTCTCACCCTCAGCTACAACAGCCTCATCATCCGCAGCTGCAGTCTCACCCCTCAGCAACAACAGCCTCATCATCCGCAGCTGCAGTCTCACCCCTCAGATACAACAGCCTCATCATCCGCAGCTGCAGTCTCACCCCTCAGCTACAACAGCCTCATCATCCGCAGCTGCAGTCTCACCCCTCAGATACAACAGCCTCATCATCCGCAGCTGCAGTCTCACCCTCCGCTTTCTCAGCTCCTCAGCCGCGGCAGACTTGGCCAGCTCAGCCAGTCGCTGCTCCAGAGCCCGCCACTGCGCCCGCTCAGAGTCGGCCGCCTCAGCATCCGCCGCGTCCGCCCCAGGCCAGTCCGTCCCGAACTCTGCGGCGAGTCCGGCCTCCCAGCGTCGCTGAGTCCGCAGCTGGCCGAGGCTGTCCTGAGTGTTGGACGAGCGCATCTCGCCGAAGCAGCTGCTCAAGCTGCTGTTGGTCATGTAGCCCGAGGTTGCTAGGGTAGGTGCAGCCACCGAGCTCGCTTCCTCTTCGTCATTGTTGAACTCCGCATCGTTCGGGTTGCCGCCAGCTGCCGGCCAGTGGCGCAGCGACTCTTCGGTGCTACGTGTAGAGGCAATGGCGGCGGATGTCAGGGCTATTGGCACCTGATGTCAGGGCTATTGGCACCTGATGTCAGGGCTATTGGCACCTGATGTCAGGGCTATTGGCACCTGATGTCAGGGCTATTGGCACCTGATGTCAGGGCTATTGGCACCTGATGTCAGGGCTATTGGCACCTGATGTCAGGGCTATTGGCACCTGATGTCAGGGCTATTGGCACCTGATGTCAGGGCTATTGGCAGGGGATGTCAGGGCTATTAGCACCTGATGTCAGGGCTATTGGCAGGGGATGTCAGGGCTATTAGCACCTGATGTCAGGGCTATTGGCAGGGGATGTCAGGGCTATGGCTATTGATACACAGGAACACAGGTACTAGGGAACCGGAACACAGGTACTAGGGAACCGGAACACAGGTACTAGGGAACCGGAACACAGGTACTAGGGAACCGGAACACAGGTACTAGGGAACCGGAACACAGGTACTAGGGAACCGGAACACAGGTACTAGGGAACCGGAACACAGGTACTAGGGAACCGGAACACAGGTACTAGGGAACCGGAACACAGGTACTAGGGAACCGGAACACAGGTACTAGGGAACCGGAACACAGGTACTAGGGAACCGGAACACAGGTACTAGGGAACCGGAACACAGGTACTAGGGAACCGGAACACAGGTACTAGGGAACCGGAACACAGGTACTAGGGAACCGGAACACAGGTACTAGGGAACCGGAACACAGGTACTAGGGAACCGGAACACAGGTACTAGGGAACCGGAACACAGGTACTAGGGAACCGGAACACAGGTACTAGGGAACCGGAACACAGGTACTAGGGAACCGGAACACAGGTACTAGGGAACTGGAACACAGGTACTAGGGAACCGGAACACAGGTACTAGGGAACCGGAACACAGGTACTAGGGAACTGGAACACAGGTACTAGGGAACCGGAACACAGGTACTTGGGAACCGGAAAACAGGTACTAGGGAACTGGAACACAGGTACTCCGAACGAAATTAAACAGAAACTACCAAAGATTATGCCAGTCTTTTGTCCCCAAGTTGACCAGCCGCAAAAAGAAACCAACCAACTGCAACACATCCTGGCTCCTCATCATTTTCTGGCTCCTCATCAGTCTAGTTTGCAGCCATCTGTGTAAACCAAAGAATTTGCTTTGCTTAAACCAGTTTAGCTTATATATTAAGCAAAGAACCATTTTGATTGACACAGCCATAACAAAACTGACTGATTGACTTCTATTAGCCCCAGTGACAGACAGGAAGGGTGCTGCAGGTCACAGCGGGTGACAGAGCGGGCAAAAAAGATCGGAAGCTAAAATAAGGTTATTTTTGCAGCAGTGTTTTCTCCCAGCGGCTTCCGTGCACTTTCATCTCCCCAGAAATAGCGGGTCTTTTGCCGCTGCGACTCGTTCGCTACCCCCTCAGCCGCAGTGCAAATAAATTGTCATCTGTCATCTCGTTTCTCATTTCTCATTCCCGATAAGTCCGCTTTGCTTTTTATTGAATTATTGAAATCCTTCTTGAAGTGGAGTGCACGCGGCGGTGCACCACCCTTGTTATTCTTGGTGTTTTTGCCGACTGTCTGACTGTCCCGCTGCCTCTCCCTTCTCTCCCGCTGCCTCTCCCTTCTCTCCCGCTGCCTCTCCCTTCTATCCAGCTGCCTCTCCCTTCTCTCCCGCTGCCTCTCCCTTCTCTCCCGCTGCCTCTCCCTTCTATCCAGCTGCCTCTCTCTTCTCTCCAGCTGCCTCTCCCTTCTCTCTCGCTGCCTCTCCCTTCTCTCCCGCTGCCTCTCCCTTCTCTCCCGCTGCCTCTCCCTTCTATCCAGCTGCCTCTCCCTTCTCTCCCGCTGCCTCTCCCTTCTCTCCAGCTGCCTCTCCCTTCTCTCTCGCTGCCTCTCCCTTCTCTCTCGCTGCCTCTCCCTTCTCTCTCGCTGCCTCTCCCTTCTCTCCCGCTGCCTCTCCCTTCTCTCCCGCTGCCTCTCCCTTCTCTCCAGCTGCCTCTCCCTTCTCTCTCGCTGCCTCTCCCTTCTCTCTCGCTGCCTCTCCCTTCTCTCCCGCTGCCTCTCCCTTCTCTCCCGCTGCCTCTCCCTTCTCTCCAGCTGCCTCTCCCTTCTCTCTCGCTGCCTCTCCCTTCTCTCCCACTGCCTCTCCCTTCTCTCCCGCTGCCTCTCCCTTCTCTCCCGCTGCCTCTCCCTTCTCTCCCACTGCCTCTCCCTTCTCTCTCGCTGCCTCTCCCTTCTCTCCCGCTGCCTCTCCCTTCTCTCCCGCTGCCTCTCCCTTCTATCCAGCTGCCTCTCCCTTCTCTCCCGCTGCCTCTCCCTTCTCTCCAGCTGCCTCTCCCTTCTCTCTCGCTGCCTCTCCCTTCTCTCTCGCTGCCTCTCCCTTCTCTCTCGCTGCCTCTCCCTTCTCTCCCGCTGCCTCTCCCTTCTCTCCCGCTGCCTCTCCCTTCTCTCCAGCTGCCTCTCCCTTCTCTCTCGCTGCCTCTCCCTTCTCTCCCACTGCCTCTCCCTTCTCTCCCGCTGCCTCTCCCTTCTCTCCCGCTGCCTCTCCCTTCTCTCCCACTGCCTCTCCCTTCTCTCCCTTCTCTCTCGCTGCCTCTCCCTTCTCTCCCGCTGCCTCTCCCTTCTCTCCCGCTGCCTCTCCCTTCTCTCCCGCTGCCTCTCCCTTCTCTCCCACTGCCTCTCCCTTCTCTCCCTTCTCTCTCGCTGCCTCTCCCTTCTCTCCCGCTGCCTCTCCCTTCTCTCCCGCTGCCTCTCCCTTCTCTCCCGCTGCCTCTCCCTTCTCTCCCTTCTCTCCCGCTGCCTCTCCCTTCTCTCTCGCTGCCTCTCCCTTCTCTCCCGCTGCCTCTCCATTCTCTCCAGCTGCCTCTCCCTTCTCTCTCGCTGCCTCTCCCTTCTCTCCCGCTGCCTCTCCCTTCTCTCCCGCTGCCTCTCCCTTCTCTCCCGCTGCCTCTCCCTTCTCTCCCTTCTCTCCCGCTGCCTCTCCCTTCTCCCCCGCTGCCTCTCCCTTCTCTCCCGCTGCCTCTCCCTTCTCTCCCTTCTCTCCCGCTGCCTCTCCCTTCTCTCCCTTCTCTCCCGCTGCCTCTCCCTTCTCTCCAGCTGCCTCTCCCTTCTCTCTCGCTGCCTCTCCCTTCTCTCCCGCTGCCTCTCCCTTCTCTCCCTTCTCTCCCGCTGCCTCTCCCTTCTCTCCCTTCTCTCCCGCTGCCTCTCCCTTCTCTCCCGCTGCCTCTCCCTTCTCTCCCTTCTCTCCCGCTGCCTCTCCCTTCTCTCCCTTCTCTCTCGCTGCCTCTCCCTTCTCTCCAGCTGCCTCTCCCTTCTCTCTCGCTGCCTCTCCCTTCTCTCCAGCTGCCTCTCCCTTCTCTCCCGCTGCCTCTCCCTTCTCTCCCGCTGCCTCTCCCTTCTCTCCAGCTGCCTCTCCCTTCTCTCTAGTTGCCTCTCTCATTTCCTATTGCCCTATTTCCCCCACGTATTACATCTATCCTATCTATCCATCTATCCCATGTCTCACCCGGCAGCATCCGCGTGTTGCCGCATGCAGGATCCGGGATCTCCGCAGCCCGTCGCCGACTCCTGTAGCCTCATCTGGCGAGTTTCGCTCACAAGCATGTTGATGAAGTTGGCTGCAGATTTAGCAGCCGCACTGTCAGTCAGTCCCTGCAGGCTGCAGTGAAAGAAGAAATTTATACAAAATTTGTTGCAAGATTAAAGCAGAATATGTCCCTCCCGACTTAAACACAGTGAAGAATTCGCAAGCGCGGGTTTAAAGTGTCAGAAGATTTCAGTATTTGCAGTGCAGCAATTCTAAGAAAGCTTCAGATGCCTTGCAACAGATAAGCTTGGAGAGAGGCTGTGCAGTTTTGTCGGCTCTGCCATTTGCCACTGGACAGACTAAAGGAAAAAGCACTTGAATACTTAGGGCGAGGGATCTAGATAGAAAATTTCCCAACAGAATTGCCGATTGCTTATCCCCATTCTGCCCTCTCGGCCAGCTAATTGGATGAGGGGGAGGCTGACCCGAGCTGAGTGCTGGCCGAAAAAAGGGATAGATAAAATATGCGCGCACAATACTCATGGGAGGCGGCCTTGCGGTTGTCTGCTTTAGATATGAGAGCATGAGAGCTATCGGAGATGGAGCTCAGAATCTGCCCCAATCGGACTCATACACCGATAGCGATAGCATTATTCAGTCAGACTCCGACTTGAGCAGAGTGGCTTCTTTATCAACTGGTCCTGGCTTCTTCTAGGAGCAATTTCTGTCTAGTCGGTGGCAGCCGGCCAGTCCAGACAGAACTCAATGAGATTCAGTCTGGGCCAGACGGGAGGCTGGAATTAAAGGACAAACTGGCTTGGGGAGCAGCCGGCCTACCCGGATGCAATTTATATAGGAGAAGAGAAACTTTCCCCCTCAGTTTTTATCCTATTTCGACTTTAACTTGAGTTGACTTGAGTTGAGTTGAGTGGCCTCTCAAACGTCTCCTTTCTGTCCCAGTTCGAGGAAGGAGAGAGGGAGAGAAAGCAAAACGAATAAACGTTCTCAGTCTCTTCCAACAGCTCCAGTGCTGTAGCAAACGAGTTTCCAATTCTTTCTACTGTTAAAGCTTGAGCCAAGATGGGTTCGGAGCCCTCTTCTTGCAGAAGCAGACGCAGGCCAGAAACGTAAAGCATATAATTTTGCGTTGCTGGGCAGGAAATACCAATCTCAAAGCCATCAGTATGGGGAGATTCTGGGGGATCAGGCAGGCACGCCTGGCTTATCAACCAGGGATTTTTGTCCCCCCCCAAACCCTCACTGTCATGAATAATTTTGCACAGCAGTTGCAGGTCCTGTTGGTCATGCCCTGGGTCTGCTCTGGGTCTGCTCTGAGTTTGCTCTGGGTCTGCTCTGGGTCTGCTCTGGGTCTGCTCTGGGTCTGCTCTGAGTGTGCTCTGGGTCTGCTCTGGGTCTGCTCTGAGTGTGCTCTGGGTCTGGTCTGAGTGTGCTCTGGGTCTGCTCTGGGTCTGCTCTGAGTGTGCTCTGGGTCTGCTCTGGGTCTGCTCTGAGTGTGCTCTGGGTCTGGTCTGAGTGTGCTCTGGGTCTGCTCTGGGTCTGCTCTGAGTGTGCTCTGGGTCTGCTCTGGGTCTGCTCTGAGTGTGCTCTGGGTCTGGTCTGAGTGTGCTCTGGGTCTGCTCTGGGTCTGCTCTGAGTGTGCTCTGGGTCTGCTCTGAGTGTGCTCTGGGTCTGCTCTGAGTGTGCTCTGGGTCTGCTCTGAGTGTGCTCTGGGTCTGCTCTGAGTGTGCTCTGGGTCTGCTCTGAGTGTGCTCTGGGTCTGCTCTGAGTGTGCTCTGGGTCTGCTCTGAGTGTGCTCTGGGTCTGCTCTGAGTGTGCTCTGGTCTGCTCTGAGTGTGCTCTGGGTCTGCTCTGAGTGTGCTCTGGGTCTGCTCTGAGTGTGCTCTGGGTCTGGTCTAGGTCTGCTCTGGGTGTAGCCGGTTGTTCAGCTTGACCTCGAATCTGACCAAAAGGGTGGGGCTCCCGACTCGGAGCTGTGCAGTGCACCAAGCGAGAGAGGGAAGTGCGATCCTCTACCGCCTGGAGGCGAGGGCGAAGCCGGAAGTAGCTGCTGTTTTAATCGCTGCCGGGAGGGGCATTGTGAAGGAACTTTTGCTCTTGCACAACAAAAACTAAAGGGTGAACATCCGGGGGGCATGAATTACTAAGTTGAGAGTGCTGGCTGGACTGATTATGATGCACCGGTTTTTATTGACAGCGATTAGTGTGACTGAAGGAAGAAGTAGCGGTGTCTGCTGAGTGACTGAGAGAAGGGGTAGCGGTGTCTTCTGGGTGACTGGGAGAAGGGGTAGAGGTGTCTGCTGAGTGACTAGGAGAAGGGGTAGCGGTGTCTGCTGAGTGACTGGGAGTAAGGGGTAGCGGTGTCTGCTGAGTGACTGGGAGAAGGGGTAGCGGTGTCTGCTGAGTGACTGGGAGTAAGGGGTAGCGGTGTCTGCTGAGTGACTGGGAGTAGGGGTAGCGGTGTCTGTTGAGTGACTGGGAGTAGGGTTAGCGGTGTCTGCTGAGTGACTGGGAGTAGGGTTAGCGGTGTCTGCTGAGTGACTGGGAGAAGGGTTAGCGGTGTCCGCTGGGTGACTAGGAGAAGGGGTAGCGGTGTCCGCTGGGTGACTAGGAGAAGGGGTAGCGGTGTCCGCTGGGTGACTTTGAGAAAGGGTAGCAGTGTTTATTATTTCTCAGGACTTGTAAACTTGCAAAGGTAGAGAAAGTTTTGGTGTGAAACATCTCCCTTGTGCTTGGACTCTCCCCGCCTTGTACGCAGCTTCCTAAACCTCATCAGCCGTGACCAGGATTGAATTAGGAGGCTTTCATCGGACAGAAAGAGCGCTACTTCAAACAACTGGGTGACAGAAACACAGCAGTGTAATTCAATTCCGTACTGAGCCAGCGAAGAAGCCCTTCCGAGGTAAGTTATAGTTGAGAAGAAAAAAGTTGGGTGGGATGTCAAGGGACAGACCCTGAGACGGCGCAGTTTTGAAACCCGGAACTGCTCTCAAAGTGTTGCTGAGTGTCGTGCACTACCGTACATTGTGCACTTTCACTGGATAGTTTCTCTCAATCCGATGTCTTTGACTTCTCTTACCCTGCTTATCTCTACTACCCCCCTCAAGCCGGTCGCTGATTGGCTGGCTGTTGAATGTACATTCGCCCAAGGACCATTGTATATAACACGGCATAAAAATTAAAGATCGTGTAAATCTTTAGGAGGTCGATTTCCTGGAAAAATACACTGAGTAGATAGGAATAATCACTTTTTCAATCACAAAATTAATGATTTTGTTTGATCTAGGCAGTGAAGTTACCGTATTTATATCTTAATATAGCTGCTGGAGTGAAAGTTTCTTCTCATATTGTTTTCTTTTTATTTCATAAGCCTCAAGTTGCAAATACTCATCCTCGTTGTCTGCGAGGAGAGAGGTGGATGAGAAGAGAGGAAAAGAGAGGAGAAGAGAGGAGAAGAGAGGAGAGGAGAGCAGAGAGGAGAGGAGAGGAGAGGAGAGGAGAGGAGAGGAGAGGAGAGGAGAGGAGAGGAGAGAGGAGAGGAGAGGAGAGGAGAGGAGAGGAGAGAAAAGAGGAGAGGAGAGAAGAGAGGAGAGGAGAGAAGAGAGGAGAGCAGAGAGGAGAGGAGAGGAGAGGAGAGGAGAGGAGAGGAGAGGAGAGGAGAGGAGAGGAGAGGAGAGGAGCGGAGAGGAGAGGAGAGGAGAGGAGAGGAGAGGAGAGGAGCAGAGAGGAGAGGAGAGGAGAGGAGAGGAGAGGAGAGGAGAGGAGAGGAGAGGAGAGGAGAGAGAAGAGGAGAGGAGAGGAGAGGAGAGGAGAGGAGAGAGAGAGAGGAGAGGAGAGGAGAGCAGAGAGGAGAGGAGAGGAGAAGAGAGGAGAGGAGAGGAGAGGAGAGGAGAGAGAGAGGAAAGGAGGAGAGCAGAGAGGAGAGGAGAGGAGAGGAGAGGAGAGGAGAGGAGAGGAGAGGAGAGGAGAGCAGAGAGGAGAGGAGAGGAGAAGAGAGGAGAAAAGAGGAAAGGAGAGGAGAGGAGAGAAGAGAGGAGAGAGGAGAGGAGAGGAGAGGAGAGAAGAGAGGAGAGGAGAGCAGAGAGGAGATAAAGGAGAGGAAAGTAAGGGAGAGGAGAGTACTGTGAAATCCTGACACGGATCAAATAAGCCATGCTCGCACAGCAACAGTTAGGGAGCAAACAAAAGCCTAAAGCTTACCTGTTAGACCGCACGCTAGCTGGTGAGTGCAGATTCTAATGAAGTTGGCGGAAAGCTTGGCACCAGGAAGAGCTAATATAAAATTAGCTAGAACAGGGCTTTTGCCAGTAACGGTTTTGCTGATTCAGACAAACTCTCTGCGCAGTTATAATAGCGCCTTTTCCTGTGCAGAAAGCGGCGCTACTACATGTGGCTACAAATAAAATTTGCAGGAGCAAATCTGGGTCAAGCGAAGCCTGCGAGCCGAATAAGACCCCGGACTGCCCCGTGGAAAGAGGCGAGGCAGAGAAGATCGAGAGTCAGCCAGTGGCGAACGGATGCGTGGGCAAGGGGGAGGATTGGAGAAGTCTTATTTGGGGAGTTTGGATGGTAAGAGAGGGATGCCTGCTATAGGGGGGGGGGGGGGGCTCCCCCACACAGAGCTAAATTTAGAAGTTGGCGTCACAGAATTTTTTGGCTCGATTCCAATTGGCTTGAATGGCCTTGATGGCGGAAATATTGAAGCCGGAGCTTTGGAGAGGGTAACAGTAGGGTAGGGTAGAGGGTATGAAGGATCAGAGAGGATAGCGGTGCCCGCAGAAGGATCAGAGAGGATAGCGGTGCCCACAGAAGGATCAGAGAGGGTAGCGGTGCTCACAGAAGGATCAGAAAGGGTAGTGGTGTCCGCAGAAGGATCAGAAAGGGTAGTGGTGTCCGCAGAAGGATCAGAGAGGGTAGCGGTGCCCACAGAAGGATCAGAAAGGGTAGTGGTGCCCACAGAAGGATCAGAAAGGGTAGTGGTGTCCGCAGAAGGATCAGAAAGGGTAGTGGTGTCCGCAGAAGGATCAGAAAGGGTAGCGGTGTCCGCAGAAGGATCAGAGAGGATAGCGGTGCCATTAGAAAGACCCCCCCTCCCCAGTAAATAGGCAGACCAATCAAACTAGTGGTTAGTCATGGTCTCGCTCTCCCAGATGAAACGGCAGAATTCTTGTCGACTATCGATTAGTCAGTCAGTCAGTTGGTCCAGTTGGACAAGTCGCCTCGGCCATTAGCAAAAGTGCATACAGCAGAATATATACGCTCGTACGAATCCTATCATCCGAGACGATGATGGCTTAGAGAAAGAAAGTCTTCTTAAAGTGCACCCAGACTATTTTATACGGCCAGTCTGGAGAGCGGAAGGCTAAGGAAAGTTGAACAATCCTACGCAATAGATAACAGCAATTGGTTCTCATATTCCCAACTGCACTCTTAAGTACAGACTTAAGTACAGTAGAATTTGTAAAGTACATCTAGAACTTGTGAAATCTTACAAAAGAGATGAGTGTTTTTGCCCTGAGATAAAGAGAGGGGAGAGCGGTATTATCATGATGGCGTTGATGCAGTTTTATGGCCCATTGCCAAATATGGAAATGTATGTACAAAAGGAAGGCCAATTCGATGATGCAGACTCCTAAACGGCTGTCATTTCAATCTCACAGATTTCTCATAGCAATTTCCCAACCATGGACTGGGGCGCTACACTTGCAAGTCTGATTTGCTAATGCCAATTTGTCGGCATGTTCTCATGAATAAAGAATTATGATAATGAAACCTGACCAAAGCCAACTAAGCAGCAGCTGGCAATAGAAAAGGCAACAAAGTAGAAATAATTCGTCAATATTGCTTCGCAGGAGCAGCACAGAGCAGTGGCTTGCTGATCATATTTTTGTAGTATTATTTATTTTGTCAACAGGTTTCAATTAATAGCTAAACGAAGTTACAAAATATTGCGCCAACTTGGGGGGGGGGCATGCTGCACTCGGGATCAGAACAGGATTATTGAGCATTCGAGTGTGCTCAAGCCACAGTTAGGGCTAATAGTACATTATTAAATATTTAGATTATTAGAATGGCGAAGGCCAGTATGATGGCACGGAAACTACTCGTATCAGTCAGATCCCAGTTCCGAGTCCCGCTAGCCAGTCAGATCCTAGTTCCGAGTCCCGCTAGCCAGTCAGATCCCAGTTCCGAGTCCCGCTAGCCAGTCAGATCCCAGTTCCGAGTCCCGCTAGCCAGTCAGATCCCAGTTCCGAGTCCCGCTAGCCAGTCAGATCTCAGTTCCGAGTCTCGCTACCTCGCCAGCCGCTTTTCAGAGGCCTTTCATTTTCAGGAAGGCGGCATCCGTTGGGTCGCGGCCGAGGAAGTCGCGCAGCATGTCGACGGCGTCCCGGCTGCCGCCCGGCTGCAGGATGCACCTGCGGTAGGCGGCCCCGGCCTCCGGGCTCAGCACTTTGTCCTCGCCGAAGCCGGTGCAGAACATATCGGCAGAGTAGACCT
>NIVC01001497.1:195000-205000 GCA_002269645.1 Macrostomum lignano
GGTGATTCTCTTGTGGTGATTCTCTTGTGGTGATTCTCTTGTGGTGATTCTCTTTGGGGTGATTCTCTTGGGGTGATTCTCTTTGGGGTGATTCTCTTGTGGTGATTCTCTTGGGGTGATTCTCTTGTGGTGATTCTCTTTGGGGTGATTCTCTTGTGGTGATTCTCTTGTGGTGATTCTCTTTGGGGTGATTCTCTTGTGGTGATTCTCTTTGGGGTGATTCTCTTGGGGTGATTCTCTTGTGGTGATTCTCTTGGGGTGATTCTCTTTGGGTGATTCTCTTGGGGTGATTCTCTTGTGGTGATTCTCTTTGGGGTGATTCTCTTGTGGTGATTCTCTTTGGGGTGATTCTCTTGTGGTGATTCTCTTTGGGGCGATTCTCTTTGGGGTGATTCTCTTTGATGTGATTTCAAGTGCCGACCGATACACAGGATAACTGAAAGCGGCATACAATCCATACAAAAATATGAAATTGGATCAGAATAGGGCTCAACACACCGATTTGCTCGCCGCTGGCAGAATCCTCGACATTGTACAGCGTGACATCGGGATTCCAGACCCAGCAGTCCGTAACCTGCGTGAACTTCAGTCCCAGTATGCGCTGATAGATTTCCAGCAGGCCTTTGGTCACTTTCTCGATAGGGAAATACTGCCGCAGGCGTTCGTGATCAACGGAATAATCAAGCCGCTCCACCTGGTTGGAGAAGTAGCGCACGTCCCACGGGTTGATGACGTCATCGAACGGGATGCCCAGCCGGTCGCAGTCGGCCCGCTTCACCTCCAGCAGGCGGGCCTGCTCTTTAGCCTGCAGCGGTTTGAGCTTCTCGGACAGATTGCTCAAGAATTTGGCCACCGTGTCCGCGTTTTTGGCCATGCGCAGCTCCAACGCGTAGTCCGCATGGGTCGGGTAGTTCAACAGCTTGGCCCGCTCGCGGCGCAGGGCCAGCAGCCGCTGCAGCAGCGCCAGATTGGCCTCCTTGCAGCGCGTGTTGAAGGCCAGCTCGATCCGGCGCCGGGTCTCCGGCCGCTCGGCCAGCTTCATCACTGGGAAATAGTGCGGGTACTTCAGCGTCACTCGCAGCTTGCCGGAGTTCGCGTCCTTTTCCAGGCTGTCCAGAAAGTCGTCCGGCAGGCCGGCCAGCTCCGCCCGGTCCATCAGCAGGCTGGAGACGTCCTCGGACAGGTTGCGATTGAACTCGATGCTAATGCTGCTCATCTCGGTCTTGATGGCCTTGACACGGTCCCGGGTGGCCTCGTCCAGGCCGAGGCCGTTGCGCCGCCCGTCCGTCACGCAGCGTTCGATGTAGCGAGTCAGCTCGGCGCTGGCCGAGTCGCCGCCGGTGTGCAGCTTGTCTTGGACGGCTGCGAATCTGCAGATTGCGGGGGTGGTGGAGGCTGCGGCTGGGGAGCCGGAAGGCTGGTGGGGAAGATCAACTGAGGATCTGAGAGGCTGATGAGGGAGATCAACTGAGGATCTGGGAGCCTAATGAGGGGAGAATTGAAGATCAGGGAGATTAATGGGAGAACAGAGGATCTGGGAGCCTAAAGGGGGGAATTGAAGATCTGGGAGATTAATGGGAGAACTGAGGATCTGGGAGATTAATATGAGAACTGAGGATCTGGGAGATTAATGGGAGAACTGAGGATCTGGGAGATTAATATGAGAACTGAGGATCTGGGAGATTAATGGGAGAACTGAGGATCAGGGAGCCTAAAGGGGGGAATTGAAGATCTGGGAGATTAATGGGAGAACAGAGGATCTGGGAGCCTAAAGGGGGGAATTGAAGATCTGGGAGATTAATGGGAGAACTGAGGATCTGGGAGATTAATGGGAGAACTGAGGATCAGGGAGACTAGGGGGGGGGGAACTGAGAATCAGGGAGACTAATGGGACAACTGGGAGGGCGGTGGTGGTGGCCAAAGAATGAGGATCTCAACATCAACATATCAGCATCACAAAGCTACCCAGAAGCAAAATTCAGGCTAGAAAAAGGCAGCGCTAACCTATCATAGAGGTCCTTCCGCATCTCGATGTCCACCTGGTGCTCGGAGATTTTCTTATCAGCCTCGGAGCTGGCGTCGCGCATGGCCTTGTCAGGGAAGACGTGCTGCACAAAGTCCAGACCGGACTGCAGCAGGGCGAATCGGGCGTCGAACTCGGCCAGCGGCCGGGCGAAGTTCGCCACCCCGGCCTCCTGGATGCCGACGCCGGCGTAGCGATTGTAGAACTCGGTGGACTCGGCGATGAGATCCTCGGACAGTTTGGTCAGCTGCTCAGCCGAGTCGGGGAAAGACAACAGGCAGCCGGGTGGCATCTTCTTTGTTGTTGTTGTTGCCATGGTAACCACTAGCAGGTTTAGCTTAGGCTGGACGGAGACGGACAGTCGGCAGTAGCGAGCAGAGCGGAACGCTAGGCGAGAGGAGATTGAAGCGAGCTGCGGGGAGGGCGGAAGATTGGGGGGGGCGTTGTTAGGGAATTTCACCTAGCTCATAAATCATAGCGAAATCATAAATCATCGACTATTCTGTTCTATCTAGCCGTGTTGAAATGCTTTAGCACTAGACTGATTGATCAACTACATGCATAGGCAGGCGGCGAAGCAGACGCTGCTGTCTATGTACAAAATTGAGCGCAGCACTGGTTGACCAGCTTACTAAATAAGGATTTATTTTGTGGGAAGCTACGTTGTGGGAAAATATGTTAGTCAATGCTGATTATTGGTTTACCACGATTGACTGCGGAACTTAACCCTTACTATAGACCAAGACCTAAGCTAAACTCTAATCTAAACTCAAAACTGAACTAAACCTAAAAAACTAACTTAAAATGTAACCCTAACCTAAAACTAACCTTAACCTAACCCTGACCTAAACCGAATCCTACCCTAAACCTAACCCTAACCTAAAACCTGATCTTAACCTAAACTCTATCCTAAACCATAGTTACGCTCATATTAAACCCTTAGGCAGCCAAATTGCTGGCAGTCAGTTGCCATGCCCCCAATAAAACTATGCAGTACTAAAGAGAGCAAGTAGTTTGTCGGAACCCCTGGTTTCAGTCCATTAGCTTTCAAAGCTGACATCTTAAAGGGGTTTTTCAAACAAAGCGTTTAACTTCATCAATAAGCTGTGTATGTAAGCAGAGACAAAACTCGGAGAAGTTGACGTCATTGACAAATGGCTTTCTGGCTTTTAGCTAATATTTACTTTTTTTATATTGACAATTCCAGTTGGATAATGATCTGTTCTTTCGAATCCGTATAGTACTAATACTCTTCCGAATGCAGTGCTCATTTAACACCTTTTCCAAATAGATCTGAAAGCTTTGAAACCGGAAAATAAGAGAAAAACCAAAGCAATACAAGTTGTTAAATAAAGACTAAATTAAAGCCGGCCCTCTCAAGATATCGCGAAGCTGATAGGGCCAGTTTCGTGTGTTGGTATTGTATTTATAATTGATTGAAAATGCAAAATAGTTTTGAGTTCAGTAGCAATTAAAATGCGACAATGATAAGACTCGGTTTATAATAATCATACTAAATCAGGGGAAAGAGGAGAGACCATCACACACATGCAATCGGATAGAAATGCAGCACACCAATTCAGGTCACTTATACCGCAACTTGAGGGGGCCGAGGTAGATCAGCTACTCAGGCACAAATCCAAGTGAACATTGATGTCGGACTCTGGCATTTGCCTGCTGCAAACTGGACAGCTGACCAGCTGCTGGCTGACTGCTCCTATGCTGGCGGCGCCACCGACGCCATTAAGAGTGCCACTGACGCCATTAGGAGCGCCACCGACGCCCTTAGGACCGCCATCGACGCCATTAGAAGCGCCACCGAGGCCATTAGAAGCGCCACCGATGCCCTTAAGAGCGCCATCGACGCCATTAGGAGCGCCACCGATGCCATTAGGAGCGCCACCGACGCCCTTAAGAGCGCCACCGACGCGACTAAGAGCGCCACCGACGCCATTACCAGGGCCACCGACGTTGTTATAGCTAGAGCTGCCACCGCTGCCGCCAAGTCGAATGCCGACACCAGGAAACGCGGCATCGGCGGTGCCGACGGCAGCAGACACGGCGGCGCTAACAGAGTCGGCAGAAGCGACGCAAACGGCGCCATCTGATTCAGCAATAGCAGGTCGCCAAGATTTCGACTCCACAGAACCTACAGAAGGATCTGGGCCGCTGCTAGCAGGCGAGGCGGGAATGAACTGCCGTATGTCCGTCTGTCCAGCAGCCGGCCGCTTCGCTGGCCGCTCCCGTTGCTCATCTTTGCCGCCGTCGGCAGCCCGACTATTCTTCTTAGCCAACGGCTTCTTCTTATCGGCGAATCCTTCGGGCTCCTTGACTTTGACGAATCGGCCGCCGCAGTCGGCCTGATGACTGCGCCACCAGGTGTCGTTAGGCCCGGGCGCCCGGTTCATGGACCGGCGCACCCAGCCGTGGAATGGCGGCCGGTTCCGGCAGGGCCCCTCGCAGCGCCACCAGTGCTGCTTGTAGACGGCGACCTCGTCGTGAAAGCTGTGATAGACGGTGATGTTGGTGCCGGCAGCCGAGTTGATGCGGCGCATGTGCGCCAGAAACTGCGGCCCGTGCCCGTCACGGTCGCGATTATTGGCGGTGACAAACAGGTGCGCGTGAATCATCTCGTGCAGCAGGGTTTCGACTAAGTCGCGTCTGGGCCGCAGTTTGAGCAGCGGCTCGCTCAGTTTAATGCAGCAGAGGCCGCCGCGGCCCTCGTAGCAGCACAGGCCGGCGCACAGGGTCATGCGGGGGCTCCACTTCACCTCAACTGCGACCAGGCTGCCGCCGAAGTAGCGCCCGTTGAAGTCCAGAAACAGGGCGTGCACATTGGGCGTGGGGTCCACCAGCTCCCAGTTGGGGTCCACTAGCGAGCCGCCCAACTCGTTGCTATTGGCAACGGCTGCCTTGCCTCTCTGCTTCGAGTCATCCTCCTCCTGCTCCTGGGAGGCCAGGCGCAGGCACAGCTCTCGGTCGGCCGCCTCCGACTGCTGCTCCTCCTGGCGGTCAAGCAGCTCGGCTTCCAGCTGCCACTGAAGCGCCTCTTCTGGGCTCCACTGAAGAGATTGGAGAGAGATCTGGTTATGCGAAACTGATAGTATGTAACTATGCTAGTATGTACCTATGATAGTATGTAACTATGCTAGTATGTACCTATGATAGTATGTAACTATGCTAGTATGTACCTATGATAGTATGTAACTATGCTAGTATGTACCTATGCTAGTATGTAACTATGATAGTATGTACCTATGCTAGTATGTAACTATGATAGTATGTAACTATGCTAGTATGTAACTATGCTAGTATGTAAGTATGCAATACCGCAATAGACTAATAATAATTGATTACGCTTGCCCTAAAGGCCAGATGTGCAACCGACAGCTCAGTCGCAGCTATCGCGCGGCGCATCTGAAGGCTGCGTACGGCTGTTCAGTCCAAGGACTGGGGGGTCGCCACACACACCCTCAATTACCCCAGCCAATGCTGGCACCCATTTTACAGCTGTGTGAACAGAAGCAATGCAGAGTTAAGTGTCTTGCTCAAGGATACAAACTGTTCCAGTGGGATCAGGAATCGAACCCCCCACCTTCAAGTCGTGAGTCCGACGCTCTGACCACTAGGCTACAACCCCTAGTTGCATGACTGCGATAGACTGCAATAGACTGCAATGCTGCAATATATCATTGCATCCAATACACCCTCATTAACTACCTCGATCAGCCTTTATTAACTTGTAACTTACGAATAAAAAATAAATATTGATAACAATAACAATCGAGCTGCATACGAGGGTCACTCAGAAAGTTCTTAGCCTGAACACGAAAACAGCAACAAATGAACTAAAAAACGACTACAAGTGCTCAAAATACTCTCCACCGGCATTGATACAGGCTTGCATCCTGTGAAACCAGCTGTCGAAGCAATGCCGCCAATCCTCATCCCGGAGCTCCTCGATGATGTTTTTGAACTCATTTACAGCTTCTTCCGGTGAAGAAAAAACCTGGCCCTTCAGAATCTCCTTGCACTTCGGAAACAGAAAAAAGTCGCACGGTGCCAGGTCTGGACTGTAAGCAGGGTGAGTCATCAGCTAACCCCACAGTCAGCCAGAAACTCCAGAGTTTGAGCCGCCGTGTGCGCGCTGGCGTTGTCGTGGTGCAGAAGCACCCCACGCATTCCGCACCTTGGGCGCCTCTGGCTCACAGCAGAAAAGACTTTGGGCAGGCAAACCGTTGTGTACCAGTCAGCGGTGACTGTCTGGCGATCTTCAAGTGAAACGGAAGCCACATGCCCAGTGCGCATGAAGAAACAGGCCACCATCTGCTTGCCGACACTCCGGCTGCGTCGAAACTTTGTGGGGCTGTCCTCGTCTCCAAAGGTCCACATGGCTGACTGGCGCTTGCTTTCGGGGTCGTATTGATAAATCCAGGTCTCATCGCCCGTGAGGATGTCCCAGATACGCCGGCTGGTCCCGGATTCGAATTTCTGCAGCATGAATCGGCACCAAGCCACCCTGGTGTCCTTCTGCACGTCCGACAGCTGATGGGGGATCCACCGGGAAGCCAGCTTCCGCACTCCAAGGTGTTCGTGCAGAATGGCGTGCACACTCCCCGATCCAATACCGATCTCCTGCTGGATCTGCTGGTAGGTCACTCGCCGGTCAGCGGCAATCATGCTGGACACAGCGCAGATATTTTCTGGAGTCACTGCGTCACAGGGTCTCCCGGATCGATGTTCATCTTCGAGGCTTTCTCGACCTCGGCGAAACTCAGCGAACCAGTTTTTGACGGTTGCGTATGAAGGACATACATGGGTGAAAACGTTCTGTAAAGTTTGATACGATTCGGCCGGCGACTTGCCTTGCTTGAAGTGCAAGTACATCATTGCTCTGAAGTCGCGATTTTCCAGCTTCATTGTTGAATTGAAGAACTCAGGGGTTGAACTGACTTTAACTCGCTGCAGTGGACTCAAAAGTGGCTGCTTCTGTTTGAAATTTTTGCTGCGATACTTTTAAAAGTTGGTCTTTACCATAGACAAATTTCATGCTTCTACGTCTCGTGGATCCTACTCAGGCTAAATACTTTCTGAGTGACCCTCGTACAGCATCTTGCGCTGAAATGCGGAAGACAAATGGCTATTTATATAATTTTTTAAACAGAACTAGCAGACACACTAAACTGGCGTACGCAAAAAATGCACAGATACAAATTGAAGCCAAAGAAGCTTAGATAAGATACAAAACTATCGAAAAAGATTCCGGCTGATCCTCCCAGATGGAGCCGCAGTCTAGCTCGATTGCTATCGTAAAATGAGTATGCTTTTTAAACTTCACGATATCTTCTCAACATTGGGGTGGGGGCTGGCGAGGGAAGGAAATGCAGCTGCGTACATTGGGGTGGGGTCGGTGAGGGAAGGAAATGCGGCTGCGTACATTGGGGTGGGGGCTGGTGAGGGAAGGAAATGCGGCTGCGTACATTGGGGTGGGGGCTGGTGAGGGAAGGAAATGCGGCTGCGTACATTGGGGTGGGGGCTGGTGAGGGAAGGAATGCGGCTGCGTACATTAGGGTGGGGGCTGGTGAGGGAAGGAATGCAGCTGCGTACATTAGGGTGGGGGCTGGTGAGGGAAGGAAATGCGGCTGCATACATTAGGGTGGGGGCTGGTGAGGGAAGGAAATGCGGCTGCGTACATTAGGGTGGGGGCTGGTGAGAGAAGGAAATGCGGCTGCATATATTGGGATGTTGGCTGTAACAAAATGAGTGTTATGAGCTGAAGTTATAGGATTTACATACTATCTAAAACTAAAAATAGATCAGCCAGTCATTAGCAATTTTCCGGAATTCGCTTGATTATTAAAAGCTGTCCCGTAGTCACAGATTGTCCCATTCGATCAGCAGGAATCTCCGCTTGCTCAGCTTAATCAGCGAGGCGCCGCAGCCGGGCAGGACGCAGCTGTCGCGACTCAGCGGCGCGTCCAAAGCCGCTTTCGACTCCGCCGCCGACGTGTGACGCCGCAGATTCAGTGTGACCCGACCGGCGGACAATGCCTGATTCACCTGGTCAGGCGTCATCTGGCCGAGGCTTCCGTTGCCGCCATCCTCGGCTAGCAGGGACAGCAGCAGCTGGCGCAGACTGACGCCGTCGCGCCAAGCCAGGCGACGCCGACACGAGCTCAACCGGTCGCCGCCGCGGCTGGGACTTTCCGACAGCACGCCGGCGGCCAGGTCAGCCGGGGTCAGGCTGGCCAGGGCGGCGGAATCTTCGCCGAATAGTATGCTGGTCCACTTGCGGGCCGCCGCCAGCCCGGCTTCTGGAGGGATTGGCATGGTTTGGGACTGAGATAAGAGACTGTGTACGTGGGGTGGGTAGGTTGGAGTGCGCATTGGGGTGGGGGTGGGTGGGTTGTAGTGTACATTGAGGTGGGTGTATATGGTGGGGTGGGTGGGTTGGAGTGCACATTGAGGTGGGTGTATATGGTGGGGTGGGTGGGTTGGAGTGTACATTGGGGTGGGCAGGTTGGAGTGCACATTGGGGTGGGTGGAGCTAGAGTGTATATGAAAGGGTGGCACCGTACACTAATGTGATTACACAGACCGGGCCGCAGTATTAAGCGAATCCCTCCCAGCTCCCTCACCCCCATGCAGCAGCAATGTGACGCCATCGGCCAGCGTAGTCTGCGCCTCGTACCGCTCCGGCGCCGCTGCGTGTCGTTCGCAGAGTTCGGCCACCTGCCGATCACTTAAAAATGTGAATAGACGAAGCAAACGGCCCACATCGGCATCTGGCGTGTTGCGCAATCTCTGCAAAGCGGATAGAAAAAACAGGAGCCAGTCAGGTAACTTCTCAATGAACGTCTTAGAGTCACTCGCGTCGCCCCAGAGTCGCTTCAGATGACGCAGGTAAAATAGAAAAGGAGTGACTCTTAAGCGACTCTAAAACGAGATGTCACGGTACAAGTGGCCAAAAAATCGTTAGAGTCGCCCAAGAGTCAATTTGAGGTGTTTTGTTGTCCGCCACTCTGAAGCGACGATCTGGGGCGACGGTATGACGACTCTGGGGCCGTGGAGTCATAGTTGAGGCGTGTCAGAGCCCCTGCCTGTAGAGTCACAGAGTTGTGCATTTGAAGATCGAAGCGCATTTGCGTCGCATGATGAAGTTAAGTCACAGGTTTAGAAACACAGAACGATTCTTGGACGGCTCTTTCGCGACTCTTTTACAATTCTACAAATCACGTGACGCGCTTGTGACGCAATAGTCACCTCTCCGTCGCATTAGACGCGTTTGAGTCGCTAAAAAGTTACAAAACCCGGGATTTTTCAATGCCATTCACATTAATCAGCCTCGCACCTGGTAAAGCGCAAACGGTGAAGTTCGCTCGGAGCTCAGCCACACAGTGTCGGCCAGTTGGTCGCTTTTGCCCAGCTTCTGTCCATCGCTGGTGGTCAGCAGCGGCACGGTCAGACCGAAGGCGAGGACGCCTGACTGCTCGGAGCGGCGCAGGCAGGTCAGGCCGGTGTCGATGTTGCCGGTCTGGTCGTTGCCGCCGATCTGATAAATTGGATATATTTGAAAGATATTTAAAGCTAGTAATTACCATACACGCCATGAACTTAAGATAGATTTAGGCACCAACCTGCACCAGACATCCGTAAGTTTTGTACAAGTGCAACCAATCGTAGGCTTGGAACAGAGGATAGAGAAACTCCTTAACGCTCATGCCGTGCTTAGAATTCAGTCTAGTCTGCACTGAGTGCTTGCCTAGCAGATCGTGCAGCCGAGCGCCGCTTAGCTGACCGGAAAGAAATTCTGTGGCGCTCAAATTGGCATGCCAGGACTGGTTGTTGAGGACTCTGTGCAAGGGTTTTAATGAGTTGCAGAATAACAAATGCACACACAATATACACACAATAAGAAATTATTTATTGACTTAAACGTATTTGTTTTCGGAAGTTTTTTTCTATCCATATCTCAGT
>NIVC01001497.1:210000-270000 GCA_002269645.1 Macrostomum lignano
CAAACTACCTTAAAATCTCACCCGCTAGTCATCAAACTACCTCAAAATCTCACCCGCTAGTCATCAAACTACCTCAAAATCTCACCCGCTAGGCATCAAACTACCTCAAAATCTCACCCGCTAGGAATCAAACTACCTTAAAATTTCACCCGCTAGGAATCAAACTACCTAAAAATCTCACCCGCTAGGCATCAAGCTATCTTAAAATTTCACCTGCTAAGAACCAAGCTAATCAAAGTCTCACCCGCTAGGAATGAAGCCACCTCAAAATCTCACCCGTTGAAGATCAGTGTACCTCGAATTCCGCAAAAATATAGCTATCATCGTTAATATTGTTAGTGTTTGTCATGAAAACAGGCTCATTAAAGGTCGCACAGTTTAATTGGTCCATCAGGCATTTTGAATGCACGCAGCTATACAGAAAGCAGTAGATTTAACGGCTAGCAAATCAATTGAGTACAAATAAATACTGTAAAACTCAATTAAAGCGGCGGAAAGTACAACAAAAATGGACATGGCTAGATAGATATAATATATGACGATTCATACTAAACCCACTAATGTATAATTCACATTAATACTGATATGTCAGTTTTCACTTGCAAATTATAGAGATATTTTTAATAGTAGGTAGCTACCGTATACATATACATAAATTTATAAAAAATTGTGGAGATACTGAATTGCATTAGAATACTTGTCAAATAATAACTATTAATATTATTAATACGGTGTTGCAAAAGTTTACGGACTGTGTATAGGGTCGCTGTAGCCCAGTGGTCTAGCGTGGCGCTCTGAAGTGCCAGCGGCCCAGGCTCGATTCCAAGTGCAGTCACATTAATTTGGGGCTAAATTGAAATCTCGGCTTGGCTCTGCTCGTGCAATTAACGCCATTGAGGCCCAACCCCCAAGGCACAGTGAAGTGTACATGCCTAACGATAAATAAAGTTAGGGCCGCTGTGCACTCCTGTGTGAGTGTGTGCCTGTGCGTGTGACTGCGTACGTATCCGCGCGCTTGTGTGCCTGCTCAGGGGAGTCGGCGGAATGGGCAGTAATGCTTCTTGCCGTTTGTGTGACAATTTCGCTTAAAGTGCGCCAGGGTGCACGTAACCCCCCCCCCTGCCTCTGATAAATAACTCCAGACTGTATGCTGCCACAGACAACTCGCTGGTTGAACATCGCAGGGAAAATGACGAGAAGGCGAGGCACAGAGCAACTTGCACTTCGGCGCATTTGAAGGCTGCGTACGGCTGTTCAGTCCAAGGACTGGGGGTCGCCACACACCCTCAAATACCCCAGCTAATGCTGGCACCCATTTTACAGCTGGGTGAACTGAAGCAATGCAGAGTTAAGTGTCTTGCTCAAGGATACAAATTATTCAGAGTGGGTCGAGAATCGAACCCCTGACCACTAGGCAACAACGGCCCTCGTAGTAACGCTAACCTGATTAAGCTATCCATCCCTTTCATTAAAAAGCAAAGCAAAATGACCAGATTAAATTCCATTTTGAAAGCCAAAGAAACAAAGCAAACAACAAGAAACCGCAAAAACAAAGTTAGAAAAAATCAATAGCAGCGAAGAAGAAGAAAGAAGAACAAAGAAGAAATTTTTAAACGTCATTTGAATTTGAATTGAAGTCATTAAAATTGTTCAAGTGTCAACCAATTCTCGCCGCAGGCACCAGAGACAAAAAATATGATTATCATATTCTCAGCTTCAAACAATTTCAAACCAACTCATTACTGTTCTCACTGTTGCATAAGTCAGTCAACTCAAAGTTAAAAAATCTTATTCTGAAGGCACAGAGTATCAGCTTACTACGCCTAGCAACCTCGGGATTTGATAATAAGCATTGCTAAGGTATGCCGATTTATGCGGGTCGTTAAGCGATTTCAGGATCTCTGGCGGATTTGAAGTGGTTCTCAGGGGAATGGATTCAAGGCTGTTTTACCGGGGCGATTAGAGCCGATATTTAGAGTAAGGTGGATTCGAGGCGCATTTTCATGCGGGTGGATTTGAGATGGTTTTCATGCGGGTGGATTTGAGATGGTTTCATGGCGGGATTTGAGATGGTTTCATGGGGGGATTTGAGATGGTTTCATGGGGGGATTTGAGATGGATTCCAGGGGGATTTGAGATGGTTGTCATGGGGGATTTGAGATGGTTTCATGGGGGGATTTGAGATGGATTCCAGGGGGGATTTGAGATGGTTTCATGGGGGATTTGAGATGGATTCCAGGGGGGATTTGAGATGGATTCCAGGGGGGATTTGAGATGGTTTCATGGGGGGATTTGAGATGGTTTCATGGGGAGGATTTGAGATGGTTTCATGGGAGGATTTGAGATGGTTTCATGGGGATTTGAGATGGATTCCAGGGGGATTTGAGATGGTTTCATGGGGGATTTGAGATGGTTTCATGGGGGGATTTGAGATGGTTTCATGGGGGGATTTGAGATGGTTTCATGGGGAGGATTTGAGATGGTTTCATGGGGGATTTGAGATGGTTTCATGGGGGATTTGAGATGGATTCCAGGGGGATTTGAGATAGTTTCATGGGGGATTTGAGATGGTTTCATGGGGGATTTGAGATGGATTCCAGGGGAGATTTGAGATGGTTTCATGGGGGATTTGAGATGGATTCCAGGGGGGATTTGAGATGGATTCCAGGGGGATTTGAGATGGTTTCATGGGGGATTTGAGATGGATTCCAGGGGGGATTTGAGATGGTTTCATGGGGGATTTGAGATGGATTCCAGGGGGATTTGAGATGGTTTCATGGGGGATTTGAGATGGATTCCAGGGGGGATTTGAGATGGATTCCAGGGGGATTTGAGATGGTTTCATGGGGGGATTTGAGATGGTTTCATGGGGGATTTGAGATGGTTTCATGGGGATTTGAGATGGTTTCATGGGGGGATTTAAGATGGTTTCATGGGGGATTTGAGATGGTTTCATGGGGGATTTGAGATGGTTTCATGGGGGATTTGAGATGGTTTCATGGGGGATTTGAGATGGTTTCATGGGAGGATTTGAGATGGTTTCATGGGGGATTTGAGATGGATTCCAGGGGAGATTTGAGATGGTTTCATGGGGGATTTGAGATGGATTCCAGGGGGGATTTGAGATGGTTTCATGGGGGGATTTGAGATGGATTCCAGGGGGGATTTGAGATGGTTTCATGGGGGATTTGAGATGGATTCCAGGGGGGGATTTGAGATGGATTCCAGGGGGGATTTGAGATGGTTTCATGGGGGATTTGAGATGGTTTCATGGGGGATTTGAGATGGTTTCATGGGGGATTTGAGATGGTTTCATGGGGGGATTTGAGATGGTTTCATGGGGGATTTGAGATGGTTTCATGGGGGATTTGAGATGGTTTCATGGGGGATTTGAGATGGTTTCATGGGGGGATTTGAGATGGTTTCATGGGGGGATTTGAGATGGATTCCAGGGGAGATTTGAGATGGTTTCATGGGGGATTTGAGATGGATTCCAGGGGGGATTTGAGATGGATTCCAGGGGGATTTGAGATGGTTTCATGGGGGGATTTGAGATGGTTTCATGGGAGGATTTGAGATGGTTTCATGGGGGATTTGAGATGGTTTCATGGGGGGATTTGAGATGGTTTCATGGGGGGATTTGAGATGGATTCCAGGGGGGATTTGAGATGGTTTCATGGGGGATTTGAGATGGATTCCAGGGGGATTTGAGATGGTTTCATGGGGGATTTGAGATGGATTCCAGGGGGGATTTGAGATGGATTCCAGGGGGGATTTGAGATGGTTTCATGGGGGATTTGAGATGGTTTCATGGGGGATTTGAGATGGTTTCATGGGGGATTTGAGATAGTTTCATGGGGGATTTGAGATGGTTTCATGGGGGATTTGAGATGGTTTCATGGGGGATTTGAGATAGTTTCATGGGGGATTTGAGATGGTTTCATGGGGATTTGAGATGGATTCCAGGGGAGATTTGAGATGGTTTCATGGGGATTTGAGATGGATTCCAGGGGGATTTGAGATGGATTCCAGGGGGGATTTGAGATGGTTTCATGGGGGGATTTGAGATGGATTCCAGGGGGGATTTGAGATGGTTTCATGGGGGATTTAAGATGGATTCCAGGGGGATTTGAGATGGTTTCATGGGGGATTTGAGATGGATTCCAGGGGGGATTTGAGATGGATTCCAGGGGGGATTTGAGATGGTTTCATGGGGGGATTTGAGATGGTTTCATGGGGGATTTGAGATGGTTTCATGGGGGATTTGAGATGGTTTCATGGGGGGATTTAAGATGGTTTCATGGGGGGATTTGAGATGGATTCCAGGGGGGATTTGAGATGGTTTCATGGGGGGATTTGAGATGGTTTCATGGGGAGGATTTGAGATGCTTTCATGGGGGATTTGAGATAGTTTCATGGGGGATTTGAGATGGTTTCATGGGGGATTTGAGATGGATTCCAGGGGGGATTTGAGATGGTTTCATGGGGGGATTTGAGATGGTTTCATGGGGAGGATTTGAGATGGTTTCATGGGGGATTTGAGATGGTTTTCATGGGAGATTTGAGATGGTTGTCATGGGGGGTTTGAGATGGTTTCATGGAGAGGATTTGAGATGGTTTCATGGGGGGATTTGAGATGGTTTCATGGGAGATTTGAGATGGTTGTCATGGGGGGTTTGAGATGGTTTCCATGGAGGATTTGAGATGGATTCCAGGGGGGATTTAAGATGGTTTCATGGGGGGGATTTGAGATGGTTTCCATGGAGGATTTGAGATGGATTCCAGGGGGATTTAAGATGGTTTCATGGGGGGATTTGAGATGGTTTCCATGGAGGATTTGAGATGGATTCCAGGGGGGATTTAAGATGGTTTCATGTGGGGGATTTGAGATGGTTTTCATGGCGGGGGGGGGCGATGTGAGGCGGATCCAGGATAGTGTAAAAGAACGGTTCGAGTTGACTATAGAACTAAAAGACTGAAGCCGGTTATAACAACACTAATAAGATAGTTAAATCAGGAAACCCCTCGCAGCTGCGTGACCAAACCGATGACTTTGTCGACCGCCTCCTCAGGGCTGGCCAGCACCGGCACGTTGGCCCGATTGGCCACGTCCAGCAGGTACAGCCGGCCCCGATTGTAGTCCTTGACGGCGTCCGCCGACAGGTCGCAGCCGTCCCCGTCGCCGCCGCCGCCGCCGGCCGGGTACAGCTGCACGTGCAGCACGACTCGCCCGCAGCGGCCGATAAAGTGAGCGGCCTCGAGCATCGCCGCGGTTGACCAGGAGTCGCAGGTGATTACAAATAGCAGCACAAGGCTCTGGTCGCGGGCGCCGGATTCGTAGGATAGAAACCGGGACGACCAGTTTGACACCTGGATTCGGTTGAGCAGGGAACAGAGTAAGTCCCCGCAGTTACCTTGAGAGTATTTGCTTTGAAACTCACTACTAAATTTAATATTTATCACCAGAATCTCCCATTCCTCATTACCAGAATCTTCTATTCCTCATCACCAGAATCTCCCATTTTTCATAAGCAGAACCTCCCATTCCTCATAACCAGAATCTCCCATTCCTCATCACCAGAATCTCCCACTCCCCATTACCAGAATCTCCCATTCCTCATAACCAGAATCTCCCATTCCCCATCACCAGAATCTTCCATTCCCCATCACCAGAATCTCCCATTCCTCATCACCAGAATCTTCCATTCCCTATCACCAGAATCTCCCATTCCTCATCACCGGAATCTCCCATTCCCCATCACCAGAATCTCCCATTCCTCATCACCAGAATCTCCCATTCCCCATCACCAGAATCTCCCATTCCTCATAACCAGAATCTCCCATTCCTCATAACCAGAATCTCCCATTCCCCATCACCAGAATCTTCCATTCCCCATCACCAGAATCTCCCATTCCTCATAACCAGAATCTTCTATTCCTCATCACCAGAATCTCCCATTTTTCATAAGCAGAACCTCCCATTCCTCATAACCAGAATCTCCCATTCCTCATCACCAGAATCTCCCACTCCCCATTACCAGAATCTCCCATTCCTCATAACCAGAATCTCCCGTTCCTCATCATCAGAATCTCCCATTCCTCATAACCAGAATCTTCCATTCCCCATCACCAGAATCTCCCATTCCTCATAACCAGAATCTCCCATTCCCCATCACCAGAATCTTCCATTCCCCATCACCAGAATCTCCCATTCCTCATCACCAGAATCTTCCATTCCCCATCACCAGAATCTCCCATTCCTCATCACCAGAATCTCCCATTCCCCATCACCAGAATCTCCCATTCCTCATCACCAGAATCTCCCATTCCCCATCACCAGAATCTCCCATTCCTCATAACCAGAATCTCCCATTCCTCATAACTAGAATCTCTCATTCCTCATCACCATAATCTCCCATTCCTCATAACCAGAATCTCCCATTCCCCATCACCAGAATCTCCCATTCCCCATCACCAGAATCTCCCATTCCCCATCACCAGAATCTCCCATTCCCCATCACCAGAATTGCTGATTGAATCGCCCCTCACCTGGGGATTATAATAGGAGATGCCGGCAGCCTGCAGCCTGGGTATCGCCGCATCGTCACGCCAGCGGCTCCGGCCGCACGTGCCGCCCAAGAAGACGTCATAGATTGGCGCGGCCGCCGACAGGGCAGACGCCGGTCCAGTTAAAAGCCGCTTAGCAAACGCCAGCGGCCAGGCCAGCGCAGACCAGAGCCAGTCGGTCCAGTCCTCGCGGCCGGACTCGCTAGAGTACAACAGACACAGGTCGGCAAAGCTCACAGCCTGGCCAGGCTCGGGCAGCACCGACATGTCGAAACTGTCGCAGTCGTTGCGCCGACGCCCAATAACGCCGCCGCCGACGCCGCCGCTCATTGTCTCCAGGATGAGGCCGGCTGCGTCAGCCGAGATGCGGCCAGTCCGGCCAGTGTCGTGACAGCGGAACAGCTCCCAGAGCAGGGTGAGGGTGCGGCTGACCGGAGCGGCCGAGTCCCACACTGGGCTGACGCCGTCATCTGGTGACAGCTTGGTTACCGACTGCCTCTGTTGAATGAGCGCGAAGTTATGGGGAGTGCGGAATGTTAACCAGAATCTATAGATATATTGATTGTGAATTCATCGATTTTTCATTTTCTAATTTTCTAATCGTGGTCTCTAATCCCCTAATTGTGGTCTCTAATTCACTAATTGAGGTTTCTAATCCCTAATTGTGCACACTAATTGTGGTCTTTAATCTCCTAATTGTGGACTCTAACCCCCCATTTTGATTTCTAATCCACTCATTGTGGTTTCTAATCCCCTAATTGTGAACTATAAATCCCAAATTGTGGTTTCTAATCCTCTAACTGTGGCTTCTAATTCCCTAATTTTGCACTCTAATCCCCCTAATTGTGGCTTCTAATCACCTAATTTTGCACTCTAATCCCCTAATTGTAGTATCTAATTCCCTAATCCTGACCTCTAAGCCCTTGATTGTGGCCTCTAATCCCGTAATTGTGGTCTCTAATTCCCTAATAGTCCGTTTTTCATCAGATCCCAACTATCGGCTATTTTTTCAAATCCCCTAATTATGAACTCTTTTACAGGGTCCCCAGATTTCAGATCAGATTCCGAGACTTGTTGCTTCAGACACTTGAGCAAAAAAACTTACAGGCTTCTTAAATCCCTCTCACCTGTTTGACAAGAGTTTTGACAGCCTGCAGCGCGGCTGGCAAGCTGTCAAACACGGGAATTTGACAGCGCTCAACCAGATCGATGAGGAATAGGAGACTGCGATGGATCGACTCCTGCTCCCTGTTTTAAATAAAAGTTGCATTTATGACATTTGCAATATCGCTGAAAATTCATGACTCAGATGTACTCAACACCCATCAACCATTGACCAAGATTTACCATCGGCAATTGGCAATGCGGCTCTTGCCAGTGGTGCAGGCGTCCGGTATAACCAGCACCAGGTTGCGGCCTTGGCCAGCTAAGTAGGCCGACTCAACAATAGAGGCGATGCCCCTGGTGCGCGGGTCCAGCACAAACAGAAGCACAGAGGCGTTGTCCTTGGCTGTGTTCTCAATGTCGATCAGTTGCGGGTACCACGAGTCCACTTGCTGCGAGATTTGGGAGGGGGGGCGGATGGCTCTAGGGATTGAAATTACAAAGTTTAAAGTAGCGTCTGTGCTAGCTATGGAGTTTATTAAAGTCATGTATGAGTATTATGCGACAGTCACGCAGGTATTTGTCATGCAACATCATTTGAAGATAGCAGTCAGTTGAAGGTCACGAGATGGTAAGTGATGGCCAGTTGAAGGTCATGAGATGGTTAAAGTGATGGCTATTTGAAGGTCACGAGATGGTTAAAGTGATGTCCATTTGAAGGTCATGAGATGGTTAAAGTGATGTCCATTTGAAGGTCACGAGATGGTTAAAGTGATGTCCATTTGAAGGTCATCAGATGGTTAAAGTGATGTCCATTTGAAGGTCACGAGATGGTTAAAGTGATGTCCATTTGAAGTTCATCAGATGGTTAAAGTGATGTCCATTTGAAGGTCACGAGATGGTTAAAGTGATGTCCATTTGAAGTTCATCAGATGGTTAAAGTGATGTCCATTTGAAGGTCACGAGATGGTTAAGGTGATGGCTATTTGAAGGTCACGAGATGGTTAAGGTGATGGCTATTTGAAGGTCACGAGATGGTTAAAGTGATGTCCATTTGAAGGTCATGAGATGGTTAAAGTGATGTCCATTTGAAGGTCACGAGATGGTTAAGGAGATGGCCATTTGAAGGTCACGTGATGATCATTGACGTTAATCTCACAATAAAGATCTCTTGTTAGACAAGATCAGACACAGAAGCCAGAGACTCACCGGGTTATAAAAGCTTATCCGTTCTTTGACTAGAAACGGCACGGCGGTGTCGCTGCGCCACGTGGTCGGATTGCAGGCTCCGCCTAGAAACACGGAGCAGCGCGGCTCGTCGCTTAGCAACGGCCTGCCGCCGCCGCCGCCGCCGCCAACGACGACGACTCCGCGCCGTAGACTGGGACGGCGCCATCTGCCGAAGCCGACACCGACGCTAGATCTTCGACGATAAGCGACGCTTGGACCCCCGGCCGGGGCCGATGCGCCGATGCTGAAGCGACTTTTCTTGCGACGATTTTTCAGACAGCCGACCAGCACGCAGAATAGCTCGAATGAGAAGCCGCCGCCAAGTCCGCAGCCGTTGGACCGACTTTGCCGGCTCCTGCTGGCTCGGAGTGCCGCTTTCAGGCTGACCGGGAAATCGCTGCACTGCAGCTCCAGTACTGTGGGGGGGCGGTATGTTTGAGTTTAATTTAAAATGAATTTTAAATACGAGGTCATGGCAAAAACGTGAATAGAAGAATCTCGTTCACGTTTTTCATGAATTTTTTTTCTCGCTTGGGATCAGATTGGCTTTTGTCAGTTATCGTGACGCTAGTCCGTAAAGAGGCAAGCAGTCATGCTTATTCCGATGAAGCTTTCAGCACGCAGGTATACGCTCACACTCACACACGCTTATATACACACACTCTCTCACATACGTTTACACACGGTGAAACTCGCTCAAACCCGCTCACACACATTCACACACGCTCACACATGCTCATACACGGTCATTCACGCTCACACACGCTCATACATGTTCAGAACGCTCACACACACGCTCACACTCTCACACACGCTCACACTCTCACACACGCTCACACACTTTCACACACACTTTGTGTACAAAAGTACAGCAAAATTAGCAAATTTAGGACACTCACTCTGCGACCTGCTAGGATAGATGCCAAACCGATGGGCAGCCTTTTGAATTCGTTGCACCAGAGGGCCGCCTCGGTCTGTCCGGGCCGCGCTGTCCAATTCGTAGCGATCGAATGCCGCCCTGAGCTGCCTGGCGAGTTTATTTTAGTGTGTGTTGGTTTTTTTAAACTACTTATATGAATCAATAAATCAGTAGCTAAGTACGAATATAACATCAAGAAGTTATTCTATTCTTACTGTAAAAACTTCGATTTCATCTATTGGCAATAAAGTGGGCAATTAGGTCCGTAGCTACTTTTAAAACTTTAAAACAGTTTTAATTAACAAGCTAGGCGCAGTATAAGTGCACCGCTTGTTGACAGCGCGCCTGTCTCTGACATACAGTGCTGACAGTGGGCTTTTATAACAGAACTGAAAGTTTACGAATAAATAATTAAAAGGAATTGATGTATAATTAGAATAAATAATTAAAAGGAATTGATGTATAATTAGCTAACCTTATCATTTTGGTTTGATTGGGAGGTGGAAGACCTGGGAGAGTGGTGGAGGATCTGGGAGGGTGGTGGAGGACCTGGGAGGGTGGTGGAGGACCTGGGAGGGTGGTGGAGGATCTGGTAGGGTGGTGAAGGATCTGGGAGGGTGGTGAAGGATCTGGGAGGGTAGTGAAGGATCTGGGAGGGTAGTGAAGGATCTGGTAGGGTGGTGAAGGATCTGGGAGGGTGGTGGAGGATCTGCAAAGGTGATGGAGGATCTGGGAGGGTAGTGAAGGATCTGGTAGGGTGGTGAAGGATCTGGGAGGGTAGTGAAGGATCTGGGAGGGTGGTGGAGGATCTGCAGGTGTGAAGGATCTGGTAGGGTGGTGAAGGATCTGGGAGGGTGTGAAGGATCTGGTAGGGTGGTGAAGGATCTGGGAGGGTGGTGGAGGATCTGGGAGGTGGTGGAGGATCTGGGAGGGTAGTGAAGGATCTGGGAGGGTAGTGAAGGATCTGGTAGGGTCGTGAAGGATCTGGTAGGGTGGTGGAGGATCTGCAGGGTGGAGGATCTGGAGGGTGTGAGGATCTGGGAGGGTAGTGAAGGATCTGGGAGGGTCGTGAAGGATCTGGGAGGGTGGTGGAGGATCTGGGAGGGTGGTGGAGGATCTGCAAAGGTGATGGAGGATCTGGGAGGGTAGTGAAGGATCTGGGAGGGTAGTGAAGGATCTGGGAGGGTACTGAAGGATCTGGGAGGGTCGTGAAGGATCTGGTCCTTCACTTAGCCAGCACTTAACTACTATTCGCTAAAAATTCACATATTTCTAATAAGCTAAATCTCTTTGCACAGAGACACACCCAGAAAAGAGATAGGCAGACACAGTGAATTGAAGCAAAATGTATTATTTCAGAAAATAGAACGTTGTTTTGTTAAAAGAACTTGCGCCTCTTTGCAGTTTATTTTATAGCGAATCAATAGTGTATATAAAAAAACAGTATAGTTATTGAACAAGGCTTAAGAAATAGTGTACATAAAAATCAAATCAATAAACTGTATTTTTCAGAGGCGGCACACATTGTATTTTACACTAGTAGTATTTATCACAGAAGGAATTTAGGACGGAACCGCAAAATATATTACTACTAGTAGATCAAACGAGGCGGAAAACCAAATAGGAAGGGAAGTTTAAGTAAGGTAGCCGAATAAAGAGTTGGAGTGAGAAGAATAGAGAAATAAAAAAGTTTTGCTACAGCTTTTAAAGTACACACAGTGAATTTCTCCAATCAGTTGCATACTCAATGGACCTCTCCCTTTTGGCCATAGACTATGAAGAGCAAGTCTTAAAAACAGCTTGATTCTCCTACTACTAAGATTGCCTACTGAACAGTAGCAAGTAAAGAATATAAAGCTAATTTCTTTTAGTGTGTTAAAAGTTCAACTCACGCGAACTTTCCCAGTGCTTGAAGTGCGTTTAACAATGAAAATCCTTAACTATAGCATAATTTAGTCTCAATAAAACATCCCAGTCGAGATTCCTCCAGTTTCTCTATTCATAGCAGCCGCATCAAGCTGCTAGGCGTGCCGGAGGCGGCGGCAGCGTTGCCCCCGTGTCCGGCGCCGCTAGTCGCTTTGCTGCCGGTGCCGCTGGAACGCATCCGGCCTCGACTGCCAGCGGCTGCGGCAGCGGCGGCTGCAGCCTCCGCCTCCTGCTGCTGCCGCTTCCTATTGAGCAAGTAGGCCTGATAAGCGCCAGGCGGCAGCGTCGCCGAGGCGTCCGTCCGTTTAGCGGCCGATTCGCGCACCTTGTCCTGAAAGGTCGGGATCTTCTGGCGCGGCCTAGGGATCAACTGCAGCGAGCCCGGCTTGCAATGGCTCGGCACGCCGACCTCAGGCAGCGTATCGGCCGAAGCTGCCGTCTCCGCCGCCGGGGCCTCGTCGTCATCGTCTGCATCGGCGATCTCGTCCAGCGGCACATCCTCCTCAGTGTGGTGCGTCACCGCCGTGTCCGGTCGACTGGCCGATCGCCGCTCGGCCGCCGTAGTCGGCAACCCGGCCACCGCCTCGGCCAGCAAGTCGCGCAGCCGACGCAGCAGACGTTCGCCGTCGGCCTCGCCGACAGGCATCTGCAGTGCCTGTTTGAGAATATCGGCTGCGGCGCTGACGCCGGCCCGGGCGGCCTCGTTCTCGGCTTCGGCTCTGCTGAGATCGTCCTCGGCGGCCCGTTTCAAGGACTCCTGCTCGTCCAGCTGTTGGGCCAGCGATTCGATCTCTTCGCGCTGCTCTTCTACCTATATAAATTTTAGATTATTGAGATTAGACACTGTACTCGTTGTTGCACGCGTAATTGTTTTGTTTTCCTGTTAATTTATTGACTTTTTGCAGTGCTTTTTTGCATGATCTCTACCCCACCACTCCCTTCATCTCTACCCCACCACTCCCTTCATCCCTACTACACTACTGCCTTCATCTCTACTCCATCATTCCCTTTATCTCTACTCCACCACTCCCTTCATCTCTACTCCACCATTCCCTTCATCTCTACTCCACCATTCCCTTCATCTCTAATCCACCATTCCCTTCATCTCTACTCCACCATTCCCTTCATCTCTACTCCACCACTCCCTTCATCTCTACTCCATCATTCCCTTCGTCTCTACTCCACCACTCCCTGTATCTCTACTCTACCACTCCTTCATCTATCTGTCATACATCACTACCTGTGCATTCCTAATCAGAAGAATTCTCCCCCTCCGCACTTGAATTGCCCGGAAACAAGCAGCAACGAAGACTCAGAAAGACAAACAAGAAGCCCCGTAACCGCACCTGAACGCGCAGGTTTTCGCTCTCCCGTTCCATGGCTTCCATTTCGGCCTCGCGTCGCTTGAACTCGTCAACAAGCAGGTCGAGCTCCTTCCGTTTCTGGCGCAGCATCAGTATGATGCGCTGGTGGCAGGCAAACTTAGTGGCCGACTCTTTCTGGCCGCGCTCCAGCTCCGCTATGCGACGGCGCTGCTCGCGAAGGCGCTTACGAATCTCCGCGTTCTCCTCCATCAGCTCCACCTGATCACGGGTTGGTTGTATAATCTGTATTGTCTCTAACAAATCACAATAGGCTTAATTTAGGTTTAAAAATAGAAATTAATAGCAATACACATAGCACCTTCACGCTGACTCCTGAGCACATTCAACAAGCTCGCCAATACTGTACGCAGGCACGCACTCATACACACGCTCACACAGGGTGTACAACAGCTCTATCTATTCGTCAGACATGTACACTCTCTTGGGGGCTGGCCCTCAAGGGCACGACAACCCATCGGCCAATTTTTGTGCACACGAGCCCCAAATGAACGCGTTTGCGCACGGAATCGAACCACGGGCTCGTGACGCGAGAGTCAGACCCGTTTACCTCTGAGCTGCTCCTCCCCCAATACATCAATCATTTGAAATTTAATTTAAAAAGTTGCATATTTCATAGAGCTGCTAGCCTATTACAGCTTCATTTTGCACTCGCTTACGGTGCTTGTCTAGAGACATACTCAGCCGTGAACTAATAATAATAACTGATTACACCTGCACTGACGGGCAGATTTGCAACTGGCAGCTCAGCCGCAGCTATTAATTGCGCAGCGCATCTGAAGGCTGCGTACCGATGTTCAGTCCAAGGATTGGGGGGTCGTCTCCATACACAGTCTCAACTACCCCAGCTAATGCTGGCACCCATTTTACAGCTGGGTGAACTGACCCACTAACTTGCTCACCTGTTTCTCAGACATCTTGAACATCTGCGATTGTATAGACACATTCTCTCGAATAGTTCGCTTAGTAGTTTCGGCCATTTGTTTGTTAGAAACTTTGCGAAAATCCGCCGCCACGTGGTTAACTCGGGTCACCATGTCCTTTTTAAGCCGGTCTCTGTCCAGCTGGCGGGGTTAAACAAACAATCGTAGAATAAAATCACAAATTTAAATGGAAAATTTGACATAAAAAGTAACAAAAAAATCAGTGATAATTTCCTACCAGATTTTTAGCGTGAATCCTCTGCTTAGCAGCCTCGTGATCCTCCAGCATCTTGTTAAACTCCTCAGTGAGCGCATTGTACCTGGCTATGATGACTTCGCGATCCCGTTTAAACTCTTCTAACGAGGCTAATTTGGTTGCGGCCAAGTTGTTCTCGCTGGTCAGCTGGTCCTTCATCTCCTGGAACTCGGTGCGAAGCCGCTGCAACAGCTGCTCCCATTCTTCTTTTTTCTGCTCCTTGAGCTGGCGCTGACCGGTGAGTCGGTCCTGCAGCTCGGCAATTTCGTCGTCCCTCTGCTCCATGGTCTTCTTGAGAAAGGCGACCGAGTCTTGGCGAGTCTTGCTGCTGTCCTCGAATGCGCTGAGCAGCTGGCTGTTCACCTGCTCGAGCTGGCGGTGCTTCTCCTGGTAGCGAGCGAGCCGGCGCTCCCAGTCCTGGATGTGCTCAAGCAGCTGCTCAAGCGACAACTCGTAGCTATAATCTGGCCCCTCCTCTTCTTCTTGCTCCTCGGCTTCGTCTTCTCGCTTGCCTTTGCTAGCCTTCTTGCCAGCTTTCTTCTTTGGCGGCATCTTTTCTTTTCAAAGGCTGATTGACGTGCAGATAGTTGATTAATATTTGGTGGCTGACGAGCATGCAACAGGAGGTTAAGTGCTTTATGTTAATACGAGGGTGTCCATTCAGCGTGTGTCTCTTAGTATCTATCTATGTGTCCTAGCATCCGTCTATGTGTCCGTTTTAGTGTCTCTTAGTATCCATCCATGTGTCCTAGCATCCGTCTATGTGTCCGTTTTAGCGTGTCTTAGTATCCATCCATGTGTCCTAGCATCCGTCTATGCGTCCGTTTTAGTGTGTCTTAGTATCTATCCATCCATGTGTCCTAGCATCCGTCTATGTGTCCGTTTTAGTGTCTCTTAGTATCCATCCATGTGTCCTAGCATCCGTCTATGTGTCCGTTTTAGCGTGTCTTAGTATCCATCCATGTGTCCTAGCATCCGTCTATGCGTCCGTTTTAGTGTGTCTTAGTATCTATCCATCCATGTGTCCTAGCATCCGTCTATGCGTCCGTTTTAGTGTGTCTTAGTATCCATCCATGTGTCCTAGCATCCGTCTGTGTGTTTCAGTGTGTCTTAGTATCCATCTGTGTCCTAGCATCCGTCTATACACCGTTTGAAATAAAGCAGAAAGAAGACAACCGCAGAAGCAGAAGCCCAGCTGCAAGCCAACTACGCATCAGCTCTCATCTCATATCAAGCCGACGTTTGGGGGTGTTTCAAAAGTAACGAGAATTTTGTTATAATCCATAAAAATAAAGACTTTCTGTGACAATATTTGCGTTCTCCGAGATTTTATTTGGTAATATTCAATAATATCCCGTAAAGTCTTTATGTCTATGGTTTATACGAGATTACACATGCCTTTTTCGGGAGTTATTTTCATAAATCCCTCGGGCCTCAGGCCCTCGTGATTTATACAAATAACTCCCTCAAAAGGCATGTTTAATCTGATACATAACTTTTGATGGGATGTACGTATGAACCTGAAATTTTCACCCAACAATATGAACAACTAAAAGCTTTATATTTTAAGCCTTATATAGCTGCAAGCAACTGTGTAACCGTAAATGAAAATCCATGCCTCGAGATTGAAGATTACGATTTTTGTCTATGGCAAAAAGACTCAAAAAGTTTAAAATTTGAAGGCGTTTAAACTTCAAATTGTTTGAAGTTTAAACAATTTGAATTTAAACAATTAATGGTTGTTTAAACAATTTAAACAACCATAGACAATTGCAAAAAAGCAATTGTCTATGGTTGCTGAGTCTATGGAGCAAACACACATGGGAAGGAATCGGTTTGCGCGCAGTGTTCAGCCTGGCTAACATTAGTCTATGGCCAAAACTTGTGTTGAAATCAACAGGCTCTTATGGATTCTTGTGCAGTCAACTTTCATGGGAGAGTCAATTGCTTGTTTGTCTTTTTCTCACTTTTTTTCTCTAACCTTTATGTACATAACACTGGCCTGTTCACACGCGCTCCTTCGAATAAACTTTTTCTTGACCACATCATGGAGCTGAGATCCGCAGCTTTCATTTGAATCAAGTTACAATTGAAACGGACTGAAATTATGTCCGCTAGAAGACATAGTAGCAAGGGTTCCGGAACTTTTGACGGACAGTAGTTTCAGTGCATTATTGCAGTGTGTGAATTCTCATAAACGGTGATCACATCAGCTGCAAGCTGGAACCCGCACTCATCGGGGTCAGGCAATAATTCATTGGGTAAACAATAGCGCTAAACTCTGTGCATGCAATCCCAAATACAGGAAAAGAGCCCGGCGTGGGCTACAGCATGTACATGTATACGCTTCACTGCCAATCCAGTTTTTTTCGGATAGAGAGGAGATGGGAAAGAGACTTTTGGTTGAGGCTTAATCGCTAGGCAAATATGCATACCTAATGTGTACCCACATCAGTACGGGCTTAATTACCTAAATGTATGTACACTCAGTGTCGCTAACAGGAGGCAGTAATGCCGGATACAGAATACGAAACAATTCTGCATCAAACAGGTGCTTGCATATTAATGGCAGTATCTACTAAATTGGGAAATAATTTTATACCTATATGTGCGAGGATAGATCAAATTGGATGAAACCTAATGTTGTTGCTAAGGGAAAATCTTGATAATAATTGTGGTAGCTAGCGTGCAAGTGCACTACAAGAAATGCATATACGAGTATACGCCAGGTCGCGTACAGCAGAAGCTCAAGCCTATACGTAGGCAGTATTAAAATTGAAACACAGCAGCAGATAGGTATGAGAGGCTGAATGCAGCAACTGTAAACTAGCCAATGAACAACTGCCTGTATAGCCTCTAATTGCATCTCACTGGCTGCCAAGCGCAGGGGAAGCTGCAGAAGAAACAAAGAGAGGAATGATAGCAGCATATAAGATATTTCTGCCAAGCTGTCCAACAGAGCGCCTGAAAACGCAGCAAGCGAACAGGACTAGTTCGTCAAACACTTCTTATTAACAATAGGAGCATTTGAAGCGGCTATAGCGAGTAGATTTCTAAGGCGAGACTTAACTGTAACTAAAGAGCGCACAAGCCCCCAACGCAGCCATGGCTGACAGTGACGCGCGTAAGTGGCTGCTCTGCTTCTTTTGCGTACACATTTCTGTCATAGTTTTCTTCTTTCAGTTCTTTTCAGTTCGTTCATTTCTAACTAATTTCTTTTGCTGCTAGTGATGATTGTGATGATACTTTTTTACATTAACGAACTTCAACGAACCACGGTCAACTTGTCATAGAGTTACGAAACAACACCTCCTATTCAACACAGAACTGAAGGCAGTATTCTCTTATTTTGATCGGGACGGCACTGGCAAGCTGGATGTTAACGAGATTCAAGAGGTGCTTAACGCACTCGGACAGTGCATGACGCCAGACGAAATCAAGGAAATTATGCAGAAGGAGGACATTAATTGTAAGCTGAATTTATCAACTAATTTAGCACGATTTTGTCTGCCTTATAAACAATAAATTAAAAACCCACAGCTGACGGAGCAATGGACATCAAGGAGTTCATTTCGTTCTTCAAAAAATATGGCAAAGAAGCTAATAAAATAAGTCGGGAGATTCGCGACGCCTTCAAGGTAACGCTTTTATTCTTCTGTCAAATTGCTTAATAAAACGTGCCCATTGGCACGTTGGCAGCAAGTTTCAAAATAATCGAATTTTAAGGACGTCAAGATACGAGTATCAGCGATTCTTTCCGAAAATCTGGACTTTCAAATACGCGATCTTTTTAATTTTTCGAGTTTAAAAAATTTAAACCAACGGTTTCCCGATCGTGCAAGTTGTCAATCATAGTACGCTCGTTTTTTTCTCTTTATCATTAGATTAACCGCCCTTCGTAACTTTTATGAAAAAAGCTTGATATTTTGTCTTGAAGACATTGGACAAAGTGCTTTGAATTCCGTATGCCTTGAAATATGCTAGTACTTTATACAGCCGTTCTATTGATAGTCTTAATTCTATTAATCCACGTCTCACTACAGAAATTCGACAAGCAAGGTCGCGGCTACCTGACCCAGGCCGACTTGGAGAAGATTCTGACCCAGACTGGCGCATTTCCATTCAGCAAGGAGGAGGCCGAGATGTGCTTTAAAGCATTCGACACCAACAAGGACGGCAAGATGGACTACGAAGGTAATAAATAATACGGATCGAACTTATGTTGTCAAACTAGGAAGGGTCTTCAGATAGTTTAAGATATTTCAAGTCCTTAGTATAACAAGAGTTATACCCCTCTAGTGGTGTCCCTCCGGTGTTAAACCCGTCTAGTGGTATGTCCCTCCAGCATTATACCCATCTAGTGGTATGTCCCTCCAGCATTATACCCATCTAGTGGTATGTCCCTCCAGCATTATACCCATCTAGTGGTATGTCCCTCCAGCATTATACCCATCTAGTGGTATGTCCCTCCAGCATTATACCCATCTAGTGGTATGTCCCTCCAGCATTACACCCATCTAGTGGTATGTCCCTCCAGCATTATACCCATCTAGTGGTATGTCCCTCCAGCATTATACCCATCTAGTGGTATGTCCCTCCAGCATTATACCCATCTAGTGGTATGTCCCTCCAGCATTATACCCATCTAGTGGTATGTCCCTCCAGCATTATACCCATCTAGTGGTATGTCCCTCCAGCATTATACCCATCTAGTGGTATGTCCCTCCAGCATTATACCCATCTAGTGGTATGTCCCTCCAGCATTATACCCATCTAGTGGTATGTCCCTCCAGCATTATACCCATCTAGCGGTATGTCCCTCCAGCATTATACCCATCTAGTGGTGTGTACCTCCAGCATTATACCCATCTAGTGGTGTGTACCTCCGGTGTTATACCCCTCTAGTGGTGTGTCCCTCCGGTGTTATACCCCTCCAGTGTTATGCCCCTCCAGCATTATACCCCTCTAGTGGTATGTCCCTCCGGTGTTAAACCCCTCTAGTGGTATGTACCTCCGGTGTTATATCCCTCTAGTGGTATGTCCCTCTGGTGTTATACCCATCTAGTGGTATGTCCCTCCGGTGTTATACCCCTCTAGTGGTATGTACCTCCGGTGTTATACCCCTCTAGTGGTATGTCCCTCTGGTGTTACACCCCTCTAGTGGTATGTCCCTCCGGTGTTATACCCCTCTAGTGGTATGTACCTCCGGTGTTAAACCCCTCTAGTGGTATGTCCCTCTGGTGTTATACCCTCTAGTGGTATGTCCCTCCGGTGTTATACCCCTCTAGTGGTATGTCCCTCCGGTGTTATACCCCTCTAGTGGTATGTACCTCCAGTGTTATGCCCCTCCAGTGTTATACTCATTCAGTGTTATACCCCAGCAGTGATATATCCTCCAGTTTTTCAGTGAGTAATGCTTTTTTAAAGAAATTCTAATAATTCTTTATACCCACAACCCAAACTATATTGTTGCAGAGTTTGCCAACTTCCTGTGTGCCATCTGCCCGAGCTTTGACGATCTGGAGAAGCTGAACAATAAGTGAAAAAGCGTGAATTCAATGACAGTAGAAATGAACCTATCAGTAACAGCCACGCCAGTTCAAAACTATTTTGACCTATACCATGCTAATCCAACACGTTTGCCTAAAAAAAGACCCTACCTAAACATTGGCTAATTTGCTTCTGTTAAAACATTTAAAATAAATAGATAAACAACAAAAGTAATAAAAACGCATTGTGACTACTGTTAGTAGTGCAAAATTCAAGATTTACTTTCTTTCAATTAACCACGCAAAAGGAAGAGCAACACTACAGGCAACAATGGGTTTGGTTACTTCACATGGCAATGACTAATAAACGTCAGGCTGCTATAAAAACTACTCAGCACCAAGTTAGTACTGTTTAGTAGATAGAAGAGTTAATATAAAGCAATAAAATTCTAACAACCGGATTTAACAGATTTGCGACTGCAGATAAATTTGAAACGGGTCATGATTAGCAAGAAAAAATGCGTTATTACACACACACACACACACAGAGAGAGAAATAGATAGATAAGATAGATAGATAGATAGATAGATAGATAGATAGATAGATAGATAGATAGATAGATAGATAGATAGATAGATAGATAGGTAAATAGATAGATAGATAGATAGATAGATAGATAGATAGATAGATAGATAGATAGATAGATAGATAGATAGATAGATAGATAGATAGATAGATAGATAGATAGATAGATAGATAGATAGATAGATAGATAGATAGATAGATGGATATAGATACATAGGTATATAGATAGATAGATAGATAGATAGATAGATAGATAGATAGATAGATAGATAGATAGATGGATATAGATACATAGGTATATAGATAGATAGATAGATAGATAGATAGATAGATAGATAGATAGATAGATAGATAGATAGATAGATAGATAGATAGATAGATAGATAGATAGATAGATGGATATAGATACATAGGTATATAGATAGATAGATAGATAGATAAATAGATAGATAGATAGATAGATAGATAGATAGATAGATAGATAGATAGATAGATAGATAGATGGATATAGATACATAGGTATATAGATAGATAGATAGATAGATAGATAGATAGATAGATAGATAGATAGATAGATAGATAGATAGATAGATAGATAGATAGATAGATAGATAGATAGATAGATAGATAGATAGATAGATGGATATAGATACATAGGTATATAGATAGATAGATAGATAGATAGATAGATAGATAGATAGATAGATAGATAGATAGATAGATGGATATAGATACATAGGTATATAGATAGATAGATAGATAGATAGATAGATAGATAGATAGATAGATAGATAGATAGATAGATAGATAGATAGATAGATAGATAGATAGATAGATAGATAGATAGATAGATAGATGGATATAGATACATAGGTATATAGATAGATAGATAGATAGATAGATAGATAGATAGATAGATAGATAGATAGATAGATAGATAGATACATAGGTATATAGATAGATAGATAGATAGATAGATAGATAGATAGATAGATAGATAGATAGATAGATAGATAGATAGATAGATAGATAGATAGATAGATAGATAGATAGATAGATAAATAGATAGATGGATATAGATACATAGGTATATAGATAGATAGATAGATAGATAGATAGATAGATAGATAGATAGATAGATAGATAGATAGATAGATAGATGGATATAGATACATAGGTATATAGATAGATAGATAGATAGATAGATAGATAGATAGATAGATAGATAGATAGATAGATAGATAGGTATATAGATAGATAGATAGATAGATAGATAGATAGATAGATAGATAGATAGATAGATAGATAGATAGATAGATAGATAGATAGATAGATAGATAGATAGATAGATAGATAGATAGATAGATGGATATAGATACATAGGTATATAGATAGATAGATAGATAGATAGATAGATAGATAGATAGATAGATGGATAGATAGATAGATAGATAGATGGATAGATAGATAGATAGATAGATAGATAGATAGATAGATAGATAGATAGATAGATAGATGGATATAGATACATAGGTATATAGATAGATAGATAGATAGATAGATAGATAGATAGATAGATAGATAGATAGATAGATAGATAGATAGATGGATAGATAGATAGATAGATAGATAGATAGATAGATAGATAGATAGATAGATAGATAGATAGATAGATAGATAGATAGATAGATAGATAGATAGATGGATATAGATACATAGGTATATAGATAGATAGATAGATAGATAGATAGATAGATAGATAGATAGATAGATAGATGGATAGATAGATAGATAGATAGATAGATAGATAGATAGATAGATGGATAGATAGATAGATAGATAGATGGATAGATAGATAGATAGATAGATAGGCACACAGAGGGGACACACTCACACAGACACAATCAATCTAGCACAGACTGATGAATTCAATTGGACTAAATTAAATTAATAAATTGCACTTTAATAAAATATTCTGCGGTAAGCAGGCTGGGGAAACAGCGATTCAGTGGTTAAAAAGTATATAAATGGTATTGGTGAATTACTTGTGCTTCACAGCAAGCAAGTGCAAGTAAATCTGATTTAATTGAGGCATGCAGCATAGGATCATGACAAAACCGGATGGTGAAGGGGTTACAAGTTCACTTCGCTATTGCTGATCTTGAGCTCACTGAGAATATGAAAAGAAGACAACCTAATATCGAGAATATGGATGACTACATCTCCGAGACCTTTACATCATAAATTATCTCATGCTCTCTCTCTCTCTCTAGATGACTAAAGGATCACGGAACCTCGAGATAATTCCACGATGTTCAGATCATCTCTTGATCTTTTCTAACTACTGCAGATCTTTAGATCATCTCTTGATCTAGTCTAACAATTGCAGATCTTTAGATTATCTCTAGATCTAGTCTAACAATTGCAGATCTTTAGATCATCTCTAGATCTAGTCTAACAATTGCAGATCTTTAGATTATCTCTAGATCTAGTCAAACAATTGCAGATCTTTAGATTATCTCTAGATCTAGTCTAACAATTGCAGATCTTTAGATTATCTCTAGATCTAGTCTAACAATTGCAGATCTTTAGATTATCTCTAGATCTAATCTAACAAAGCCAGAGATCTTCAGATCAACTTTAAAATCTATTCTCAAGATTAAAACAACACGGATAGCTTATACTAAGCCTGTAATATCATTATACAGTACAGTAGCTACTAACCAACAATACACCGAAACAATGCCAATAAAGTTAACAAAACTACTAACAAATCAATCAATCAGTTTTGACAGCAGCTGGTCGCAGCAGGCGCAGCATTAGCAACACTATCATGACAGCGTGACAGCAGTGCAACAGGCCGCTACTAAAGCTAGTTGACGGATAGGTGTTCCAGCACAGCTCTATACAGCCTAGCAACAGTAGCTGAGGAGCGGCGGGCAGCCTGCACCGCCAGACCAGATAGTGCAAACTGTGAAAATACCAAACGTAGAACTGATAATGCAGCGATCTGGCACAGACAACGCCGATAAAGTTACTAACAAACAGCACGCAGGCAATGTCTTCAACTGTTGGCAAAACTGTCTCTCCTCGCTGTTTCTCAGCCGCTTGTAGAGGATGGAAACGAATTAATCGACTAATAGAGAGCCGGCGAGTTCTGGCGTAGGCCAATAGAAAGACCAACAGCAGGGTCAGATGGACAGTCAGCAGGCCAGCGTGGAACAGCCGATTATGAAAGACAGCCTCGGGCAGGAAGCGCCAGTTCACCGTCCATTTAAACAGGAATTGTCTGGAGAATTCGAAAGCCCGGCCAAGGTAGGCGGACGTGCTGTAGGTGAGAAACGGGGCGCCTAGCAACAGTTGGATTAGGGCGCAGACAGACAGCTGGCCGGCCACCTCCCAGACGTGATGACGCATGAGCAGCAGCAGAAGAAGACCCGGCGCGTACAGCAGGATGTTCATCTTAACGGACACGGCCAAGCTGTACAGCACACAGCCAACGGACCAGCGATCGTATAGGAAGCAGAGCAGAGCGGCGTGAAAGAATAGCATAGCAACTGGATCGTTGAATAGACGCAACAGGTGGATAGAATGCACTCGATAGGATAGGCAGCACATGAACACTAACAGGTAGGGCGGTACCCGGCCAATACGGCGGTAAATTAGCAGAACAATAGCAGTATTGGTCAGGTAGATAGCAGCGAATGCGCACTGAGCAATGAGTATCTGACTGCCCCGATCTGTCAAATAGTACAGAGCCGAATAAAAGTACACGAATCCGGCCGGATACACGAGAGGCCCGGTGTCGCCGCTAAGCAGACGATAGTCTCTAGTACCATTTAGGAAGCCTTCAACTTCTTGCATATAGGCTCGCCAATCGATTTCTGTGTACGGCACGCGCCAGACGATCAGGGCGCAGACAAGAATTTCGGCTAGTAGCAGCGGCACCGCAACCAAACCGGTTGCGCCCGGTTCCGTTAGCAGATAGCGCGCCCATTCTACTGGGGTACGCGAGGCCAGCTTTTGTCGGCAAGAATTTATTAGAGAGCGAAGGCTGCCGCTAGCAGACGAGGAAGCTGACGCCGCCGATTTCGGCTTGGCTGGTCGACGGGGCGGCGGAGCCATCGGATGCGGCTGGAAGATGGGTGAAGTGAGGCTGCGATTAATAAGCGTCATCACGATTGTAAGAGACAATTTAAAGTGATTCCGGAGACAATCTGGGGCGATTCTAAGAGGCAACTCAAGTCGATTCTAAGAGGCAACTCAAGGCGATTCTAAGAGGCAGCTCAAGGCGATTCTAAGAGGCAGCTCAAGTAGATTCTAAGAGGCAACTCAAGGCGATTCTAAGAGGCAACTCAAGGCGATTCTAAGAGGCAACTCAAGGCGATTCTAAGAGGCAACTCAAGTAGATTCTAAGAGGCAACTCAAGTCGATTCTAAGAGGCAACTCAAGTCGATTCTAAGAGGCAACTCAAGTCGATTCTAAGAGGCAACTCAAGGCGATTCTAAGAGGCAACTCAAGGCGATTCTAAGAGGCAATTCAAGGCGATTCTAAGAGGCAACTCAAGTCGATTCTAAGAGGCAACTCAAGTCGATTCTAAGAGGCAACTCAAGGCGATTCTAAGAGGCAATTCAAGGCGATTCTAAGCGGCAACTGAAGGCGGTTCTAAGAGGCAACTCAAGGCGGTTCTAAGAGGCAGTTTAAGGCGATTTTAAGAGGCAGTTTAAGGCGATTTTAAGAGGCAATTTTAAGGGAAATCTTTAAACTTAAGAAAAACGAATTGCAAAACTAATCACTAAAATTATTCAAATTAAAATATAGAAAAACAAAGGCACGTAACAGATTTATTCTGAAACTACACAAATAAGAAATTAAATAAGGAAAAACATATAAAAGGCACGGTAAGATAAATAAATAGAAAAATAAATATTTCCACACCATAGTCCCTAATATTTTAGTAAGAATAGGCCAGAGACAAGTTATTAAGTTAGTTAATTCAGGCAGTTATAAAAATTTACATAGATACGGGTAAAATCGGGTCCCAGTGTGTTATCACAGATATTGATAGATCTCAAAAAACATTAAAGGACGTTACAGAAAAACCAAAACTTATTAAAAAAGAATAAATTTCAATCGGCGATTAAAACGGCGTTGGAATATATGGACGGATTTGGTGGTAAAAAAGTACACGCGTACATGTACACAGCAGATACGGGGATCAGTAGGTAACAGTACATAAAGCAAGTCTCTACATTATCGAACCAGTAGTGTACTTTAAGAGTGCATCAGCTATGCTATCCAGTACAGTTGAATAATCAATCGTCCTCTGGGCAGAATGTCTCAGCGGCATCTTCCAGAACCTTCTGCGGATCGGCCAGCTTAATCTGATAATGATGACGATGGGGTATAATAAGGGATTTAGAAGTTCGTGAACAGACGGTGTAGTACGTTTTGTAATACATTAAGAGCCCTAGTAAGTCTCATTACGAAAATAAGGCTTCTTAAGCAGCATCTCTGAACTAGGATTATTATCCCAACCCAGTACCAACTCTGCATTGGGATTATAACCCATCTGGCACCTACCTTGTACTGGGATTATTATCCCCCCAGCACCTACTTTGTATTGGGATTATTATCCCACCCAACACCTATTTTGTATTGGGATTATTATCCCACCCAACACCTACTTTGTATTGGGATTATTATCCGACCCAACACCTATTTTGTATTGGGAATATTATCCCACCCAACACCTACTTTGTATTGGGATTATTATCCGACCCAACACCTATTTTGTATTGGGAATATTATCCCACCCAACACCTATTTTGTATTGGGATTATTATCCCACCCAACACCTACTTTGTATTGGGATTATTATTCCACCCAACACCTACTTTGTATTGGGATTATTATCCCACCCAACACCTACTTTGTATTGGGATTATTATCCCACCCAACACCTATTTTGTATTGGGATTATTATCCCACCCAACACCTACTTTGTATTGGGATTATTATCCGACCCAACACCTATTTTGTATTGGGAATATTATCCCACCCAACACCTACTTTGTATTGGGATTATTATCCGACCCAACACCTATTTTGTATTGGGAATATTATCCCACCCAACACCTATTTTGTATTGGGATTATTATCCCACCCAACACCTACTTTGTATTGGGATTATTATTCCACCCAACACCTACTTTGTATTGGGATTATTATCCCACCCAACACCTACTTTGTATTGGGATTATTATCCCACCCAACACCTACTTTGTATTGGGATTATTATCCGTTTATTTGTAAAGGTAAAAATATCACGTGCAAGGCTACCTTTGCGTTGGGATAACAATGTCCCACCAATGCCTACTAGAGCAATGGGATAGTTTCGCAGTATCTAGAAAGCCCATCATCATCAGCTGCACTCACCTCAGAGATGGGATACTGAGTAGGATTAGCCGCCTCCTCCCGCCCGAAGTCGCTCATAGCTCCGCACTTGGCCACGTCGTCCTTCCAGACGCCCTCATAGATCTGGCCAGTGCTCAGATAATAAAACTTGCCCGGCCCGTTCTTTTTATCGTCGCGCCATTCGCCTTCGTAGCGGTTCTCGTTCGGCAACCGCAGCATGCCCTGGCCGCAGCGCTGGTCGTTAAGCCATTCGCCTTCGTACACGGACCCGTCTGCGTAGTACATCCGGCCCCAGCCGCTGCGCTTATCGGCGTAAAATTCGCCCTCGTAATATTCGTTCTCGCCGTACCAATTCTCGCCGTAGCCGTGCCGCTTGTCGGCCTTCCAGCCACCAGAGTACTGCTTCTTATAGCCGGCACCATTGGGGAGTGGCACGCTGTACACGCCGAATCCGCAGCGACGACCGTCACGCCAGTCGCCTTCGTACATGGCGCCTGTGCCTTTCCACACCTGGGTGCCGCGGCCTTGCTTCTTATTGGCCTCCCATTCGCCAGTGTATTCGTCGCCTCGAACCGAATAGATTGTATTGCGTAATCCGGCTTTGTCAGCCTTTCTATCCCATTCTTTCCACAGCGGCTCGGATTGAATATCGCGCCTATGCGGCATGCCTTGACGATTATTTCTGCTGCTGTTGGCCATGCAGTGTAGATAAATATAGTGTTTGAGTTTTGCTTCACTACTACTTAATAGTAGCATTTATTGGATATTGTTCAAGGATGTTGCAAAGTACAATGTTGATGATTGTAGAAGACCTGAGAAGGGCTGCTAGCAACGTGAGAAGGGCTGCTAGCAACGTGAGAAGGGCTGCTAGCAACGTGAGAAGGGCTGCTAGCAACGTGAGAAGGGCTGCTAGCAACGTGAGAAGGGCTGCTAGCAACGTGAGAAGGGCTGCTAGCAACGTGAGAAGGGCTGCTAGCAACGTGAGAAGGGCTGCTAGCAACGTGAGAAGGGCTGCTAGCAACGTGAGAAGGGCTGCTAGCAACGTGAGAAGGGCTGCTAGCAACGTGAGAAGGGCTGCTAGCAACGTGAGAAGGGCTGCTAGCAACGTGAGAAGGGCTGCTAGCAACGTGAGAAGGGCTGCTAGCAACGTGAGAAGGGCTGCTAGCAAAGTTTAAAAGCAATTTTTTAAAAGAATAAAATACAAGCAAAGCTAGGCACAGTCAATAAAGTCGTTCGACAATAATTTTTATTGAAATGGCACATTACAATTAAAAAATGAACAAATGTACTTTTTTACAGAACATGGCATATACGGTCGTAGTACTTAACACTTAGATAAGAGCCCATTGAAAGTGAGACTATTGGTAATATTATAAATTACTTTGAGTTTATTGTCTGCACGATAAGCAGTCTTCAAATTTTCACTGATGTAGAGCCGCAGGTTGCGTAGGGTAAAGAATTCAATTTATACCAGTCAGGTTTATCAAACCTTTTAAGGTATACAAAATGCTAAAAATAACGGATGAAGTTAATGAAGCTGAATACACTTTGAATGCCAACACTTAATAAGCAATGTAATAAAATATTACTAGTAGTGACCTAGAGGCCCAGAATTTGTTTCGTATCTCATAGCAAACCGGAAGTGACTTTAAATCTCTCGAAACTGATCAATTGTTACTAACCGGAAGTGATTTTAAATCTCTCAAAAACTGATCAATTGTTACTAACCGGAAGTGACTTTAAATCTCTCAAAAATTGATCAATTGTTACTAACCGGAAGTGACTTTAAATCTCTCAAAAATTGATCAATTGTTACTAACCGGAAGTGACTTTAAATCTCTCAAAAACTGATCAATTGTTACTAACCGGAAGTGATTTTAAATCTCTCAAAAATTGATCAATTGTTACTAACCGGAAGTGACTTTAAATCTCTCAAAAATTGATCAATTGTTACTAACCGAAAGTGATTTTAAATCTCTCAAAAATTGATCAATTGTTACTAACCGGAAGTGACTTTAAATCTCTCAAAAACTGATCAATTGTTACTAACAGGAAGTGATTTTAAATCTCTCAGAAACTGATCAATTGTTACTAACCGGAAGTGATTTTAAATCTCTCAAAAACTGATCAATTGTTACTAAACGGAAGTGATTTTAAATCTCTCAAAAACTGATCAATTGTTACTAACCGAAAGTGATTTTAAATCTCTCAAAAACTGATCAATTGTTACTAACCGGAAGTGATTTTAAATCTCTCAAAAACTGATCAATTGTTACTAACCGGAAGTGACTTTAGATGTCTCAAAACTGATTAATCGCTACCAACCGGAAGTGACTTTAAATCTTTCAAAACCGATTAGTTGTTACAAACCGGAAGTGACTTCAAATACAATATATAAAAAAACTGATGGCTCATTAACTAACCGGAAAGTAAACGGTATCTAGCCTAAAAAACGAAGGTTTTTTTAATAACCGGAAGTGGCATTAGAATTTGAATAACTGATGAGTAACAGAAAGTGGCATAATCGGATCCCATAAAATCCACAGATTAAAGTCTTAATCCCACAGTCTAATAGTGCCGTCCCAACCGGAAGTGACAACTTTGCTAGTCTCGTACGGCAGCCAGGCAGATGACACGCACGGTCCGTCGTGTGCCTTCCACCTGGTGACAATGCGCTGCTTCTTCCAATCCCAGATAAACAATTTGCCGTCTCCGTCGCCAGACATTAGAAATTTCATATCGGGCGAGAAATCGATTGAGCAGGCATAGCCGGCGGCCATGTGGCCTTTGAAGCATTTCTTCTTCATTTGTTTCATGCCTTTGTGCACGTTGAACACGACAATCTGATTGTCTAGCGATTGGCACACCAGCCATTTGCCGTTCGGGCTCAGCGTAACAGCCGGCATGGAGTGCATGGACGGGTCGCTGACATTGTTGTAATCAACCGGGATGTCCCATTCCCACATGCGCAGGCTCTTATCGTCCGAGGTGGATACGAATCGTTTATTATCGTCAATAAACGTGATGGTATTCACTGAGCCAAGGTGCCTGTCGTATTCTTGAGTCACCTCGCCGGTTCGAGTGTCCATGCAGATGATCTTTTTATTATTGCAGCCGGCTAGGAAAAAGTTGGCCTTATCCGGGTCCGGGTTGAACTTGACGCAGTAGGGCACGTGACCGAGGTCCCAGCGGTCCACGCACTTGCCCGTCTCCGTGTCCCACAGCTTCACGTAGCGATCGTAGGAGGCCGACAGAAATTGGCTGCCGTCGTGACTGCAAGCGGGGAGATGGAGTTTGTTTGATATAATATAATCCTAGCTATACTGATGCTTATTTCGGGACACTAGCGACACTGTTTCGGGGAAATAGCGACACTGTTTCGGGGAAATAGCAAAACTGTTTCGGGGTAATAGAGACACTGTTTCGGGGAAATAGCAAAACTGTTTCGGGGTAATAGAGACACTGTTTCGGGGTAATAGCGACACTGTTTCGGGGAAATAGCGACACTGTTTCGGGGAAATAGCAAAACTGTTTCGGGGAAATAGCGACACTGTTTTGGGGAAATAGCAAAACTGTTTCGGGGAAATAGCGACACTGTTTCGGGGAAATAGCAAAACTGTTTCGGGGTAATAGCGACACTGTTTCGGGGAAATAGCGACACTGTTTCGGGGAAATAGCGACACTGTTTCGGGGTAATAGCGACACTGTTTCGGGACACTAGCGACACTGTTTCGGGGTAATAGCGACACTGTTTCGGGGAAATAGCGACACTGTTTCGGGGAAATAGCGACACTGTTTCGGGGAAATAGCGACACTGTTTCGGGGAAATAGCGACACTGTTTCGGGGAAATAGCGACACTGTTTCGGGGTAATAGCGACACTGTTTCGGGGTAATAGCGACACTGTTTCGGGGTAATAGCGACACTGTTTCGGGGTAATAGCGACAGTGTTTCGGGGAAATAGCGACACTGTTTCGGGGAAATAGCGACACTGTTTCGGGGAAATAGCGACACTGTTTCGGGGAAATAGCGACACTGCTTCGGGGAAATAGCGACACTGTTTTCAGGTTATAGCGACACTTTCGGGACACTAGCGACACTGCTTTGTGAGACTATCAAGGCATTTAATTAAATTGTGCTTCATGCATACTCGTAAGTTGGCCTAAGGGGGCGGGGTTTCATGTAGGATTATCCTTTATCAGGCAACAAATTTTTGATAATTTTTGCTACAAAAATAATGCAACACAAAACCCACCTGAAGCAGGCATCCCGAACTGCCTGCCGATGTCCGGAATAGGTGCGCAATAGCCGGCGCTCCTTGTACAGTTCGAACAGCTTGAGCTTGGAGTCCATGCCGGCCGATAGCAGCAGGTGGCCAGTGCGCGGGAACAGGCGGATAGCAGCCACGCCGCGATCATGCGCTTTAACCCATTCATGCAGCTGCCGTTTCGGTAGGAAGCACTTCCGGGGCCCCTCGTCTGACCGGAAATTAACGCCGGCATCGCGCGGCGGCTCCAGCAAGCTTCGGCCCTGATAGTCGGCCATAGCCGGCACGTGCATAGTGGTCTTCTCCTCCACCGGGGTCTCCTCCGGCCGGCGCTTGTTCTTGGCCTTCTTAGCCAGGTACTCCTGCATGTACTCGCGATCCTCCTCTGGCGGCGCCGCTACCAACGCTTCGTCAACGAATTTACCCCACGGCCCCAGATAGCCTTCAATATCGGCCGGATCATTGTTAGTCCGCCGTTTCCGATTGTCGCCCGGCCGCTTCTTGACGCCTTCAAAGACTGTGACTGCGCCGCTGGCGGCGCCTCTGGCCGTGTTGCCAACCATAGAGTCGGCGTCGATGCTGGGATCTGCGGCGTAGCCGTAACTATGAAAAGTTCGACGCTGCGTCTCGAAATGAAAATCGTTCATGTGGCTGGGCTCAACAAAGCCGGTTAGGGTGTTTTTTGGCGCGGTCGACTTGCCGGGCACCTGCGGCCCGAGCACAGGAGCGAACAGCTCGTCAGCCTTGGGATTGTAGGCCAGCTCCTTGCACGTGGGATCTAGTGCCGGTCGGGAATCCCTAGTGGCCTGTTCGATTCCGCTAACGTCGGGCGTGAGATCGAGCTTGGGCACTAGCGAGCTGTGCGTCACTGGCCGGGTTGATAGAGACGGCTGTGATGGTTGCTGCTGCAGCGGCTGAGCCTGGGGCGCAGAATCCGGTTCGCCTTCGTCAGAGGAAGCCTCATAGGAGACTAATGATGCGGCTGCCATCCTTCATGCAATAGAAGAGCAGGGAAGTTCATTACAATAGTTAGTACGAGCAGAAATGTTGCCTAGAGAATTCAACTTGGATACCATGTGTGCTGGGATCATGAGATGCTGGGATCATGAGATGATATCATGTGATGCTGATAGCATGTGATGCGAAGATCATGTGATGCTGATAGCATGTGATGTTGATAGCATGTGATGCTGATAGCATGTGATGCTGATAGCATGTGATGCTGATAGCATGTGATGCTGATAGCATGTGATGCTGATAGCATGTGATGCTGATAGCATGTGATGCTGATAGCATGTGATGCTGATAGCATGTGATGCTGATAGCATGTGATGCTGATAGCATGTGATGTTGATAGCATGTGATTCTGATAGCATGTGATGCTGATAGCATGTGATGCTGATAGCATGTGATGCTAATAACATGTGATGCTAATAACATGTGATGCTAATAACATGTGATGCTGATAACATGTGATGCTGATAGCATGTGATGTTGATAGCATGTGATTCTGATAGCATGTGATGCTGATAGCATGTGATGCTGATAGCATGTGATGCTAATAACATGTGATGCTAATAACATGTGATGCTGATAGCATGTGATGCAGATATGATTTGACGCAGATTATGTGATAGTGAAATCATGTGATGCTGAGATCATGTGAGGATGGGATCATGCAATGATGAGATCATATGATGCTGATAGCATGTGATGATGAGATCATGTGATGCTGACAGCATGTGACGCTGATAGTGAAATCATGTGATGCTGAGATCATGTGATGCTGACAGCATGTGACGCTGATAGTGAAATCATGTGATGCTGAGATCATGTGATGCTGAGATCATGTGAGGATGAGATCATGTGAGGATGAGATCATGTGATGCAGATATGATTTGATGCAGATTATGCGATAGTGAGATCATGTGATGCCGAGATCATGTGATGCTGAGATCATGTGATGATGAAATAATGTGAATGATGTGATGCTTTGGTCATGTGATTAAGTCAGGCTGTGATATTGTCAGTGACACTAACTAAACGGCTACTTTGAGTATTAGAATAAGTTTAGGTAATTTAATTATTATGCACTAGCTTTTGTATGCAAAGATTTGAAAGAAAAAAGTAAAGCCAAAGAATTCTGCTATTCGTAGCCAATAACAGTAGCGATATAAGTATTTATATGCAATTAATATCAGGTATGAACTGCGCGGAATGGTTTCATTAAAAAAGCAAAAAAACATATTTAAGCAAATTAATACAGGTGCAGAAAAACCTTTAACCGATCCCCAGCCACCAGGTGAAAGTGTGCGGCAAGGAATACGAAAGTTTAAAAATACAGGATTAATAACCCTTGCCTAGCTGACATAGTATAGTTAGCAAGTAATCAGAAAGCAGGTAAAAATGAAGGACTAGAGATATACCGCAGGCGCATGACATAATCAGGTACAGAATTGGCAGAGATGTTAATTTCAACTTTCACAGCAATGTTGGCCGTAGCCCAGTGGTTAAGCGCGGCGCTCTGATGCACCAGCGGCCCAGGCTCGATTCCAAGTGCAGTCACATTAATTTGGGGCTGAATTGGAATCTCGGCTTGGCTTTGCTTGTGCAATTAACGCTTTTGAGGACCAACCCCCCCCAAGGCACAGTGAAGTGTACATGCCTAACGATAAATAAAGTTACGTGTGCCTGTGAGTGTGTGCCTGTGCGTATGACTGCGTACGTATCCGCGCGCTTGTGTGCCTGCTCAGGGGAGTCGGTGGAATGGGCAGCAATGCCTCTCGCCGGTTGTCCCATGCACTGGAATATTGCTAAACGAAAATTGAAAATTCCCAATAGCAGAATTTGTACAATTTAGTGGCACAATAAAAACAAACAATAAGGGTTAATTAATACATAAATTACAATCATTCTCATAATACCGTAAAAACCACCTCAGAAGAAAGAAGAAACAAAGGCATACACAGTCTAAACGATTGAGTCCGTTTTTGTTAAACAGCACTGGCCCGACTTTGGCGATATGTAGCGAAAGTAATAAAAAACAAAGACAAAATTTTGGGGAGATTACACTGTTCAATTAGAAAAAAATCAATATAAAAACTACCTAGATTTTTAACGATAACTTTAAATTTAACCAAGGCGTCTGACTTATCATAATTGAGCTGGTAACGATCTCCAAGATTCCAAAAGCATTGCATTGAAAAGCTGGACAGAATGGCAACAAAGAAAAAAAATTGATAAATAGAAAAACAGAGAACGGAGAGCGGCGGTGCAATTCTGGGGTACTTTTTGATACTAATTTGATAAACAATTTTTATAACAAAGGTTGCCCAGCACCGCACAACAGGAGGAAAATAATTAAAAAATAAGATCTAGTCGCCAAATTATTGATCGATTGAAATAGACCGAACTGCAGATTTTGATGCGCTGAATAACCAACAGCCAAGAATTTCGGCGACGAAGTCAATTCTGCTTTTCAGTCTGCTTGAGAAACTTCAGTCTTGATTTGCCTGCGCTTCGGCCCGTAGCTGCTCAATCTTCTTCATTGGCAGAGACTGCGGCACTTTGAATATTTGCTGAAAGTTAAAGCAATGCATTACATTCAATAATAATAATCATAATCATCATTATCATTGACTACACCTGCCCCAATCGGGCCAGATGTGCAACCGACAGCTCAGCCGCAGCTATTGCGCGGCGCATCTGAAGCTGGGTTTATTTTTTGTGCGTAGAGTGTGCATATGCACCTTAAATTTAAAAATTGCACCCTGAAATTGAAATGTAGGTGCAGTTTAAGTGCAGTCTCATAACATATATTTCTATTAAAGCCTCATCTGCACTGCTTTAAAATAAGAAAAAAATGCACTTTGAGCCTTAAAATTGCACTATGAAAGTGAGCATAGGGTGCGATTTTGCACCTTGTCTCTGGCAAAAAAGAAAACCCTGATCTGAAGGCTGCGTACGGCTGTTCAGTCCAAGGACTGGGGGGTCGCCACACACACCCTCAATTACCCCAGCTAATGCTGGCACCCATTTTACAGCTGGGTGAACTGAAGCAATGCAGAGTTAAGTGTCTTGTTCAAGGACACAGATTGTTTCAGTGGGATCAGGAATCGAACCCCTGACCTTCAAGTCGTGAGTCCGACACTCTAACCACTAGGCTACAACCTTGTATGTCACTGAAATCAGTTACTAGTGTGTCACTGAAATAAGTCACTAGTGTGTCACTGAAATCAGACGCCAGTGTGTCACTGAAATCAGTTACTCTTGTGTCACTGAAATCAATCACTAGTGGGTCACTGAAATCAGCCTCTAGTGTGCCACTGAAATCAGTTGCCAGTGTCACAACCTACTATTTTAGAAAGTAAGTTACAAAATGAAGCAAGGCATCTCACCGGAATGAAGGTGTGACAGTGCAGCACATTCCGGTCCTGCACCATCTGTTGGAAAACTTTAATCGCGCTGGGCAGGTCTCGACAACCCAGCAGGGCGTTCTGATTCAGATGGATCAGCGTCAGGGCTACGCGGAACAACACTTTGGAGCCTTCGAAGAACAGCACGTCCCAGATGCGGTAGACGGTCTGTGGGAATTTACGAGCGTACAGTCACTGTTGTTTATCAGTTCTCATTCCCAGCTCCATTTCATATCTACCGCGAAAGCTATCTGTTGGCCAGGGGGGGGGGCTTGTCTTGCAATTCACACAAGACGCCAACCCTCAAGGCACAGAGTGTACATGTACATGCTAGAATCAGGGCCGCGGTACAACCAAATGACTAACAAACAAACTAACTAACTGACTAACTAACTAACTAACTGACTAACTAACTAACTGACTAACTAACTAACTGACTAACTAACTAACTGACTAACTAACTAACTGACTAACTGACTAACTAACTAACTAACTAACTAACTAACTAACTAACTAACTAACTAACTAACTAACTGACTAACTGACTAACTAACTAACTGACTAACTAACTAACTGACTAACTAACTAACTGACTGACTAACTAACTAACTGACTAACTAACTGACTAACTAACTAACTAACTAACTAACTGACTAACTAACTGACTAACTAACTGACTAACTAACTGACTAACTAACTAACTAACTATCTGACTAACTAACTAACTAACTAACTGACTAACTAACTGACTGACTGACAAACTAACTAACTGACTGACTAACTAACTAACTAACTGACAAACTAACTAACTGACTAACTAACTGACTAACTGACTAACTAACTGACTAACTAACAGACTAACTAACTAACTAACTGACTAACTAACTGACTAACTAACTAACTGACTAACTGACTGACTAACTAACTAACTGACTAACTAACTGACTGACAAACTAACTAACTGACAAACTAACTAACTGACTGACTAACTAACAGACTAACTAACTGACTAACTAACTGACTAACTAACTAACTGACTAACTAACTGACTAACTGACAAACTAACTAACTGACTGACTAACTAACAGACTAACTAACTGACTAACTAACTGACTAACTAACTAACTGACTAACTAACTGACTAACTGACTAACTGACTAACTAACTAACTGACTAACTGACTGACTGACAAACTAACTAACTGACTAACTAACTGACTAACTGACTAACTGACTAACTAACTGACTAACTAACAGACTAACTAACAGACTAACTAACTAACTGACTAACTAACTGACTAACTAACTAACTGACTAACTGACTGACTAACTAACTAACTGACTAACTAACTGACTGACAAACTAACTAACTGACAAACTAACTGACTGACTAACTAACTAACTGACTAACTAACAGACTAACTAACTGACTAACTAACTGACTAACTAACTAACTGACTAACTAACTAACTGACTAACTAACTGACTAACTAACTAACTGACTGACTAACTAACTGACTAACTAACTGACTAACTAACAGACTAACTAACAGACTAACTAACTGACTAACTAACTGACTAACTAACTGACTAACTGACTAACTAACTGACTAACTAACTGACTAACTAACAGACTAACTAACTGACTAACTAACTAACTGACTAACTAACTGACTAACTAACTGACTGACTAACTAAATAACTAACTGACTGACTAACTAACTGACAAACTAACTAACTGACTGACTAACTAACTAACTGACTAACTAACAGACTAACTAACTGACTAACTAACTAACTGACTAACTAACTGACTAACTAACTGACTAACTGACTGACTAACTAACTAACTAACTAACTAACTGACTAACTGACTGACTGACTGACTAACTAACTAACTGACTGACTAAATAACTAACTGACCAACGAACTAAACTATATAAATAACTAATTAACTACGAGCTACTACTGCTGTTGCAAAATCAACCCGCATACCCCATTGCAAATCTGCCAGCGGATTCTGCAATCATTTTAGCTAAAACACGCACCTCAACAGGCAGCACATCCGCGTAGAGGCAGATGAACCATTTAAGCGTCACCATGGGAAACGTGACGCCATAATCTTTCATAAATTTGTGCACCTGAGGCAGTTTCTCTTGAACCAATCGGCCAAGCACGTAGCACTCAGCCTGGAAGCTGGCCATGCTGGGCTGATAGTAACCGGGCAAAATTCGATTCACCAAAGTGTCCAACAGCCAGAAGGCTTTCTCTTCGTCTTTAACCACGAGTAGCATGAGCGCTGTTACGTAATTCAATCCCTGGCAATAACCAACTGCCGGATTCTTCTTGCCAAAGGCGTACAACACGTTAAATAGAGCTTGCATCTGCGACTCGCTGTTGCCAAATTCTTTAAAGTGCACATTCTCCGGGAATGTTCTGTGCAGATCGAGTCGCACCTGCGGCGCGCAATAAAACTAAACATTTAATTAATCATTTCCTATATTGACACCTACTTATAGTAGTGTAAAATGTGTCGCGAGTTATTAAGAGTACATTGATGAAGCTGATACACAATAAAAGTGACGCTGTTAGTGAAAATAAAGGACGAGAAATATGAAATACTTACGAGCAAATATGAAATTTATACTAATTGCTACAGCTTGATATTCAACGCGACACATTGGCCTTCGAGAGATAGTCAGTAAGCAAATCTATTACAAAACAGCAGGAAATATGACTTATTAAGATAATTACACTTATAATTTATACACATATTACGGAGTCGCTAGTATGTCACTCAAATCTATAATGAGTCACTAGTGCGTCACTGAAATCTACTACATTGAGTCACTACTGTGTCACTGAAATCTACTATATTGAGTCACTAGTGCGTCACTGAAATCTACTACAGTGAGTCACTAGTGCGTCACTGAAATCTACTATATTGAGTCACTAGTGCGTCACTGAAATCTACTATATTGAGTCACTAGTGCGTCACTGAAATCTACTATATTGAGTCACTAGTGCGTCACTGAAATCTACTACATTGAGTCACTAGTGCGTCACTGAAATCTACTATATTGAGTCACTAGTGCGTCACTGAAATCTACTATATTGAGTCACTAGTGCGTCACTGAAATCTACTATATTGAGTCACTAGTGCGTCACTGAAATCTACTACAGTGAGTCACTAGTGCGTCACTGAAATCTACTATATTGAGTCACTAGTGCGTCACTGAAATCTACTATATTGAGTCACTAGTGCGTCACTGAAATCTACTATATTGAGTCACTAGTGCGTCACTGAAATCTACTACAGTGAGTCACTAGTGATTCACTGAAATCTACTATATTGAGTCACTAGTGCGTCACTGAAATCTACTATATTGAGTCACTAGTGCGTCACTGAAATCTACTATATTGAGTCACTAGTGCGTCACTGAAATCTACTACATTGAGTCACTAGTGATTCACTGAAATCTACTATATTGAGTCACTAGTGCGTCACTGAAATCTACTATATTGAGTCACTAGTGATTCACTGAAATCTACTATATTGAGTCACTAGTGCGTCACTGAAATCTACTACATTGAGTCACTAGTGATTCACTGAAATCTACTATATTGAGTCACTAGTGTGTCACTGAAATCTACTACATTGAGTCACTAGTGATTCACTGAAATCTACTACAGTGAGTCACTAGTGATTCACTGAAATCTACTATATTGAGTCACTAGTGCGTCACTGAAATCTACTACAGTGAGTCACTAGTGATTCACTGAAATCTACTATATTGAGTCACTAGTGTGTCACTGAAATCTACTACAGTGAGTCACTAGTGCTTCACTGAAATCTACTATATTGAGTCACTAGTGTGTCACTGATGCATACAGATGTGTCACTAAAGCCTAACTGTACTTTAGCCAGTTGCTGCGGCGACATAAGCCGATGCCCTGCCAGACCCCAGCCGCTCACCTGATTGGCCACAGCATCATCCTCGGCCACATTGCCCAGCAGGGTTTTATAGTAACCAGGCCGCTCATTAAGCCTGCCCTGCGCCCCGGAGACCAGCATCCAGACATCGGAGCGCAATTCTCTCGGTATGCCTTTGCGAATGAATCGTTTCAGCTTGCCGCTGCGACTCTGCAGCTCGGACTGGTTGAGGCTCTGCCAGCGGCCAGACCGCCTGTCCAGCACAGAGGCGTAGTCGCCAACAAATTCATTGAAAGCTCGTCGTTCATCGTCGGTCAGTTCGAAGCCGTAATCCATGTGCTCTGAGGTTGTTTTTAATGCTAATCTATCAACTTTAATCTCGTGACCTATAAAATGCTTGATAGCTCGCCAATTGAAGTGTTTCATAACCTTGAAACTTCATAAAATTAATTAACATTTATTGGATTAGCCATCCACATTTGGGATAATATAAATACATACATACACAAATCTGTTTATAGTATTGTACATTTCCCCTCATTTTCTCAACAATGGTAATCAATTAGCACCTTGAAGCTTCAAAATTATTTTATTCAAGGCTAGTAATACAAGGGACATCCCAAAATCTCTTTGTAATTGGTTTTTAACTCTCAAGAATGTAAAGATATTGCATTGAAACCCTACACAAACCTGACTGCAAATTATTTCAGTGTATTTATAAAAATTTCAGATTAAAACATTGATCATTTTGAGTAAAATTGCATAATTTGTGTAGCTAAGTCATGTAACTGCACATTGCCTTTTTGGTGTTCACAATCTGCACCAAGTGGTACCATGGTAAATGAATATTTCCTAGCATTCACCATTCACTGAGACTTTTGGGATAACCCTTGTAATGTCTAAAGTCAATCAAAAAGCTAATATTCTTACTTTCTAGGTCTAACTGAATGGCTAAGACTATATAATTAAAAATTTATATAATTTTTAGATAAAAAGAAGTAGTTCAGAATGAAATATAAAATAGATAAAAAAATAAATCAAAGTTTATCAATAGCTATTCAAAGTTTACACCTTAAAATATAATAAATATTATGTATCCATATAGGAATTAGAATAACTAATAACTAGTAACTAGTGGCACTATAAATTAAATAAATTAAAGCCAGTTTTGCCTATGGTAATTTTTTTAATTTAATAAGCTAATTATTAACATTATATTGAGCCTCAACAAAAGCTTAAGAGATTTTGCCATTAAGTAGAAAATGGAACTAAGGTCTATGCTCTTCTGTGTTCTGTCATAACAATACTAGATATCTATATATAAATACTATCCAACCTATTTAATTTAATTAGTATAAATTGTGACAGACCAAAGATGCATAATAAATTTGATAGCCTTTTAAACAAAAAATTGATTATGAATCAAAGATTTTTTATTTTCTTTTTCTGGGTAAATTACAAAATAAAGTTGTAGCCTAGGTAATGTAATTTCAAAGACAATATGTTATGAATATTTGATGCAAAGCCATATATTGCAATCGATTTTTTGTATATAATAATATACTAATATAATGTATATAATAATATAATAATAAACTTAAAACCATTATCCTATGTTTATCTTACCTACAATATTTATGGAATATCAAAATTCTTTTTATATAGATATAAAATACCCCATTATGTTTTTATGCAATATTTTAGTAGATTATTATGCTTTTATAACAAAAGTCAAAAATAGCCAAATGAAGCCAAAGGCCAATAAGTATATATTATATACACTGGTTTTATTAATAGTTATTTCATAAATCTACTGACAAACATCTCTAGTTTCTCTTCTATTTTTTCATTGAGTTGATATTTTAGTCAGGCTTTAAAGCTCATAATAGTTATATCTATTATCTATGGAAAATCTTCTTTCTAGCTTTAATAAAGATAAAAAATCTTGTATCTTTCATACAACCCTCTTAAGCCACCATAGAGAAAAGTGACTTTTTGAAGTGTAATAGGCCTATCATTGTGGAAATAACCATTAAGAAGTGGGCTAATATCTTATTCTGGGCTAATAGATTACTCTTTGTTTAGATGCTTTATAAATATATCCCTTAGTTAAAAACATAGTATATTGAATGCTCTAAATGATGATAGTTGCATGATCCTTTGGCAACTTTTAAAACTCTTTGGAGATATCTATGAAGAGCATTTATATTGCATCATTGCTGATCATCTCAATATGACATAAGTTGTTGCTTGATGGATCATGGGTTTCCAAACTTTTAATATTGGTCTAGTTGCAAGAGAGAATTTATATCTGCAACTAATTTCTAAATGCTTATTGAAATAAGCCCATTTTTATTTGTCAACTAGCTAGTGACTAGTGATAAATCATGGTTTTATTACTATAAACAAGGACCAAGCAACAAAGTAACATATGAAAGGCATATAATAAAGATCTACCTATCAAGGCTAAGACTATAATTTGCTAAGAAGCATATGACAATAGTCTTTTGGGACAAAAAAGGCATCTTGCTAATTAAATGGCTACTAAAAAGAAAAATTACCAATTTTGGCCTAATATTACTATGAAATCAGAGAATGGCTACATGAAAAGATCAAGAATTAGAGTTATTGCTATATAATGATTACCAAGGGCATAGTGCTACAATATATAGTAATAACAATTCTAAGCTACATATTGATACTTGCAATGAAGCTCTAGACAATATCAAGAGACTAGGCTTTGAGCTTCTGTCTTACCTTGCCTATTTTCCTGATTTGCCCCTTAGTGAATATTAGTTATTACTTTACTTAAAATGAAAAAGATACATTGTAGTCATCATTATAGAAGCCTTTTAAATCTTGGCTTTGCTAGGGGCCTACCAACCAGTGGTTGCAAAGTAGGCTAGCTATCCTATAGAATTGTTTGTTAAACTTACTATATGCACTTTTTAAGCTATTTATATGAAACTTTCTAAAAATGAATATTTTTATTATGCCAACATTTTAGAAGTGTTTTGGTATTAAAATATTTGTTAGTTCAAGGGCTAGACAAACCTCTTGGTAGCACAATCTAGGTCATTTGCTAGCCATTTTCAAGTGGAAAGCACTTTATATAAAATATTTGCATTGCAGCTTAGCAGCAAAATTTCAAACCCAAAACCCCTCTCTTTTTATGCCAGACACATTTTTGCCAGTGACATTAGCATACTCATTAATAGTTAGTTGTTAAAATTGAGAAAAACCTAGAAATTGCAATAAAGTTAGGTTGCAACCCTCCATGATGGAATTTAAATGCCAAAATACTTCTTAAATGTTGGCATAATAAAAATATTCATTTTTGGAAAGTTCCATGTCAATAGCTAAAAAATGTGTACATAATGAATTTAATAAACAATTCTGCAGGATAGCCCATAGGCCTATCTTCAAATAATTCTTTGCTCAAGGCATCAGCAAGCTACCAGAAATATGGCACAAATGTGTTCAGCCCTGGGGAAACTATGTTGTGAAGTGTGACTATGAGTATAACATTGATTATTAAGAATTATTGTTTTTACTTGTTTAGAAAAATGGGGAGGTGTTGCTCGCTTAGCTAGGGCCTAATGCTTATGTGCTAAGCTATATAATTTGAGGGGCCAATTTGCTGGCCCCTATTGCCATTTTTCTATGTGGCCACTCTATATTATATAGCAATTGTCATTGAAAGCATTTGGCATTGTTGTATCTGCACCCGACCCAATTGCTTGTACCACTAGGCCCTACCTGAAATAGATTTACTAGAACTGCCTTGCCAGGCATATTATAATTATAACAATCCTATACACTGAAACTAGTGGACTATGCACTATACTAACAATAAACAGACTCCTGATATAGTACAGGTGATAGACTAAGCCTAGCCTAGATAGTTACTGTAGGCGTAGAGTCGTAGACCCGCATAGTCCATATACTAATCCATATACTAAAAATGGTCTGTCGGTATGTGTGTGTGTGTGTGTGTGTGTGTGTGTGTGTGTGTGTGTGTGTGTGTGTGTGATTGATTTTAGCAAAAATGGCTCAACCGATTTTCTTCGAACTTGCACTGTTCGATCAGAAATTTTCCCGTGACAGTACATGCATCGTGGCTAAGAAATTGCATGATGCTAAAGGGATTAAATATTCGAAAAACATGCTTTTTTGCAAAGGTCAAGCATCGAAATGCATTGTAAGAATGCTAGCAGAAAAACTGACTGGTTGAATTCTGATTCTAAAATAGATTGCATCACAATACACAAGACACTCCATTGAATTGCGTCACAGCGTTGAGTGTGAAAGCATAGCATAGTACTCAATTTATATTGCGTTACCATATTGTTAACTTTTATAGAGACTGGTACTGACTTGCCTAAGAAATTGATTATGTCATAACTCGTAACTGCTTCGTGACTTTTTACTCTACCTGACTTTGTGTGAGTGTTGAATTATATAAGTGGTACAAATTCACTGATTACTTCGATGAGAGCTAGCCTAGAGCTGAACAGACCAGACTGCTAATGCAGCAACCTGGGTTCGAATCTAAGTAGTTTAAAAGTAGTAGTGTAAAATTTTTTATTAAAAGCTTTTTTTTATTAAAAGCTAAATTAAAAACACTTAGATTACTGCACTCCATAAGCCAAGGATTATTGCTATTAATAAACCAAGGATTACTGCACTTGATTAATCAAGGATTATTGCTATTAATAAACCAAGGATTACTGCACTTGATTAATCAAGGATTATTGCTATTAATAAACCAAGGATTACTGCACTCGATAAACCAAGGACTATTGCTCTTGGCAAACCAAGGATTACTGTACTCAATAAGCCAAGGATTATTGCTATTAATAAACCAAGGATTACTGCACTTGATAAGCCAAGGATTATTGCTATTAATAAACCAAGGATTACTGCACTCAATAAGCCAAGGATTATTGCTATTAATAAACCAAGGATTACTGCACTCAATAAGCCAAGGATTATTGCTATTAATATACCAAGGATTACTGCACTCGATAAACCAAGGACTATTGCTCTTGGCAAACCAAGGATTACTGCACTCAAGAAGCCAAGGATTATTGCTATTAATAAACCAAGGATTAATGCACTTGATTAATCAAGGATTATTGCTATTAATAAACCAAGGATTACTGCACTCGATAAGCCAAGGATTATTGCTATTAATAAACCAAGGATTACTGCACTCGATAAGCCAAGGATTATTGCTATTAATAAACCAAGGATTACTGCACTTGGCAAACCAAGGATTACTGCACTTGATAAGCCAAGGATTATTGCTATTAATAAACCAAGGATTACTGCACTCAATAAACCAAGGACTATTGCTCTTGGCAAACCAACGATTACTGCACTCAATAAGCCAAGGATTATTGCTATTAATAAACCAAGGATTACTGCACTCGATAAGCCAAGGATTATTGCTATTAATAAACCAAGGATTACTGCACTTGGCAAACCAAGGATTACTGCACTCGATAAGCCAAGGATTATTGCTATTAATAAACCAAGGATTATTGCACTCGATAAGCCAAGGATTATTGCTATTAATAAACCAAGGATTACTGCACTCGATAAGCCAAGGATTATTGCTATTAATAAACCAAGGATTACTGCACTTGGCAAACCAAGGATTACTGCACTCGATAAGCCAAGGATTATTGCTATTAATAAACCAAGGATTACTGCACTCGATAAGCCAAGGATTATTGCTATTAATAAACCAAGGATTACTGCACTTGGCAAACCAAGGATTACTGCACTTGATAAGCCAAGGAAATTTTTGACTTGAAATGCATTGTAAGAATGCTAGAGAAAAACCTGACTGACTGAATTTCAATTCTGATAAAGATTGCATCACAACAAGTAGAAAACAGTGCCGAAGAAATGCACACACGACTTGATTTAAATTGTGTAACCAATATTGCTAACTTGAATTGAAACTGATACTGGCTGACTGAGAAATTGATTATGTCATAACTTTTTACTCTAATTGACTTGCTGTAAGAATTGAATTATAAGGGCCACAATTCATGTTCTCCAATTGAAAAGAGATAGCCTAGATGTGAACAGACTGAACTGCTAATGTAGCAACCTGGGTTCGAATCTTAGTAGTGCAAAATAATTTTTTATTAAAAAAGCCTTAAAAACACAGAATGCTAAACATTAAAGAGCCACCATGCCAAACATAAAAGAGCCATGATGTTGAACATTAAAGAGCCACCATGCCAAACATAAAAGAAGCACCCTGTCAAACATATACGTGACTCCATGTCAAAGATTAAAAAGCCACCATGTCAAATATTTAAGAGCCACCATGTCAAACATTTAAGAGCCACCATGTCAAACATATATGTGACTTTATGTCAAACATTAAAGAGCCACCATGTCAAACCTAAACAAGCCACCATGTCTAACATTTAAGAGCCACCATGTCAAACATTTAAGAGCCACCATGTCAAACATTAAAGAGCCACCATGTCAAACCTAAACAAGCCACCACGTCTAACATTTAAGAGCCACCATGTCAAACATTTAAGAGCCACCATGTCAAACATTAAAGAGCCACCATGTCAAACATTTAAGAGCCACCATGTCAAACATTTAAGAGCCACCATGTCAAACATAAAAAGGTATACCATGAAGAACATTGAAGAGCCACCATGTCAAACTTTAAAGAGTCACCATGTCGAACATTAAAAAGCCACCATTTTGAACATTAAAGAGCCACCATGTCGAACATTAAAAAGCCACCATGTCAAACATTGAAGAGCCACCACGTCAAACATTAAATAGCCACTTTGTAGAACATTAAAGAGCCACCGTGTCAAACATAAAAGAGCCACCAGGTTAAACATTAAAGAGCCACCATGTCAAATAATAAAGAGCCACCATGTCAAACATAGAAGAGCCACCATGCAAAACATAGAAGAGCCACCATGTCAAAACATAAAAGTGCTATCATGTCAAACCTAAAAGAGCCACCATGTCAAACATAAAAGAGCCACCATGTCAAAGATTTAAGAGCCACCATGTCAAACATATATGTGACTTTATGTCAAACATTAAAGAGCCCCCATCTCAAACATTAAAGAGCCACATTTTTAATTTCGAACATTAAAAAGCCACCATTTCGAACATTAAAGAGCCACCATGTCATAAATTTAAGAGCCACCATGTCAAACATTAAATAGCCACTTTGTCGAACATTAAAGAGCCACCGTGTGAAACATAAAAGAGCCACCATGTCAGACATTAAAAAGCCACCATATCAAACATAAAAGAGTTACCAATTAGAACAAAAAACAGCCACCATGTCGAACATAAAAGAGCCACCATGAAGAACATTAAACAGCCACCATGTCAAAGATTTAAGAGCCACCATGTCAAACATATATGTGACTTTATGTCAAACATTAAAGAGCCACCATTTCGAACATTAAAGAGCCACCATGTCAAACATTAAATAGCCACCATGTCAAACATAAAAGAGCTATACCATGAAGAACATTAAAGAGCCACTTTGTCGAACATTAAAGAGCCACCATGTCAAACATTAAAGAGCCACCATGTCAAACCTAAAAGAGCCACCATGTCTAACATAAAAGAGCCACCATGTTAAACATTAAAGAGCCACAATGTCAAGCAATAAAGAGCCACCATATCAAGAAGAGCCACCATGTCAAACATAGAAGAGCCACCATGTCAAACATAGAAGAGCCACCATGTCAAACATAGAAGAGCCACAATGTCAGACATTAAAGAGCTACCATATCAAACATAAAAGATACACAATTTCAAACGTAAAAGTAAGCGAATTTTAAAGGAGCCACTATAATGCTAAGGAAATTGTCGCACTAGCTACTTATTGTCTGGTGGACCTGTATAACTTTCGCCGACACATTTTCAGACAGATTTTCCGACACTTTTTTGCGACACTTAAAATGTTGCAAAAAGTGTCGGAAAAAGTGTCGCAACGGTTAACTTTCACTGACACATTTTCAGACAGATCTTCCGACACATTTTACAACACTTAAAATGTCACAAAAAGTGTCGGAAAAAGTGTCGCAAAAGTTAACATTCGCCGACACATATTTTCCGACACCTAAATTAATGCTGCAGTGTCTGATGCTTTACTTCTGCCAACACATCTTCCGACACTTAAAATGTCACTTCTTAGAGCGAGGTCATATACATATAGCTACATGTATGCACAAAGTATTTCGAAAAAGTTAGTATCTATAACGTTCGAAAATTTGGACATTAATTAGATCAAGCTTTTGATTCGGATTACTTTGGAGTGCCGTACTACGATTATCTGATATTCTGACTTCACTGGCATTTAGTATTACGTATTTACTTAGTAATTATAGCTAGCATTTTTTTGTATTAATTTGACTGCAAATACATTTAACACTGAAAATATCATGCCCTCAATAACAATACATACTGTTTGTAATCAGAAAATGCCAACTATTACATGTACATATACATGTAATGTATATCAATTGATGCAACTAAATGATGCGCAACACTGCAGTCTGCTGCAGTACCTTAACAAACATACATGAAGCTAACATGAATAGTACGAGCTACATGTACGATGTACATGACCTCGCTTTAAGAAGTGACATTTTAAGTGTCGGAAGATGTGTTGGCAGAAGTAAAGCATCAGACACTGCAGCATTAATTTAGGTGTCGGAAAATATGTGTCGGCGAATGTTAACTTTTACAACACACTTTTTGCGACATTTTAAGTGTCGCAAAAAAGTGTCGGAAAATCCGTCCGAAAATGTGTCGGCGAAAGTTATACAGGTGTCTGGTGGATGCTTGCTATTTGGGGATGCTATCTATCTGGGGGATGCTTGCTCTCTGGGGGATGCTTGCTATCTGGGGGATGCTTGCTATCTGGGGATGCTTGCTATCTGGGGGGTGCTTGCTATCTGGGGGATGCTTGCTATCTGGGGGATGCTTGCTATCTGGGGGATGCTTGCTATTTGGGGATGCTATCTGGGGGATGCTTGCTATCTGGGGGATGCTTGCTAATCTGGGGGATGCTTGCTATCTGGGGGATGCTTGCTATCTGGGGCATGCTTGCTATCCGGGGGATGCTTGCAATCTGGGGGATGCTTGCTATCTGGGGGATGCTTGCTGTCTTTGGATGATTTCTTTTTGCATTGCACTATATTTGAGTATTTTGTCTGTTTTTGTGAAGGCTTTATTTGGCGATCTTTTTGTTACTTGTAGAGAGCAGAGATTCTATACAGATGCCCCCCAACGGGGGGCGAAGATTGCTAGTTTTAACTAAAATTAAAAACTGACTTGTTTAAATTGCATAGGATTCTAAGTTCGAAGCTCTATATAGGGTTTAGTATAATTTATAGTAAATTTTATAATGATTTAACATAGTGCTAAACTGCTAATGCTTTACATGCATTTATTTCAAAGTAGTTACTTTAAAGTTAAATTCTTAATGAATCTTGTAAAATTTTAAAATTAGATTGTCGCAATTATTTCATTCGGTCGCCAAAAACACACGAGGTAGAACAATTAATATCCATGAATAGAAAGTTTTCAAAGCTTTGTTGGTCATATAAATGATTAAGTCTTTTTATTTGACCAAATATAGTTTAACTTTACATCATCGCGCTTCTCTTTGTTATAACGGGTCACTTGTAAATAAAAAAATTTCCATTTTGAAACCTATATTCTTTTGCTGTTCGAGCCTAATTCCACGGGTGCATTTGTCCTGCGGTTTACTATGACTATGAGAGAGATCCGATCTAAATAAAATTAAAGTGTGGACATAAGCTAACGCTTGTTTACTTTTTATAGTTTTAATTTTTTTTTAATATTATTGAAATTTGGACTTTTTGTGCATAGTTATCGTACACATGTACTCATATACAACTATTTTTAGTTTTCAGTAACAGCAAATAGATTCAGCTAATTCATAATTGCAACTTTTCAGTTTTCGGTAACAGCAAATAGATTCAGCTAATTCATAATTAAAACTCATTCCAGTTTAGTTGCCTATTCTACTAACTTAAAATTCCGAAATTTTGAATAGTCTGAAAAGGCCCACTTTTCAATGATGTGCTTTATATGCTGTAAAATGGGAAATTAATACTATTGGGCTGAAAGCAATAAAAAAATAGACATTTATAGTATCATGCATAAAATCTGCAATTTATTTGAAAGTCACAGCTCTCTCTATTTCACTAATATTCATCAACCTATATTGTAATCCAAGCTGATAAATTAAATTTCAGTTTATTTCAATCTGATAAAGCATGTAGCATCAATTTCAATAGGGTTAATAGTTGTTTTATTTTCCTTTCATTTTATTGTCTCAAACATTTTCTTTTTACTATTAGCTAAGTAAAGATAATTTTTTACTGGTAGATAGTGTAATAAGAACAAACAGGATACATTTTTACCAGATAAAAACTTAGGTTAGAGCTTGAATTTCTAACTCGTGATTTTCAGCAATTAGAGTTAATAACTTTCTGTTTCAGATCAGCCATGGGCATTGGCGTCATGGTGTGGAGCTTGCTAACTAAATTTCTTTTCTGTGAAATCCTCGGCTTAGTAGCGCTATTTATGCTGCCATTTATTGAGTCCCAGCGTTGTAAAAGTCTGCTCGAATCGAGATTTTTTTCTGCATTGGACCAACGACGAGATGTCACGTTCATTTGCCTCTTTGTGCCACTGTCTGCCCTCACCGTTCATTCCACTTGGCAGCTTGTCAGATACCCACTGCCCGCTGCCGATGCGGCCAAACTGACGGATCTGCTTGCTTTGCAAAGTGACACATTCATAGTTGGTTCTGTCACGCTGCTCTGGCTTGTAATTTGGTGTACTGCTCGCCTTATCTCTAGGTATTGTTATGATCGGAATTCCAGCAGTTAAATTTAAACCATTACTTACAAGACTCCATTATGGGCAAGCACGGTATAGACTACTTAGTTTATAGTAGCATAAAGAGTAGCATAAATTTGTTTAGTTATCTTGCCAATGCATGCTCGATATCCTACTGTAGCTGAAACATCGGCGACCCAGATAACAAAACAGAGAAGAGCACTAAGACCCATCTTAAGTCCAAGAATACCCATCTCAAGTCCAAGAATACCCATCTCAAGTCCAAGAATACATACCTGAAGTTCGAGAATCCCAATCTCAAGTCCAAGAGTGCCCCCTCAAGTCCAAGAATACCCACCTGAAGTTCGAGAATCCCAATCTCAAGTCCAAGAATACCCACCTCAACTCCAAGAATACCCACCTCAACTCCAAGAATACCCACCTCAGGTCCAAGAATGCCCACCTCAAATCCAAGAATACATACCTGAAGTTCGAGAATCCCAATCTCAAGTCCAAGAGTGCCCCCTCAAGTCCAAGAATACCCACCTGAAGTTCGAGAATCCCAATCTCAAGTCCAAGAATGCACCCCTCAAGTCCAAGAATACCCACCTGAAGTTCGAGAATCCCAATCTCAAGTCCAAGAATGCACCCCTCAAGTCCAAGAATACCCACCTGAAGTTCGAGAATCCCAGTCTCAAGTCCAAGAGTTCGAGAATCCCAGTCTCAAGTCCAAGAATGCCCACCTCAGGTCCAAGAATTCCCACCTCAAATCCAATAATACATACCTAAAGTTCGAGAATCCCAATCTCAAGTCCAAGAATACCCACCTCAAGTCCGAGAATCTCAATCTCAAGTCCAAGAATACCCACCTGAAGTCCGAGAATCTCAATCTCAAGTCCAAGAATACCCACCTCAAGTCCGAGAATCCCAGTCTCAAGTCCAAGAGTACTCATCTCAGCTCTAAGAATCCCTCATCTGACCAAAAGTCAATCCCCATCGCACAGGCTCGGCACCTTAGAATCCGAGCTGACTACAGCGCGTCAAAGGCTGGCTGATGGTGCCGCAGCTGTGGCCATCGCCACTGCGGCCGCCGCGGCTGCCAGTCCCACTGGAAATTCATCGTCTAGCGGAGCTCCCCGACGTGCAGCAGCGGACGCAGCGGGCGAGTCGAGCCGTCGCCACAGCATGGCGGTGGTGGTGGAGGCCGCGGTGGAGGCGGAGCGGACTCGGCGAGAGCTGGCGGACACTCGTGTCGCCCTGGAACGGGCCCTGGAGCGGCTGCATCGCGCCGAGCTCGACTTGTCGGCGATGCGTCGTCAGGCTGAAAGCACGAGCCGGGCGTTCGACGAACTGCTGGAGGAGCACAACCGGCTGCAGATGGCGGTGGCCGGCGGCCAGCAAAGAAAGAAAGACACCTGAGTGCGCTGTACTCAGCAACTCAAATCCCCTTGGCTGTCAATCAGCAACTCAAATCCCCCTTGGCTGTCAATCAGCAACTCAAATCCCCCTTGGCTGTCAATCAGCAACTCAAATCCCCTTGGCTGTCAATCAGCAACTCAGATCCCTTTGGCTGTCAATCAGCAACTCAAATCCCCTTTGGCTGTCAATCAGCAACTCAAATCCCCTTTGCTGTCAATCGCTTAACAACTCAAATTCCTTGGCTTTCAATTGCCGTCTAGAAGCACACCAGGAACCAAGTTATGGTTCAAAAAAGTTCTGTCAATTTCAACGAAAAAAAACAAATCCCTTTTGCCTTTGAATAAATTTCCTACAGTATACCAAAAATATCCCAAATTCAGGAACGAACTTTCACGGCCAGAGCCATTAATGCAAATATTATAAGACCTGCGATTTGGCTTTGTTACTCGTATAATCACATAATTGCACTGCTTACTTTTGTACTGGAACTCCGTTCCCTATAAAAAGGACACGCGCACTTATCAATTAAAATGCAAATAACAGGCATTCCTGCATCTTTATGGCAGCTTCATCCGTGTTTTTACTCGTAACTAGCTAGAATGTATAGACAGCATCATTGCTATCGTAGCTTGACTTTGCTAGAAGCCTTCATTTGGAATGAAATTATCAGATAGTTAGCTAGTCAATGCTTCTTTATGAGAACTGTACAATAAATTCTGCAAGTTTGATTAAATTCTTAACATTTTCAGCTTTATTTTCCCAGTTGGAATTCCTAGTATGTTTCTTTATACATTAACGTATGCAGTGGCGTGAGCTGGAGGTTTAATTGGAGGGTTGCAAATAAAATGGGCACCGGAAAGGGAGGGCGCCATTGTCTCTGGGGGGGGGGAGGGAGAGCGCCACTATCTCTTGGGGGGGGGGCGCCACTGTCTCTTGGAGGGGGCGCCACTGTCTCTTGGGGGGGGGGGGTTGGGGGCGCCACTGTCTCTTGGAGGGGGCGCCACTGTCTCTTGGGGGGGGGTTGGGGGCGCCACTGTCTCTTGGAGGGGGGCGCCACTGTCTCTTGGAGGGGGCGCCACTGTCTCTTGGAGGGGGGCGCCACTGTCTCTTGGAGGGGGGCGCCACTGTCTCTTGTTGGGGGGCGCCACTGTCTCTTGGAAGGGGGCGCCATTGTCTCTTGGAAGGGGGCGCCATTGTCTCTTGGAGGGGGCGCCACTGTCTCTTGTAGGGGGGCGCCACTGTCTCTTGGAAGGGGGCGCCATTGTCTCTTGAGGGGGCGCCACTGTCTCTTGGGAAGGGAGAGCGCCATTGTCTCTTGGAGGGGGGGCGCCACTGTCTCTTGGAGGGGGCGCCACTGTCTCTTGGAGGGGAGCGCCACTGTTTCTTGGAGGGGGGGCGCCACTGTCTCATGGAGGGGGGGGGCGCCACTGTTTCTTGGAGGGGGCGCCACTGTTTCTTGGAGGGGGCGCAACTGTCTCTTGGAAATGGAGGGCGCCATTGTCTCTGGGGGGCGCCACTGTCTCTTGGGGGGCGTCACTACCCCTGTAGTGTACGCCCTCTATCGCCTCTGGCTCTCTCTGCCAACGTGCACTGGCACTGGTTATTGCGTAACATAGTAGCCGCAGGTCGGCAATGAATGTATATACTTCAGTAATAAGTCGAATATTTAGTAACCGCAGGATGCTACGTCCAGTTTTGTAGGAGCGCCATTTTTGGGGCCATCAAGGGGGGTGGTCCTCCTGACATGTATACATTCGACATGACTAGCGATCTCTTATTAAATATTGGTGTTTTAAACACTGAAATATATAAGCTAGATATGTGTCGATAAATTTCGCATAAAGGCTTTTAATGCGAAATGCATTTTGTTAAATTGAGTTTTTTGTTTTTTTCATTCTACATATTCTACAATATCTCACCTCGGAATTTCCGGATTTTACTTAGAGCAAGCGTGTGTTTTGTTCGAGATAGATCCACAATTTATCTAGAATAAACTACTAAAAGTAGCTGGAGTGTTTTCTAAACAGATTTATCGAAGATTTGCCTTTTCGAGAAAAACTTACGACATAAAAATGCGTCTGGAAAATAATTAGCGCCATTTGCCTGAAATTTGTCACGCACATTCCTTACAAAAGCGTTACAATATACATATGAAAAATTCTTCAAAATTGTACAGTAAGACAGAGTTCCTTAGCCTCAGACACAAGCCCAAAGGATAATAGTTTTAACCTCATTTATCTAATAATTTTACTCAAGCTAATTATACTGGCTATGTCCCAGAATACTACTATGATAAACTCTCAAAAAACAACTCTATAAACTTCATAAGGAGTCTGTAGTTAGTTCAAAAAGGACAGGAACGGCCACAAACAAGAGACCACCAAGTTCATGAGTGTGTTTTTGTTAGTTCTCTCATACATGTATGTATGGTGACTGTACCCCTCTCAGGTCGCTGTGTGACTCAAGCAAGGCTTTTAAAAGCAGAGATAAGCACAAGAAAGGCCGAATTTGAAGAAAAAAATTGATACGCGTTATTTTCGGCGTATTAGATTTCTTCTGTTACGAGAAACAAAAAATCAAAGTGTAACAGAATTGAATTTCTGGAAAAATCTAACATTGCATTGACAATTTGAATCGAAGCACCAAATTTCCTCCTTCCTTTAGAAAGCTCCTCCTTCCTTCAGGAAGCTCCTCCTTCCTTCAGGAAGCTCCTCCTTCCTTTAGAAAGCTCCTCCTTCCTTTAGAAAGCTCTCCTTCCTTCAGAAAGCTCCTCCTTCCTTCAGAAAGCATCTCCTTCCTTTAGAAAGCTCCTCCTTCCTTTAGAAAGCTCTCCTTCCTTCAGAAAGCTCCTCCTTCCTTCAGAAAGCATCTCCTTCTTTTAAAAAGCTCCTTCTTCCTTCAGTAAGCTCCTCCTTCATAAAGCTCCTCGTTTCCCTTCAGAAAGCTCCTCCTTCCTTTAGAAAGCTCCTCCTTCCTTCAGAAAGCTCCTCCTTCCTTCAGAAAGCTCCTCCTTCCTTCAAAAAGCATCTCCTTCTTTTAAAAAGCTCCTCCTTCCTTCAGTAAGCTCCTCCTTCATAAAACTCCTCGTTTCCCTTCAGAAAGCTCCTCCTTCCTTTAGAAAGCTCCTTCCTTTAGAAAGCTCCTTCCTTTAGAAAGCTCCTCCTTCCTTCAGAAAGCTCCTCCTTCCTTTAGAAAGCTCTCCTTCCTTCAGAAAGCTCCTCCTTCCTTCAGAAAGCATCTCCTTCTTTTAAAAAGCTCCTCCTTCCTTCAGTAAGCTCCTCCTTCATAAAGCTCCTCGTTTCCCTTCAGAAAGCTCCTCCTTCCTTTAGAAAGCTCTCCTTCCTTCAGAAAGCTCCTCCTTCCTTCAGAAAGCTCCTCCTTCCTTTAGAAAGCTCCTCCTTCCTTCAGAAAGCATCTCCTTCTTTTAGAAAGCTCCTCCTTCCTTTAGAAAGCTCTCCTTCCTTCAGAAAGCTCCTCCTTCTTTTAAAAAGCTCCTCCTTCCTTCAGTAAGCTCCTCCTTCATAAAACTCCTCGTTTCCCTTCAGAAAGCTCCTCCTTCCTTTAGAAAGCTCTCCTTCCTTCAGAAAGCTCCTCCTTCCTTCAGAAAGCTCCTCCTTCCTTTAGAAAGCTCCTCCTTCCTTCAGAAAGCATCTCCTTCCTTTAGAAAGCTCCTCCTTCCTTTAGAAAGCTCTCCTTCCTTCAGAAAGCTCCTCCTTCCTTTAGAAAGCTCTCCTTCCTTCAGAAAGCTCCTCCTTCCTTCAGAAAGCATCTCCTTCCTTTAGAAAGCTCCTCCTTCCTTTAGAAAGCTCTCCTTCCTTCAGAAAGCTCCTCCTTCCTTTAGAAAGCTCTCCTTCCTTTAGAAAGCTCTCCTTCCTTCAGAAAGCTTCTCCTTCCTTTAGAAAGCTCTCCTTCCTTCAGAAAGCTCCTCCTTCCTTTAGAAAGCTTCTCCTTCCTTTAGAAAGCTCTCCTTCCTTTAGAAAGCTCCTCCTTCCTTTAGAAAGCTCTCCTTCCTTTAGAAAGCTCCTCCTTCCTTTAGAAAGCTCCTCCTTCCTTTAGAAAGCTCTCCTTCCTTCAGAAAGCTCCTCCTTCCTTTAGAAAGCTCCTCCTTCCTTTAGAAAGCTCTCCTTCCTTTAGAAAGCTCCTCCTTCCTTTAGAAAGCTCCTCCTTCCTTCAGAAAGCTTCTCCTTCCTTTAGAAAGCTCTCCTTCCTTCAGAAAGCTCCTCCTTCCTTCAAAAAGCATCTCCTTCTTTTAAAAAGCTCCTTCTTCCTTCAGTAAGCTCCTCCTTCATAAAGCTCCTCGTTTCCCTTCAGAAAGCTCCTCCTTCCTTTAGAAAGCTCCTTCCTTTAGAAAGCTCCTTCCTTTAGAAAGCTCCTTCCTTTAGAAAGCTCCTTCCTTTAGAAAGCTCCTCCTTACTTCAGAAAGCTCCTCCTTCCTTTAGAAAGCTCTCCTTCCTTCAGAAAGCTCCTCCTTCCTTCAGAAAGCATCTCCTTCTTTTAAAAAGCTCCTTCTTCCTTCAGTAAGCTCCTCCTTCATAAAGCTCCTCGTTTCCCTTCAGAAAGCTCCTCCTTCCTTTAGAAAGCTCCTCCTTCCTTCAGAAAGCTCCTCCTTCCTTCAGAAAGCTCCTCCTTCCTTCAAAAAGCATCTCCTTCTTTTAAAAAGCTCCTCCTTCCTTCAGTAAGCTCCTCCTTCATAAAACTCCTCGTTTCCCTTCAGAAAGCTCCTCCTTCCTTTAGAAAGCTCCTTCCTTTAGAAAGCTCCTTCCTTTAGAAAGCTCCTCCTTCCTTCAGAAAGCTCCTCCTTCCTTTAGAAAGCTCTCCTTCCTTCAGAAAGCTCCTCCTTCCTTCAGAAAGCATCTCCTTCTTTTAAAAAGCTCCTCCTTCCTTCAGTAAGCTCCTCCTTCATAAAGCTCCTCGTTTCCCTTCAGAAAGCTCCTCCTTCCTTTAGAAAGCTCTCCTTCCTTCAGAAAGCTCCTCCTTCCTTCAGAAAGCTCCTCCTTCCTTTAGAAAGCTCCTCCTTCCTTCAGAAAGCATCTCCTTCCTTTAGAAAGCTCCTCCTTCCTTTAGAAAGCTCTCCTTCCTTCAGAAAGCTCCTCCTTCTTTTAAAAAGCTCCTCCTTCCTTCAGTAAGCTCCTCCTTCATAAAACTCCTCGTTTCCCTTCAGAAAGCTCCTCCTTCCTTTAGAAAGCTCTCCTTCCTTCAGAAAGCTCCTCCTTCCTTCAGAAAGCTCCTCCTTCCTTTAGAAAGCTCCTCCTTCCTTCAGAAAGCATCTCCTTCCTTTAGAAAGCTCCTCCTTCCTTTAGAAAGCTCTCCTTCCTTCAGAAAGCTCCTCCTTCCTTTAGAAAGCTCTCCTTCCTTCAGAAAGCTCCTCCTTCCTTCAGAAAGCATCTCCTTCCTTTAGAAAGCTCCTCCTTCCTTTAGAAAGCTCTCCTTCCTTCAGAAAGCTCCTCCTTCCTTTAGAAAGCTCTCCTTCCTTTAGAAAGCTCTCCTTCCTTCAGAAAGCTTCTCCTTCCTTTAGAAAGCTCTCCTTCCTTCAGAAAGCTCCTCCTTCCTTTAGAAAGCTTCTCCTTCCTTTAGAAAGCTCTCCTTCCTTTAGAAAGCTCCTCCTTCCTTTAGAAAGCTCTCCTTCCTTCAGAAAGCTCCTCCTTCCTTTAGAAAGCTCCTCCTTCCTTTAGAAAGCTCTCCTTCCTTTAGAAAGCTCCTCCTTCCTTTAGAAAGCTCCTCCTTCCTTCAGAAAGCTTCTCCTTCCTTTAGAAAGCTCTCCTTCCTTCAGAAAGCTCCTCCTTCCTTCAAAAAGCATCTCCTTCTTTTAAAAAGCTCCTTCTTCCTTCAGTAAGCTCCTCCTTCATAAAGCTCCTCGTTTCCCTTCAGAAAGCTCCTCCTTCCTTTAGAAAGCTCCTTCCTTTAGAAAGCTCCTTCCTTTAGAAAGCTCCTTCCTTTAGAAAGCTCCTCCTTACTTCAGAAAGCTCCTCCTTCCTTTAGAAAGCTCTCCTTCCTTCAGAAAGCTCCTCCTTCCTTCAGAAAGCATCTCCTTCTTTTAAAAAGCTCCTCCTTCCTTCAGTAAGCTCCTCCTTCATAAAGCTCCTCGTTTCCCTTCAGAAAGCTCCTCCTTCCTTTAGAAAGCTCCTTCCTTTAGAAAGCTCCTCCTTCCTTTAGAAAGCTCCTCCTTCCTTCAGGAAGCTCCTCCTTCCTTTAGAACGCTCCTCTTTCCTTCAGAAAGCTCCTCCTTCCTTCAGAAAGCTCCTCCTTCCTTCAGAAAGCATATCCTTCTTTTAGAAAGCATCTCCTTCTTTTAGAAAGCTCCTCCTTCCTTCAGAAAGCATCTCCTTCACTGCAGAAAACTCCTCGTTTCCATTCAGGAAGCACTTCCTGCGCCCTGGAAGTGGCGTCCAATTGAAGCGCACCAGCGAACCCCTTGAACGCCCATCTTGCATTTAGTGGGCTGAGATTGGCTGGCGAGACGGGGCGGGGCTGATGGAGTAGCATCAATTCATATATTATACGAGCAAGATTAATAATACTCTCCGTGGAAATCCAATTGTTCGCTAAACTCGATCAAGTCGCAATGCAAAAATCGTTGCTGAGTACAATTTTATTGCTTTTTATTTGCACTGCGCCAGCCGAGGCCACCAACGACAGTCGCCCCGCGGTGCACCTGCTGAACATCGGCACAGAGATTCCAACAGTGTTTGACACCTACTATTTTCGTTATGCGGTCAGTTATATTAACAATCTGACTGACTTGTTTCCCGGCTTTAGGCTAGACGTTCTCGAACTGCTCGCGGATGCTGTGAGTCATTCGAGTTTATATCAAAAGTTAGTGATGCCGAATTCAAGAACAGGGGCATCCTACTTGCATAAGTAAGACTTGGGCTGTCCCACTTCAAGACAGGGCTGTCCCACTTCAAGACAGGGCTGTCCCACTTCAAGACAGGGCTGTCCCACTTCAAGACAGGGCTGTCCCACTTCAACATAGGGCTGTCCCACTTCAAGACAGGACTGTCTCACTTCAAGACAGGGCTGTCCCACTTCAAGACAGGGTTGTCCCACTTCAAGACTGGATCCGTTTAAAAGACAGCTCATACTCGTAGATGTGGTTTTAGCAAGAGTTGCCTCTGAGACTAGCTAAGCAGCTTCTACAAAGAACTGCAAGCACTTAAGAAAGACAACAAACTGGACCAAACTGGATCGTGAAAAACCCTCTGCAGCAGGACATTGGCAGTGGGCCGATGCAGTTCATCGAGGGCTACTTGACTCCACCACAGAAGGCTGTCATTATCGGTCCGTTCCTGTCGAGCCAGGCTCAAGCTGTGGCCGACGTTGCCAAGTACTACTATGCTTCTCAGGTAAGGGACTTACTTCTCAACAGCTTAAAATGGCATAGCTCGTACTACTACTACTACTACTACTACTACTACTACTACTACTACTACTACTACTACTACTACTACTACTACTACTACTACTACTACTACTACTACTACTACTACTGCTACTACTACTAATACTACTACTACTACTACTACTACTACTACTACTACTACTACTACTACTACTACTACTACTACTACTACTACTACTACTACTACTACTACTACTACTACTACTACTTCTACTACTACTACTACTACTACTACTACTACTACTACTACTACTACTACTACTACTACTACTACTACTACTACTACTACAACAACTACTACTACTGCCTACAACGCAGATCGGCTCTGCCACAACCTCGCCAGCCTTGAGCAACAAGAAGTCTTATCCCTACTACTTTCGCATGTGCGTCACAAACAGTTTGTACATCCAGCCTATCGTGTTGCTGCTCAAACGCTATCAGTGGACTCGAATCGGCTTGCTGACTTCCGACTCTCCGATTGTGTATCCGGTAAGAGTTTAACTTATAGTCTGGTAGTTTCATTCCGCAATCCACCACAGGATAAATCTCATGAAAACACTGCCAATTACGAAGTAAACACTTCCGAAGCTTTGTTCGTCAGGCTTAACGATAAGGCAATTAGGGAATCTGCTCGGTTTTAAAACAGTATCACGTGTCAAAAGCTTGGAAAGCTAATTAGATTGTAAAATTCAGCTTCGCTTCCTCCGTTACTTCAGCTAGTGTTAAATTTCATAGCGCAACATGGACTCTGCATCGAGTTCAGCATGTTTCTTTGCTGCCTTTGCGGATTCAGACGCATCAGGAACTGACCAGCATCTCCGCTTCATCAGCTGCCTTAATCTGCCTTACCGCTACCTGAGGTCCTTGAATCTGCCTTAC